>LR738713.1:552264678-552328030 GCA_902687465.1 Secale cereale | reverse complement strand
CCCCCCCAAACCAATGGGAGCAACAAAAAATGCCTTACATCCATCTCAGATAGTCACACTCGTAGGAACAACAAATATTGGCGCAATCATTGGCATTACATGGAGATCCAAATGCAATGTTGTGTCTTCAACAACAACAATGGTGGTAGCAAATAAGTGTGCTACAATTCATCTCTTGATGCGGTGATGTCCTTCCTCGTCCGCAGTGGATCTAGGAGCTCGTTTGTGTATGGCTTGGATCCTACATCTAGGTCCCATTTTTTCTATCTCCTAGGTAGCAACACCAAAGTTGCAGCGGCGTCCAAGTGAGTCTCAGATATCAAGCCAAGGGTTGGCGTTCCTTCATGGGGTGGCGGAGACGAGAATAGACACAAGGGTGCGTAAACCATCATCGCATTCTCCTTCAGGTTGTTGAACATTGAGGATCCACACCGCCAACTCTTCTCGGCAGAGTTCGTGACTTCCTGATTGCCTGTGTGGATATTACTCCCATGTTCCGATGGTGGCGCATAACTGAGCAACGACACCTTCGGCGGACATGTGCGAAGTGGAGAAAATTAAGGATTTCGTGAGGACCGAAATGTATTTTTGTTTCTTTCATGAAATTTCTTATGATGTAGTTAATAAATTTGTGCCCTCACTCATTGATGATGATAATGATGATGATGATGATGATAACAACAACAATAACAATAATAATAATAGTTGGCATTTTTTATACGTGGCAATTGGCATCCAAATATACTCCAAAATATTGGGACAATGCCCACATCCGGTAAGCAGAATGAACAGAGAACTGTCTAGATTTCTCGGTGCAATTTCATTTTGGCAAAGGCAAAGAAATACGCGCGATTGGTACAATGTCCACAAGAAAAGCGTCGGCGCTGCCGCCGATCCGTCCCATCTCCGATGGTCTCAAGGTCATGGAGATGCGGAGCCCCCCCTGCCGACGGGAGGGAGTTAGATTCAGCGTCTTGGTTGGGGTTGTGTGGAGGCGACGATATCTCTTAGTAGGAATAATGTCTCTCGGGTTCCATCCCCGTCCCGATGGTGCATCTAGTATCATCAGAGGGCGTGTGAAGGTTTGTCCCCGTCAGATATTGCGGGATTCGGTAGGTTCTGGTCATCGGTGGATCTATTTGGATCCGGTCTTCGTTTGTTTTCGTTTAGGTGTTTACATGTTTGATCCTTTTGATCTACGACTTTCTTCATCGGTGATGGCTGCTACTCTGGTGCGCTGGTCCTATGGGGCCTTAGCACGACGACTTCCCGACTGTCTACTACAACAAGGTTTGCCCCGCTCCGGTGAGGGAGTGAAATGACGGCGGCGCGCCTTCGGCTCGCTCCAGTGCTTGTAGTCATCGCTAGTTGGTCCACGGATATGATTGTAATTTTTATTACCTCTGTTGTTCTTTGTAAAGATGAATATATTGAAAGTTTCTCGGAATAAATACTATGTGGTATCTTATCAAACTATTACCCGATTTTTGGCCAATCGGCATGAGTTTTGAAACTAAGTTTGTGGTTGCAATGCATGCATAGAGCGATGGAGGTGCTGGGATAATTATCTTCCATTTACCAAGAAAATCTCGATGGCGACGCACAAAAATCAGTAGGAAAATTCACATGAAGCAATCCGATTTTGGGTGGCCTAATCCAGGAGCGGCGCGATCGACGACGGCCTGGCCGGCAAAACCAAATGCCGACGCCTAGTTTAATACCGCTACTGTTCTCGAGAAAAGTTTAATATGTCGATAACAACAAAGCCTAGGTTTGGAGCCATGAGCGGTGGCACATGGAGCCCCTCGTGCCCAAAAGCTCACTATGTAGCACCGGTTAACAACCCAGCTAAGCTAATCAAGCCGGTCTTGGGCTAGCAGTGTAGCACTGCTTAAAACCGGGTCTTGGGCTAGCAGTGTAGCACTGTTTGAAACCGAAGATCACTGCAGCAGGCATGTGCACATTCAGTTGCGCAACATGACTTGCTTGGGAGTCTTGGCGGATAACGACAGGGACGGATCAGAATCAGATCACGTTATTGACTGCGACCCCAATGGCGGATGGACCGACTCGCATCATGGGCACAATGGCACATCGTATCTCCGTTCTACTAATTCAGAGAGCATTTTGAAAATCAATCAGGCAGACGTCGGATCTCCGTTCTAATTCAGAGAACATTCCACCAACATACTGTCGCCCAACTTCGACCGGAAAAACATGGACAACAGAGAACGTATCCGGGGCAGCCGGGCGACGCACGCTGCGATTTTAAGCCGTTGGACGGAAGATCGAGGGATGCGACCAGGTCTGGTTCTGAAGATGGGTTGCTGGTGCATTCGCCGGAAAAGCCCACCCCCACAGTCTGAACGCCATTACCAAAACAGAAGGATCGTTAAGCTGACGTCCTA
This sequence comes from Secale cereale, assembly GCA_902687465.1. NCBI lineage: Eukaryota > Viridiplantae > Streptophyta > Magnoliopsida > Poales > Poaceae > Secale > Secale cereale. The sequence continues at coordinate 552,325,622 of LR738713.1, read as the reverse complement.
TGCAGAGCGTCGCGGCCACCTCAGCAGCTCAACGGCCGTGCAAAGAAGAAGGTTGGTTGCTATTCCGTCGTCCCCGGAAGGAAGGAAGGAAGGAAGGAATCGGTTACGTCGGGAAGGTGATCTCGATGCAGCAACAGCGACGGCCGGCGCAGGTGGATCCACCCATCCATCCATCCAAGGAGGCAGGAGGGAGCAAGAGGACGCTGGGCAGTTGCGGAAAGCAATCAGGCGCCATGCTTCTACTGATAAGTGATAACAACTGGTCCAAGCATGTGGCCGGACGGACGTGTGGCTGGCCGAGGGACACGACGGCCGGCGACATGGGCTGCTCGGCGATGTCTCCCGGTCTCCGCACGCGGCGAGGCCGACGCGGACGCGCCACATGCGGGCGCGGCTGGCGGGGTTGGCGCCTTGCGGCACAGCTGCGATCTTGCGACGCTGGTTGCTTGCTTTCGGGACGACAGACTAATCAACTTGCCGCTTTGGTTGGTCTGGGGCCTCCGCTCCATTTGTTTGGCCAAGGCAGTTGGGTGTCGAGATAGGCTGGCCGGAGGGCAGGGCAAAGCGAAATCTCGTTCTCATCCTGGAAAGCGCTTCCGCCCGGGAAAGCGGGCATTTTCTGCGCGGGCTGTGGGCCGATCGAGGAATGAGAAAGATCGGACTGCCGTATATTTTTGTTCCCGGTTTGACACCCTAGCACAGCTATTTGCAATACAATGTGCCGGATAGCAGTTAACTAGTGGGGGCTGTGGGACGTATGGGGTCCACCACGCAAGGAAACGGTAAGGCGATAGGATCGTCGTCCTCCCAGTGGCGAGTGGCGGTGCCAGGATCAAAACATTGTGATGTCAAGCTTTAATAGTGATTCTTTTAAGATCATAAACAAGAACAAGAACATAATGTGTTATTACGAACCAACATAATGCAATTCTTATTCTTAATAAAAATAATCTCCTACATTCTAAATCCTAATATTGCCAGTGAGAGAAAGTAGAAAATAATGAATTGTATAGCAGTTTTGGCGCGTAAAACAAACAAGTAGAAGTAGCAAAGTGGAGGGTCTTGCCTTGTGTTGGATCAGATACAGAGTGCAGACTAGTACAATAGTATTGATCAATTGATTCAGAGTTTCAGATGGTCAATTCGTGTGCAACCGTGGGTGTGCCGCTGTTCCTCCCGTCTCACGTCCAGGTGTCCAGCCAAAGATTGCCGGCACCGGGTGAAGGTCGAAGGACGGAAAGTCTGAAGACGATGCGATGCGGCGGCCGTCCACGCTCATTGGAGATGCATGCGTCAAGGAGTCAACGAGATCACGTAATTTGGGGATCAACCGACACAGTGCGATCAATTAAGGGATTTTGGACTTCTTCTTACTATATGGCCCAGTAGTAGCCCAACTAATTGTTACATAAGCAGAGAATAAGAGAATAGATGGGCCGGTGTAGTTAAGTCCAATTATTGTTGGTTCAACTACGTGGTATGCATTGCCTAAAAAAACTACGTGGTATGCAGACGTGGGTCAATGATCTACGAAAATCCTGTGCAGTCAAGCGACTACACAGCTGTAACGTGGCTTCGCCACTACGTCCTGCAGTGGTGGCTAGGGCGGGGAGACACTGATCGGCAGTGTCGACTTCGTCACAGGCGGAGTTGATGGTGGAGAAGACTAGAGGGAAGGCGACGACAACTACAGAGACGACGTCAACCCCGGTGGCGCGCACGTCGGATGGATCAGCTACTCGGGGGTCCTCGAAGTCCCTAGTGGAGAGCAAGACTTAGGGCATGTTGCGAGCCTCTCAACGTGCGAGACTGGGAGACATGGTGTTGATGGATAAGGAAGCACAAGGTCTCTTCTTTGCGGATCCAGAACTGGTGCTTGCCGGGAGTTTGAGGTGGTCAGCGGTGCGCAAAGTATGCTCTTGACGACCATTAAACAACCTTATTTTGAAGCGAACTATGCAAAGAGCATGGGGACTACATAGGGAGGCACAATTCATAGATCTAGGTGCAGTTATCTTTGTGGTGCGCTTTGAAAGTGAAAGTGATTGGAGACATGCGATGAACAATGGGCCATGGCAATATGATTTTAATGTGAAGATGTGATGATCCTGAAGGAGGACGAGGGCAACACGAGGTCATCCGAGATGGTTTTTGACAAGGTTGATATCGTGGTTTTTTATTGTGTGACTGACCTGCACCAGATCTTATCTGGTGACCGTCTAACTGACCTGCCACCAGATAAGAGGACAAAGGTCACCGGTAATGCTCTTGGCAACTAGATTGGCGAGGTGTTGATAAGGACGGTGTTGCTAGAGGCAAACACCTCAGGGTATTGGCAAAAATCTCATTCTACGAGCCTCTTGTTAGTGGTTTCTATCTTCAATCCTCACTGGAGGATAAAGTTGGGACGTGGTTCGACTTCTGCTATGTAAACATACCCCACTTTTGCTTTGAATGTGGAAGCCTAGTGCATGTTGGGGTTTGTGTGAGCCATCGAGCAACACCACATCTCAGTAGGGGGAGTGACTAAGGGTTCCACCAGGACGAAACAACTCGACTAAGGAGGGATCTCATGCTGTTGCGGCAAGTAGTAACACCAGTTTTGGAAGCTACCGCACATGGAATAGTGAATGTGGATGTCATGGGCAACCGAGAATGAGAGACCTCCCTACAAAGAGGAAACTTAATGCAAATTTTTCCTGGATGGTTGACTTCTGCTCTGGCGTGGAGCAAAGGCCGAACAGAGGGGGGGGGGGGTGAACAACCTAGACAAAGAGGCATTCATGCACGAGGCGTCGAGGGAGCAAGATCTTTGGCACGGATTTGATCAAAGGAGAGAAGGACTTGAGAAATAAACAAAATGAGCGGTTGAGACAAAGAGAAGGAGATCGCAATGGATCCTGGGAACATAAGTGATGGTGTCCTGAACTAAGGGGTACTAACCTATGTTGGAAATATGAGCAATTTACCATGGGATTTTATTAATAAAAACAGTAGATAAAACATGACTATCATAGCAGCGATAAGACAAGTTATGCAATCCGACAGAGAGTATGTGCTACTTCTCGAGCTTGCGTTGTATTCCCTCGAAGAGGAAAGGGTGATGCAACACAATAGCGTAAGTATTTCCCTCAGTTTTTGAGAACCAAGGTATCAATTCAGTAGGAGACCACGCGCGAGTCCCTCGCACCTGCACAACCAAATAAGAACTTCGCAGCCAACGCGATAAGGGGTTGTTAATCCCTTTACGGTCACTTACAAAAGTGAGATATGATAGATAGGATAGTATACTTTTTTTGGTATTTTTGATATAAGAACAGAAAGTAAATAAAGCAAATAAGCAACGGCAGCAGAAATTGAAGTAAAGTAATATGGTAAAGATAGACCCCGGGGCCATAGGTTTCACTAGTGGATTCTCTCATGATAGCAGAATTCTACGGTGGGTGAACAAATTGCTCGACAGAAAAGCGTATAGTTATGAGAATATCTAGGCATGATCATTATATATAGGCATCACGTCCGTGACAAGTAGACCGAAACGATTCTGCATCTACTACTATTACTCCACACATCGACCGCTATCCAACATGCATCTAGAGTATTAAGTTCATAAGAACAGAGTAATGCTATAAGCAAGATGACATGATGTAGAGGGATAAACTCAAGCAATATGATATAAACCCGATCTATTTATCCTCGATGGCAATAATACAATACGTGCCTTGCCGCCCCTGTTGTCACTGGGAAAGGACACCGCAAGATTGAACCCAAAGCCAAGCACTTTTCCCATTGCAAGAACTACAGATCTAGTAGGCCAAACCAAACCAATAATTCAAAGAGACTTGCAAGCATATTATAATCATACATAATAGATTTCAGAAAAGAATCAAATATTGTTCTTAGATAATCTTGATCATGAACCCACAATTCATCGGATCTCGACAAACACACCACAAAAAGATTACATCGAATAGATCTCCTCGAAGAGCGAGGAGAACTTTGTATTGAGATCCAAAAAGAGAGAAGAAGCCATCTAGCTAATAACTATGGACCCGAAGGTCCGTGGTAAACTACTCACAACTCATTGGTGATGCTATGGTGTTGATGTAGAAGCACTCCGTGGTAGATCCCCCCTCCGGCGGAGCTCCGGAATAGGCCCCAAAATGGGATCTCACGGGAACAGAAGGTTGCGGCGGTGGAATTAGGGTTTTCTCTGTTGCCTTGATGTTTTCAGGGTATATGGATATATATAGGAGGAAGGAGGGCGTCGGGGGAGCCAGAGGGGGCCCACAAGGGTGGGGGCGCGCCCAGGGGGAGGGGGCGTGCCCTGGACCCTTGTGGCCACCTCCTTCGTTCCCTCGCGTGTACTCCAAGTCTTCTGGGTAGATACAGTTCCAAAATAACTCTCCCGAAGGTTTCATTCCGTTTGATATTCCTTTTCTGCGAAACCCTGAAATAGGCAAAAAAAAACAGCAATATGCACTGGGCCTTGGGTTAGTAGGTTAGTCCCAAAAATAATATAAAAGTGTATAATAAAGCCCATTAAACATCCAAAACAGAATATATAATAGCATGGAACAATAAAAAATTATTGATACGTTGGAGACGTATCAAGCATCCCCAAGCTTAATTCCTGCTCGTCCTCGAGTAGGTAAATGATAAAAAACAGATTTTTTGATGTGGAATGCAAACTGACATAATTTTCAATGTAATTCTCTTTGTTGTGGCATGAATGTTCAGATCCGAAAGATTCAAGATAAAAGTTCACATTGACATAAGAATAATACTTCAAGCATACTAACAAAGCAATCATGTCTTCTCAAAATAACATGGCCAAAGAAAATTCATCCCTACAAAATCATATAGTTAGGCTATGCTCCATCTTCGTCACACAAAATATTCCAATCATGCACAACCCCGGTTTTAGCCAAGCACTTGTTTCATACTCTAATTTTTTCAAACTCTTTCAACTTCATGCAATACATGAGCGTGAGCCATGGACATAGCACTATGCGTAATTGAGTGGTGGTTGTGGAGAAGACAAAAAGGAGGAAGATGGTCTCACATCAACTAGGCGTATCAATGGGCTATGGAGATGCCCATCAATAGGTATCAATGTGAGTGAGTAGAGATTGCCATGCAACAGATGCACTAGAGCTATAAATGTATGAAAGCTCAACAAAAGAAACTAAGTGGGTTTGCATCCAACTTGCTTGCTCACGAAGACCTAGGGCATTTGAGGAAGCCCATCATTGGAATATACAAGCCAAGTTCTATAATGAAAATTCCCACTAGTATATGAAAGTGACTAAGCAAGAGACTCTCTATCATGAAGGACATGGTGCTACTTTGAAGCACAAGTGTGGAAAAAGATAGCATCATTGTCCATTTTCTTTTCTTTTCTTTTTTTCTTCCTTTTTCTTTTTCTTTTCTTCTTCTTTTTTGGGCCTTTTTTTTCTTTGGCCTTTCCTTCTTTTTTTTTCTTTTTCTTTTCTTTGGGACAATGCTCTAATAATGATGATCATCACACTTATATTGATTTACAACTCGATACTAGAACAAAGTATGACTCTATATGAATGCCTCCGGCGTTGTACCAGGATGTGCAATGAATCAAGAGTGACATGTATGAAAAATTATGCATGGTGGCCTAGCCACAAATACGATGTCAACTACATGATCATGCATGGCAATATGACAATGATGAAGTGTGTCATAGCAAACGGAACGGTGGAAAGTTTCATGGCAATATATCTCGGAATGGCTATGGAAATGCCATGATAGGTAGGTATGGTGGCTGTTTTGAGGAAGGTATATGGTGGGTGTATGGTACCAGCGAAAGTTGCGCGGTACAAGAGATGCTAGCAATGGTGGAAGGGTGAGAGTGCGTATAATCCATTGACTCAACATTAGTCATAAAGAACTCACATACTTATGCAAAAATCTACAAGTCATCAAAACAAAGTACTACACGCATGCTTCTAGGGGAAGGGTCGGTAGGAGTTAACCATCACGCTATCCCGACCTCCACACAAAGGATGACACTCAATGAAATACTCCATGCTTCAAATTTGTCACACAACAGTTACCATACGTGCATGCTACGGGACTTGCAAACCTTAACACAAGTATTTCTCAAATTCACAACTACTCTACTAGCATGACTCTAATATCACCATCCTCATATCTCAAAACAATCATCAAGTATCAAACTTCTTAGTATTCAATGCACTTTATATGAAAGTTTTTACTATACCCATCTTGGATGCTTATCATATTAGGACTAGTTTTATAACCAAAGCACATTACCATGCTGTTCTAAAATACTCTCAAAAGGATATAAGTGAAGCATGAGAGATCAACAATTTCTACAAAATAAAACCACCACCGTGCTCTAAAAGATATAAGTGAAGCACTAGAGCAAAACTATCTAGCTCAAAAGATATAAGTGAAGCACATAGAGTATTCTAACAAATTCTAAATCATATTTATCTCTCTCAAAAGGTGCGCCCAGCAAGGATGATTGTGGCAAACTAAAAGAAAAGACTCAAATCATACATGACGCTCCAAGCAAACCACAAATCATGTGGTGAATAAAAATATAGTCTCAAGTATAGTTACCGATAGATGAAGACGAAAGAGGGGATGCCTTCCCGGGGCATCCCCAAGCTTAGGCTTTTGGTTGTCCTTGAATTTTACCTTGGGGTGCCTTGGGCATCCCCAAGCTTATGCTCTTGCCACTCTTTGTTCCATAGTCCATCAAAGCCATACTCAAAACTTGAAAACTTCACAACACAAAACTTAGCCAAAAATCTCGTGAGCTCCATTAGTATAAGAAAACAAACCACCACTCAAAGGTACTGTAGTGAACTCATTCTTTGTTTATATTGGTGTTAAACCTACTGTATTCTAGCTTCTCTATGATTCATATCCTCCAATACTACTCATAGATGCATCAAAATAAGCAAACAACACACGAAAAACAGAATCTGTCAAAAACATAACAGTCTGTAGTAATATGTAACTTTCGAATACTTCTGGAACTCCAAAAATTGAAATAAATTGGTAAACGTGAGGAATTTGTCTATTAATCATCTGCAAAAAGAATCAACTAAATAGCACTCTCCAGTAAAACTTCACAGCCAAACTCGTGAGCGCTAAAGTTTCTGTTTTTTACAGCATGATCATATAGACTTCACACAAGTCTTCCCAAAGGTTCTACTTGTCACAAACACTAATTAAAACACAAAACCATATCTAAACAGAAGCTAGAAGCAATATTTATTCCTAAACATAATCAAAAACAAAGAAAACAAAATTGGGTTGCCTCCCAACAAGCGCTATCGTTTAACACCCCTAGCTAGGCACGATACAAGAATAGATCTAGGTATTGCCATCTTTGGTAGGCAATTCTTCAATTAAGCACTTATAATTCTTAGGAACTTCTTTATTCCTATTGATAATCAAACTTCTAGGCAAGAAATCAAGAAATTCATTTGTAGCAAAAGGTTCCCTTGCGAAAGTGAGAAAGTTGGAATGAACACTTATAGATTTGAGATCCGCAATTTCCTTACTAGATGATTCACCCTTATTTTTAAGAACATACATAAACTTGGCCAATTTAGTGGTAGAGGGATTCGAAGTAGTTTTCATAGCACAAAAAGCAGACCCTACATTAGTGATTATATCCCCAAGTTTATCGATTCTAGTGGAATCTTGATCTATTTTCTCTTTCACTATGGGTTCTTTTTCTTTAAAAAAATTCAGAATAACTCCTACCTTGGATCCATATTGGGTAATTTGGTTGTCGATCTTCCTATCCAAACTCTCAACCAACTCTACAGCAGCAACTTTGTTTTCAATAATTTCAAGCCTTTGCATAACATGTTCCAAAGTTAAAATAGTTCCATTAACCAGAAGAGGTGGTAAGCCAAATAATTCAGTCATAGCATTATAAGAATCAAAAGTATGGCTACCCAAGAAATTCCCTCCGGTAATGGTATCCAGAATATATCTATTCCACGGAGTTATGCCAACATAAAAATTGCGAAGAAGCACGGAAGTGGAAAGCTTCCTAGTAGATCTATTTTGAGCATTGCAAATTATAAACCAGGCATCTTGTAGATTTTCCTCCTCCCTTTGTTTAAAATTAAGAACCTCACTCTCGGGAGTATTGATAATGATATGTGTGCTAGCCATGACGACGAGGCAAAAGCGAACAGTAAACACACGGAAAAAGAAGGGCGAATAAAATGGCAAGAGTGAAGTGGGGGAGAGGAAAACGAGAGGCAAATAATGTAATGTGAAGGATAAGGGTTTGTGATAGGTACTTGGTATATGACTTTTGCGTAAGCCTCCCTGGCAACGGCAACAGAAATTCTTCTTGCTACTTCTCGAGCTTGTGTTGTCTTCCCTCGAAGAGGAAAGGGTGATGCAGCACAGTAGCGTAAGTATTTCCCTCAGTTTTTGAGAACCAAGGTATCAATCCAGTAGGAGACCACGAGCGAGTCCCTCGCACCTGCACAAACAAATAAGAACTTCGCAGCCAACGTGATAAGGGGTTGTCAATCCCTTTACGTTCACTTACGAAAGTGAGATCTGATAGATAGGATAGCATAATATTTTTGGTATTTTTGATATAAGAATAGAAAGTAAATAAAGCAAATAAGCAACGGCAGCAGAAATTGAAGTAAAGTAATATGATAAAGATAGACCCGGGGGCCATAGGTTTCACTAGTGGCTTCTCTCATGGTAGCAGAATTCTACGATGGGTGAACAAATTATTGTCGAGCAATTGATAGAAAAGCGCATAGTTATGAGAATATCTAGGCATGATCATTATATATAGGCATCACGTCCGTGACAAGTAGACTGAAACAATTCCACATCTACTACTATTACTCCACACATCGACCGCTATCCAGCATGCATCTAGAGTATTAAGTTCATAAGAACAGAGTAATGCTTTAAGCAAGATGACATGATGTAGAGGGATAAACTCAAGCAATATGATATAAACCCCATCTTTTTATCCTAGATGGCAACAATACAATAGTGCCTTGCTGCCCCTGTTGTCACTGGGAAAGGACACCGCAAGATTGAACCCAAAGCCAAGCACTTATCCCATTGCAAGAACTATAGATCTAGTAGGCCAAACCAAACCAATAATTCGAAGAGACTTGCAAGGATATTATAATCATACATAAAAGATTTCAAAAAAGAATCAAATATTGTTCGTAGATAATCTTGATCATAAACCCATAATTCATCGGATCTTGACAAACACACCACAAAAAGATTACATCGAATAGATCTCCTCGAAGATTGGGGAGAACTTTGTATTGAGATCCAAAAAGAGAGAAGAAGCCATCTAGCTAATAACTATGGACCCGAAGGTCTGTGGTAAACTACTCACAACTCATTGGTGAGGCTATGGTGTTGATGTAGAAGCACTCCGTGGTAGATCCCCCCTCCGGCGGAGCTCCGGAACAGGCCCCAAGATGGGATCTCACGGGAACAGAAGGTTGCGTTGGTGGAATTAGGGTTTTCTCTGTTGCCTCGATGTTTTCAGGGTATATGGATATATATAGGAGGAAGGAGGGCATCGGGGGAACCAGAGGGGGTCCACAAGGGTAGGGGGCGCGCCCATGGGGAGGGGGCGCGCCCTGGACCCTCGTGGCCACCTCCTTTGTTCCCTCGCGTGTACTCCAAGTCTTCTGGGTAGATACGCTTCCAAAAATAACTCTCCCGAAGGTTCCAAAAATATTCCTTTTCTGCGAAACCCTGAAATAGGCAAAAAACGGCAATCTGCACTGGGCCTTGGGTTAGTAGGTTAGTCCCAAAAATAATATAAAAGTGTATAATAAAGCCCATTAAACATCCAAAACAGAATATATAATAGCTTGGAACAATAAAAAAATGATAGATACGTTGGAGACGTATCAGTATGCAAATGGCATCTGAAGCTATGAATATGAATAGAACATATGTAGAACAGAAGCAAGAACAAGAAACTATGGTAGGATCTTAAACAGAATGAATATGAAGACATACAGAGCAACAACAGAAGCATTGGTCTTGGGATCAATGTCCTCCCTGGCCGTGTCGTCGAAGATGTTGTCGACGTCAGGGAAGAAGTCGTTGTTTGGGAAGTGGTTGTCGCCGTCCGTGGCTTCCGTGATTAAGAAGTCAGTAGTCATGCAGAGCGCTCCCTAAAAACCTTATCACTCTCTCGTACATGACTCAAGGAGGTAGGGTTACCTGCGGTGCACGCCGCACGCTGGGATGGGGAAGATTGTATCAGTAGCTCTGTGCTCAGGAACTCGGAGGCGAGAGGAGGATGATGTTCTAGTGTGTTTCTTTGGAGAGGAGCGACCTCTCTTTTATAGGCACAACAGAAGGAGGCGTATGGGCAGCGGCATGAGGTGAAACGAAGTGAGGGAGACGAAGCGAACAACCAGCAGCCGAAGGGATGCACCGTTCGGATTCAATCTCCACTATAGCAAAAATCTTTTCAGCTTCCGTGTGACCTTTCGTATACCAGTCATGCGCAACAACAATTTTGATAATGGCTCGGCTCATTCCCGCAATCCGCAACGTGTCGTGGCAAGGCATGGCGTGCCGAGGGTGAAGGAGGAGCACACGTGAATGTCTCTCTTGTTCTCATGCTCATACTTGTGGGGAAACATCCTCCCTTATAAGGAGGTCCAACTCCTACCAAACTAGCAATGTGGGACTAAACTTTAGTCCCACCTCTTGCCTTGCACGAATGGGTTAGGTGGGACTCTAGGATTTATTAGTAATTCTGAAAATGCTATTGGGCTGGCCCAAAATAGACTAAATTCCAGTAACCCCCCACCAGATCCCATAGGCACTCAAAATTTGCCTTTGGTTCCAAAACACTGCTTTATATATCGGTAGTGCAGTGAAGACTATTAAGTTGAACTTCCACCTAGAACTCTATGCTACACTAGTAAGCAACTTGAACCATGGACTAGGCCGTGAATTGCAAGTTTTCTGCGAATCTAGTTTCACATAAAGCCTTGACCGATACTAGGCTATCGTGGGATTTCCCCGCGGGTGGAGCTTATGCGTCATACTCTGAGACCTTCGATGAGTTTACTAGAGAGCACCCTACTCTCATAGATTGCGACGTTTAACAATCAGACTCATATGTGTGTGTTTTTCAAAAGATGTTCAGTAGGACAACATCTCTGCTTAAATCAGCCACTTAGAACACATTAAGATGTAAATTAACTTGCTATGCACATTAGGAGAGTATTGCATCTTCATGGAGTGCTATTATTAATTGTAAGGATACTCTCCTCTCAATTGACCAACAACTTGTCTTCCACATCTAATTCACGGGATCTCAGATCACAAAGACTAGGTTACCACTGTGAACAACTCATATTGTGAGTCTCGTACCCATCTACTTCGATGCATTATCTATCATTACGTGATAGACCCTTAGTAAAAGGATGTGACAGATTTTTATATGTTTGGATATAATCCAATGCAATAACTCTGACGTTTCTCATTTTTATGACAGAGTTTAACCTTCTCTGAACATGTCTTGATGACTTCATGTCATCCTTTGAGCTCCTCACTTTCGCGATCACAGTTTGATTGTCGCAGTTCATAAGGATATCAGTACCGGTTTCTCAACTACCGGCAAGTCATTCAAGAGCCGACGTAGCCAACCTGCTTTGACCGTAGTTGTATCTAGTGATGTGAGTTCTGCTTCCATTGTTGACATGTTAATATGGTCTGCTTGCAAGACTTCCAAGAAATAGCGCCACCTCCATGAGTGAATACATATTTGCTCGTGTCCTTTTTCTCATCAGCATCTGAGATCCAGTTTGAGTCACTATACCCTTCAAGCACCTTTGGGTACCCAGTGTTGCGAATTCCATAATTCACAGTGCCTTTAAAATAACGCATAACTATTTCTAGAGCTTTCCAATGATCATCTCCCGGTTTTCAAACAAATTGGCTCAGTTTGCTAACAACAAAAGAGATGTCAGGTCTTGTAGCACTGGCTGAATACATAAGCGAGCCAATAATCTGAGAATATTTCAATTGATCTCTAGCAATTATTCGGTTCTTTCGAAGCAGCACGCTAGTATCATATGGTGTTGGTGAGGGCTCGCTGTCACTATAGCCAAAGCGACTCAAGATATTTTCCACATAGTGAGATTGAAGCAATGTAGTCCCACCACGACCATCTATTAATAGCTTGATGTTTAGAATAACATACGATACTCCCAAATCCTCCATCTCAAAACAACGAGATAGGAAATCCTTGAGTTCCTTAATAACATTTAGATTTGTTCCGAAAATCAATATGTCATCAACATACAAGCAAATGATAACTCCCTCGCCTCCACCATGGCGATAGTACACACATGTGTGAGCTTCGTTTACAACAAAGCCTGCAGCTGTTAAAGTTCTTTCAAACTTCTTGTGCCACTGCTTAGGTGCTTGCTTAAGTCCATACAAAGACTTCAACAATTTGCACACCTTTCCTTCTTGACCGTCCACTATAAACCCATCTGGTTGTTTCATATAAATTTCCTCGTCCAACTCTCCATTTAGGAAAGAAGTGTTAACATCCAGTTGATGAACGAGAAGACCATGTGAGGCAGCTAGTGAAAGTAGTATTCGAATAGTGTTCAGTCGAGCCACATGTGAGTAAGTATCAAAGAATTCTTCATGTTCCTTTTGGGCATAACTCTTGGCCATGAGCCATGCCTTGTACTTCTCAATAGTACCATCAGGCCTAAGCTTTTTCTTGAATACCCATTTTAACGCTATGTTTGCACCCATAAGGACGATCAATGATCTCCCAAGTTTCATGTGCCAAGATGGATTCCATCTCACTACGGACCGCTTCCTTCCAGTAGTCAGCATCTTTAGATGCATAGGCCTCTGAAATAGAACTGGGAGTGTCAACTATGAGATAAACATGAAAATCATCACCAAAGGATTTTGCAGTCCTCCGTCTCTTGCTCCTTTCAGGAATCTCATTGTTATCCCCCACATGATCTTCAAGATGTTGCATCATAATGGTAGGTTCAATTGCAACTACATCCTAACTCGATGAACTAGGCAACCCCTGATTTGATGAGCTACGCATATCCTTCATGGGAAAGATATCTTGAAAGAAAGTCGCATCATTCGACTCCATGATTGTACCAACATGCATACATGACACCTCATATTTTACAATCAAGCATCTATAACCGATAATAGCATAGCCCAGGAAAACACAATCCACAATTTTTGGTCCAAAACTTGCGCTTCTTGAAACTGGTATATTGACTTTCGCCAAGCAGCCCTAGGTTCGTAGATAAGAGAGTTTCAACCTTTTCTTCTACCATTCCTCAAATGGAGTTATCTCTTTGTTCTTTGTGGGAACTCGATTTAGGACATGACATGCGATCAATATCACCTCCCACCACCATGCCTTGGAAAGACCGGATGCGTCTAACATGGCGTTAACTAAATCAGTTAGAGTATGGTTCTTTCTTTCGGCTACCCCATTTGACTGAGTTGAATAGGGAGGCATCCTCTCATGCATTATACTATGTTCCGCAGAAAAAGAATCAAATTCATTGGGGAAATACTCTCCACCATGATCGGACCTAAGCCTCTCGATCTTTTGATCAAGTTGGTTTTCTGCTTTGGCTTTATAAATCCTGAAAAAGTTCAAAGCCTCATATTTTGATTTCAAAAAATACACATGGCAGTATCTAGTAGAGTCATCAATTAATGTCATGAATTATTTCTTTCCACCTTTTTCCCAAACACCATTCATTTCACAAAGATTTAAATATCTAAGCTCTAGTGGTGCCAAATTTCGTGTTTCCGCAATTGTATGACACTTTCGTGGTTGCTTAGCTTGCACACAAACTTGACACTTAGATCCCTTGACAGCGGTAGGGATTAAGTTCAACTTGGCTAACTACGTCATGCAACCAAAGTTAACATGACAGAGACGTGAATGCGAGACATTTAATTCACTATTGTTGCAAACATGGTTAACAATTTTATTACAAACATCTGACAATGATAGTCCGAACAAGCCTTCTGATTCATAATATTTACCACAAAAGTTCCATACTTGGACACTACAAATTTATTGGACACGAAGACAAGCTTCTAGCCATCTCTATATAGGAGAGACCCGCTAACAAGATTTTTATTGACGGATGGGACATAATGCAGGTTCTTTAGCAGCACAATCTTCCCCAAAGTAAACTTCAGATCAACCGTGCCAACACCATGAATAGAAGCACTTAGACCATTGCCCATCAGCATGGCGGAAGTCCCTGTGGTCTGATAAGAAGAAAACATGGAAATATCATGACATACATGTACATTAGTACCCGTGTAAATCAACCAATCAGTAGAATCACATACTGAAAGAATAGTGGGAAATACACCATACCCATCATCCTTCATGTCAATGTCACCAATGACAATATTAACGATCTTACCGCCTTTCCCATGGTGACACTTGTCATAAGGGTTAGGGCAACCAGGAGCCCAATGACCAGGATCTCCGCACACATGATAAACACCTTTCTTCTTGTTAGTCTTATTCTTGAAGTTGGTGTGCTAAGAAGCCTTGTTATTCCCATCAAACTTTCCTTTACCATCAAACTTGCCCTTGTTCTTGAACTTGTGGGGCTGGAAGTTTTTCTTATGTACCAGATTGGCACTAGAACCTCCCTCAATACCTCGAGCACATATGCCTTTTGTTCTTGCGCTTTCTTCCACATCAAGATTACCAATGAGACCCGAAACGGAAAATTCCTTCCTCTTATGCTTCAGAGAGGTAGCAAAGTTCCTCCACGAGAGAGGAATATTAGTGACGATGCCTCCAGCAACAAACTTGTTTGGTAACATACAATTGAAGTGCTCAAGTTCTCTAGCAAATGACTGTATCTCGTGAGCTTGCTCAACCACAGAGCACTCATCAGTCATCCTGTAGTCTTAGAAATATTCTGTGATATATAGCTCAGTGCCGGCATCCGTGACCTTGGCCTCGAGTGGGTCCCACATATCTTTCCCATCATCAATTAATGCATGAACATCAACTATGTTCTCACCAAGAACACTCAAGAGAGCAGCCTTAAATAAGGTATTAGTTTTCTGAAAAGCTTGTTCCTGCTGAGGATCAAGAACTCCTTCGGGTTTGCCAAGAGTGGCATCATAGCAGCTCACGGTTTGAAACCATAGAGCGCCTCATGGTTTTTGGATTGGTGGAAATACAAGCAATTTATCGTATGATTTTATTAACAAAAACAGTAGATAAAACATGACTATCATAACAACGATAAGACAAGTCATGCAATCCGATAGAGATTATGCAAATGGCATCCGAAGCTGTGAATATGAACATAACATATGTAGAACAAAATCAAGAACAAGAAACTGTGGTAGGATCTTAAATGGAAAGAATACGAAGACGTACTGAGCAACGGCAGAAACATTGGTCTTGGGATCGACGTCCTTGTCGGCATGTCATCGAAGAGGTTGCCGACGTCAGGGAAGAAGTCGTCATTTGGGAAGTGGTCGTCGGCGTCTGTGGCTTCCATGATTAAGAAGTCAGTAGTCGCGCAGAGCGCTCCCCAAAAACCTTATCACTCTCTCGTACAAGAATCAGAGAGGTGGGGTTTCAGAGGCCTACTGTCCCTACCTGCAGTGCACGCTGCAAGACGGGATGGGGAAGATTGTATCAGTAGCTCAGTGCTTAGGAACTCAGAGGCAAGAGGCAGATGATGTTCTGGTGTGTCTCTCTAGAGAGGAGCAACCTCTCTTTCATAGGCACAACAGAAGGAGTGAATGGGAAGCGACGGGAGGTGAAACGAAGAGAGGGAGATGAAGCGAACAACCAGCAACCGAAGAGATGCACCGTACGGATTCAATCTTCACTATAGCAAAAATCTTTTCAGCTTTTTGTGACCTTTCGTATACGAGTCGTGCACAACAAAAATTTAGACAAGGGATCGGCTCATTCCCGTAACCTGCAGCGTGTCGTGACGATGCATGGCGTGGCACGGCGAGGCGTGCGGTGGAGGAGGAGCGCGCGTGAATGTCTCTCTTGTTCTCATGCTCATACATGTGGGGAAACATCATCCCTTATAAGGAGATCTAACTCCTACCAAACTAGCAATGTGAGACTAAAATGTGTCCCACCTCTTGCCTTGCACGAATGGGCTAAGTGGACCTCTAGGATTTATTAATAATTCTGAAAGTGCTACTGGGGTGTCCCAAAATAGACTAAATTCCGGCAGCCTATCTGACCCACAGTCCCTGGGCTGAGCTCACGGCCCACCTGTCGTTACAAGGAAGGACTCGAGAAGCTTTGAACCTCGGCGCCAGAGCAGGCCAAACAAGATCAATTTTCGGTCTAGAGGACACACTCCCGCTGGACGGTATAGATATGAGGTCTGGCGCGATAGAAATGACAGAGCTTGGGAACAGTACCGTGCTCGGATGACAACTGATCTCCGGCATGACATGGCCCGAGTTAGGGGCGTCGCACACCCGATGTGTTTCACAGACAAGGCGATGCAGCACCAGTCCCCCTCAGGGTTCAAACCCATAAACATCGAGCAATATGACGAGATAACAGACCCCGGCCGTATGGATCGAAGGATTCCTTCTCCACATTCATATGGCCCGAGGAGATGATCTCTATGCCATAAATTACCTGCCATTAAAGCTTAAAGGACCAGCACGACGCTGGTCAAACAGCCTACCTGAAAACTCCATCAGGAGCTGGGAAGAGCTCGAGGATGCTTTCCGAGCTTACTTTCAAGGCACCTATGTCTAGCCTCCGGCCCCGATGACTTGAGACACATTGTTCAATAGCCCGAAGAGTCAGCCCGACAATTTTGGAATCCGTTCTTGACTAAGAAGAACCAAATCGTCGACTATCCGGATGCTGAGGCAATAGCTGGTTTCAGACAAGGCGTGGCATGGCGGGAGGTGGAGGAGGAGCGCGCGTGAATGTATCTCTTGTTCTCATGCTCATACATGTGGTGAAACATCCTCCCTTATAAGGAAGTCCAACTCCTACCAACCTAGCAATGTAGGACTAAACTTTAGTCCCACCTCTTGCCTTGCACGAGGGCCTCTAGGATTTATTAGGAATTCTAAAAATGCTATTGGGCTGGCCCAAAATAGACTAAATTCCAGCAACCTATCCAACCCATAGTCCCTGGGCCAAGCTCACGGCCCACCGGTCATTACAAGGAAGGACTCCGAAAGCTTTGAACCTCAGCGTAATCAAGACGGCAACCTCCGAAGACTTGATGTGCACTCCAAGGATAGCTCAATAATTGGCCTGATGGGAACCGACCATATGTGTAACCTAGGTACCTCGGTGTGTATAGAAGCCATAGGGTTTAGTCTTTAGAAACATGATTAGCAACATTAGGGTTTAGAACACGATCATACCATCTCGAGGTAGATCAGCTTGTACTCTAGACTCCATCACATCAATACAGTCAAAGCAGGATGCGGCGTTTTACCTCTTCGAGAGGGCCCGAACCTGGGTAAAAATCATCTCCCTTCATGCCATGTTACCATCGTTCCTAGACCTACAGCTTGGGACTCCCTACACGAGATCCACTGGTTTTAGCACCAACATTGGTGGCCCATACATGTCCCACAGTGTGGTTAAAAAGGATCGACGACTCACCTTCAGATCAGTAACGACATCGGGTGCGGCGACATCATTGTCCCCGACCAACTTTTCGCATTTGGAAACATCGTGCTTCATGCTAATTCAATCGGACACCTCGGCCACATTGAAAGCCTCGTCCTAGATCATATCATCAGATTCGGGAGCCTGGAGTACACCGTCGATTCCAGTGGCTCTCTTGCTGGGCGCAGACCGACTTGAGAGCTCCATAGATACTGTGGCCTTGACCTCAGACCCAACCTTGATCTGGGCTTCTCAGGGTATCCGTACACGTGGGACAATAAAAGGGAACGACATGAGAATGTGTAGGTGCGACTCGACTGGGACACATGCAATGACGTTTTTGGGCCATGTTCCGGAAACACCAGTTGACCATTTAATTAATGAAGAATCTGATCACATTGCCTTGCTCATCTAAGCCACGATCCCAGAGAGGAGGGCCCCGAATACGAATTGTACCAGTAACCACAATAAGATTATGCATCACATCCCAAAGATTACCGAACACATAAAAGAGAGCCTCAATTTACATAAGCACAAGTTCACACCACATACTATAGTTTATACTAATCCAACTCACGATACCGAGTTTAACTACATTTGCTAGTCTCTCTTTATGATGGATGTCTCAGTATCATAATGAAATGTATGTTAACTAGATTTCTTTATTTAAACTAATGTACTTTTTTTTCATTTGAGAAAGTGGATAGGAGATCTCATATGCACCAAATCAAACAAAGTGAACCTAGATGAGCATGTCACATAACCAAATCATATGCAAAAGTACAATCGACAACATTTTATGGTATTTGATAATTATAATAATACTGCTAATTCAAATACAAGTACAAAGCATACACATGTTGTAACTTTTTAAACCCAACTTGAAAAACAAGAACTGACATGCAATATCTATGAATATGTTTACCTAATATACACTAGAAACCACTATTATGATATATTTTTAGTGTGCATGATTTAGAAATCTCTGTCATGAAATTGAATAATATTAAAATAAATATAAACACATACATAGATACACAAATATATGCATGTACACTATAGTTTCCGCAATATTAAAAAAATATTCAAAATGTTTTTAAGAAGAAAGAGAATTTTGGTTACATCGTACAATTTAAGTTTCGCACACTCAATTTTTTTAAATTATATACATTACAAATGTATAACAAAGAATACTACAATTATTATTTAGAACATTGTTATGGGATTAAGTATGATGGCTAAGTAACATAAACTTGTGCTAATTAAAATTGTAATATGGTAAAAGTAGTTTAAAATAAATACAAAAGTTTAGTATGAATTTTTTTAGTTTTACGTTGCTCCGAGTCCAAAAATGGATCGGACCGGCAGCCCTTATTATGTGCACGCGCACGGCTATGGTCCGGATGAATATGTAAAGGACATCACCAAGCATGAGTGTGCACTACATGGCGATGTGCATCATGGAAATTAGGAGCGAGCAAGATGGATATACCAATTATTATTTCGTTCGAAGAAAGCAAGAGTTTACTTGGTAGCCTCCGATGCCGACAAGGCTATCCTGCTCAACGTCCGCAGAGTACCATCGCCCCTTGTTGTGTTTCAGGAGAGGCACGATGAATCTGTACGACATGATTGCTCCAACAAGAACAGCGTAACTTTTAATGTACGTACAAATCATGCCAATACCAACGTACATGACAGAGAGCACAAAGGAGAAGCTACAAGAGTAAGAATGGTGATCATTTGCATAATTGATAAGATTAATTCTTCAAATAAAAAGGGCTAATATTTTTGTGTCCCATAAAATGGTGCAAGGTTTCACAAAGTACTGCAAGTCGACACTGCAAAAAGTTTGACCACAGGTAAACTTTATAAGCTTTCTTTGTAGAGATGAAGAAGTAAGACTTTTACCCGTGTTTGTATGCCTATGGACCCAGTGTCGAGAAATGTTCAAAGCTAAAGTTGTCACTTCTGACAAAAAACAACAACTGAATAAACCCCATGCGAAACTTATGTCAACAAACTTCGTGTGACACTTAACTTTGCCTGGCATGTTAGATAACAAATAAAAGAAGAGTATGTCAACATCACATTATTTCTTATTATTAGGGCATCTTCAATGCAAACCCTCAAAACAAACACTGCAAATGTTCGTGGACCAGTCCGGTACCTGTCTACGGACAGAATAGGGGAGTGAGCCATCCAATGTCTTGTAATTTTTCTTATTTGTCTAGTCTGCTCATTTGTCCATACATTTTATTAAACACTTTTTGTGCAATGAAGAAGGAAAAGGGAACACATAGAAACACATCGAGGAATGCCATGATGACGCAAGCAGCAAGCGAGAAGCACCCAACCCACAACAGGCATAACACGGGCACGGCCAGAAGCACAACCGGCAAGCACAACAAGCATGCAACAGCCGACGGACATGCTCACAAGCAAGCAGTACGCTAGAGAGGTGAGCGAGGCGAGGGTGTAGGAGCAACCGGACGCGGGCGCATGGTGATGCCACACCACTCGGACTTGTGTGTGGACATTTAGAAGTCTCCATTTGACGACAAAAATGGTCCGGCCGGACATATACAAACATTTTGAGTGTTCGCTTTAGAAATGCGTTTACAAACCATGTAAGATTGCTACCGTCTGCAAAGTTGAAAGTTGAACCCCAAGAGGGCATGTAGACTATTGATAAGATGGGTTGTTCCCATTCCACTTCGTAATCCACTATCAATAGCTGCAAATTTAACAAGCTCGTTGATTGCAAAGATAAACGTAGCTCTAAAACTCGCCAAATGCAATGTAAACTAGTGATTGGGGTGCGCCTCGGATGCACCTCTGGAGGCATAATTGTGTGCACTAATCAAGTTGGTGTAGTTGTCAACATGCTGACAGTACAAATAAGCGATATTTTCATGCTTTGCTCAAATCTTTCCTTCAAGTATTGAAGAGGAACACACACCTTATGAACCCAAATTGAGCTATGGGTATTCATCATATTCCATTGAAATAAATTAGAAAATGTTGGGAGCACAATCCTGATATGTTTATCCTAAGCCTGGATCTATTAGATGTGTGATAACCCACACGTGTAGGGGATCGCAATAGTTTTCGAGGGTAAAGTATTCAACCCAAAATTATTGATTCAACACAATGGGAGCCAAAGAATACTCTTAAGTATTAGCAGTTGAGTTGTCAATTCAACCACACCTGGAAACTTAGTATCTGCAGCAAGGTAATTTAGTAGCAAGGTAATATGGAAGTAACGGTGATGGTAGCAAAAGTAGCGATAGTGTTTTTGTAGTGATTGTAACAGTAGCAGCAGAAAAGTAAATAAGCAACAAGCAATATGTGAAAAGCTCGTAGGCATTGGATCGGTGATGGAGAATTATGTCGGATGCGACTCCTCATGTAATAGTTATAACATAGGGTGACACAGAACTAGCTCTATTTTATCAATGTAATGTAGGCATGTATTCCGAATATAGTCATACGTGCTTATGGAAAAGAACTTGCATGACATCTTTTGTCCTACCCTCCCGTGGCAACGGGGTCCTAGTGGAAACTAAGGGATATTAAAGCCTCCTTTTAATAGAGTACCGAACTAAAGCATTAACACATGGTTAATAGATGAACTCCTCAAACTACGGTCATCACCGGGAGTGGTCCCGATTATTGTCACTTCGGGGTTGCCGGATCATAACACATAGTAGGTGACTATTGACTTGCAAGATAGGATCAAGAACACACATATATTCATGAAAACATAATAGGTTTAGATCTGAAATCATGGCACTCAGACCCTAGTGATAAGCATTAAGCATAGCAAAGTCATAGCAACATCAATCTTAGAACATATTGGATACTAGGGATCAAACCCTAACAAAACTAACTCGATTAAATGGTAAATCTTATCCAACCCATCACCGTCCAGCAAGCCTACGATGGGATTACTCACGCACGGCGATGAGCATCATGGAATTGGTGATGGAGGAAGGTTGATGATGACGATGGCGACGATCTCCCCTCTCCGGAGCCTCGAACGGACTCCAGATCAGCCCTCCCGAGAGACATTAGGGCTTGGCGGCGGCTCCGTATCGTGAAACGCGATAATTCCTTCTCTCTGATTTTTTCCTCCCCAAAAGTGAATATATGGAGTCGGGGGATACGTCGGTGGAGCAACAGGGGGCCCACGAGGCAGGGGGCGCGTCCCCACCCTCGTGGACAGGGTGTGGCCCCCTGGTCTGGTTCTTTGCACATATATTTTTTATATATTCCAAAATAATTCTCCGTTGAATTTCAGGTCATTCCAAGAACTTTTATTTCTGCACAAAAATAACAACATGGCAGTTCTGCTGAAAACAGCGCCAGTCCGGGTTAGTTCCATTCAAATCATGCAAGTTAGAATGCAAAACAAGGGCAAAAGTGTTTGGAAAAGTAGATACGTTGGAGACGTATCAACTCCTCCAAGCTTAAACCTTTGCTTGTCCTCAAGCAATTCAGTTGATAAACTGAAAGTGATAAAGAAAAACTTTGACAAACTCTGTTTGCTCTTGTTGTTGTAAATATGTAAAGCAAACATTCAACTTTTCAGCAAAGATCATGAACTAACCACATTCACAATAACTTTCAGGTCTCATGTCTACTCATATCAGTGGCATAATCAACTAGCGAGCAATAATAATAAACCTCGGATGGCAATACTTTCTCAAAACAATCATAATATGATATAACAAGATGGTATCTCGCTAGCCCTTTCTGAGACCACAAAACATAAATGTAGAGCACCTTTAAAGATCAAAGACTAACTAGACATTGTAATTCACGGTAAAAGAGATCCAGTCACAATCATACTCAATGCAAATTAATAGGAATACATGCAAATGACAGCGGTGCTCTCCAACTAGTGCTCTTTAATAAGAGGATGATGACTAACAAAAAGTAAATAGATAGGCCCTTCGCAGAGGGAAGCAGAGATTTGTAGAGGTGCCAGAGCTCGATTTTGAAACAGAGATGAATAAATTTTTGAGCAGTATACTCTCATTGTCAGCATAACAACCAAGAATCTCGTTATCTTCCATGCTACACACATTATAGGCGGTTCCCGAACAAAATGGTAAAGTTTATACTCCCCCAACCACCAACAAGCACACTCCACGGCTAGCCCGAAACAACGGGTACCGTCCAAACCAGCAACAACCATGGGGGAGTTTTGTTTAATCATTATGATTTGAGCATGGGACTGGGCATCCCGGTTACCAGCCATTTTCTCATGAATGATGAGCGGAGTCCACTCATCGTGAGAATAACCCACCTAGCATGGAAGATATAGACAACCCTGGTTGATACATGAGTTGTTCGAGCATACAAAACATAATTTCATTTGAAGGTTTAGAGTTTGGCACATACAAATTTACTTGGAACGGCAGGTAGATACCACATATAGGAAGGTATGGTGGACTCATATGAAATAACTTTGGGGTTTATGGAAGTGGATGCACAAGCAGTATTCCCGCTTAGTACAGGTGAAGGCTAGGAAGAGACTGGGAAGCGGCCAGCTAGAGAGCGACAACAGTCAGGAACATGCATTAAAATTAATCAACAATTAGTGCAAGCATGAGCAGGATATAAATCACCATGAACATAGATATCATGGAGGCTATGCTGATTTTGTTTCAACTACATGCGTGAACATGTGCCAAGTCAGACCACTTGAATCGTTCAAAGGATGATATCACCCTATCATACTACATCACAACCATTTTAATATCATGTTGGCACGCAAGATAGACCATTATAAACTCTTAGCTAATTAAGCATGACATGAACAACTATGATCTCTAATTGTCATTACAAGCATGTTTCATTCATAACAAGCTGAATCAGGAACGATGAACTATCATATTTACAAAAACAAGAGAGGTCGAGTTCATACCAGCTTTTCTCATCTCAATTAGTTCATCATATATCATCATTATTGCCTTTCACTCGCATGACCGAACGGTGTGGATAATAATAATAGTGCACGTGCATTGGACTAAGCTGGAATCTGCAGGCATTTAATACAAGAGAGAAGACAAAGTAATATGGCTCATGGTTAAATCAACAATAAAGCATATGAGAGCCACTAAGCATTTCCAATCATGGTCTTCTCCTCTTGACCCGAAAGAAAAGAAAAGAAACTATATACACGGGAAAGCTCCCAACAAGGAAAAGAAGAACGAGAAATCTTTTTGAGTTTTCTTTTACTTACTACTACTACAGGCATGGAAAGTAAACTAGCTAAAAGCTACAACTAATTTTTTTTGTTTTTCTTAAGGTTTTTCTAACACACAAGAAAAAGATTAAGAAAAAGAATTGAAACTAGCATGGATAGTACAATGAAAGAGTGTGAGCACCGACTACTGGAATAAGTGTGTGAACATGAATGTAATGTCGGTGAGAAATACGTACTCCCCCAAGCTTAGGCTTTTGGCCTAAGTTGGTCTATTGCCATGGATCAAAGCTACTCTCTCCGCTGGACGGAGGAGCGTCCTTTGGGTGCCACTGGTTGGCAATCTCATCCGGATCCCATCGATAAACCGACTGCCGGTAAGGGTGAAGTGGTGGCTCCGGCTCTGACTCTGAAGCTTGTTCCTGGCTTCTGTATTTATAGACGGCATCTGGCAAAACGAGGTACGTGCCTGATAGTAGATCAAACAGAGATGGTGCAGGCAAGGTAATGATCTCACAATATTTTTCATCAAACCTCAATTTATACTTAAGCAACTTCTTCTTGTCTTTAACAATAAACTCATGTGCTATCATACTCTTATAATCTAGATAATCAGGGCTATCAACTTTTCTTCCTTCTCATGATGCCTAATAGGTATTCTAAAGTGTTCAGCAAGGCGTGAGCAAAGATGCCTCCGAAGATAGGGCCCTTTGTATGGTTCAGACTTAATCGTTTAGCAACAACAACACCCAAGCTAAAAGTTGTGTCCCGAAACAAAGCATGGCGCAAAATGACAATATCAGGGGCACTAAGATTCCCACTGTTCCCGCGACCAATTAAGCATCTACTAGCAAATATAGCAAAGTAGCATAGAACAGGAAAATGTATACTAGTAATTCTTGCCCCTGAAACTTGCCTAGTTTCCCCTACAGCTATCATATCAATAAACCCCTCAACATCCTTGCGATGGGGTTCCTCAAGACTACCAACAAAGGGTATCTTACATACTTGACAAAAATCATAGAACAACATCTCCTTAACCTCATCATATAAACGAAACTCCACTGAAGGTGGTGATTTCTTAGCATGGAAATGAAAGTTTTGCGTGAAAATATTAGTGAGCAAGAGATACTATTCACGCTGGTCCTGGAAGAAATCGGTGAGGCCTGCATTATCCGCCAAATAATAAAAGTCTTTATAAATCCTGGCGGTTTTCAAGAACTCATTACAAGGCCATTCACACGGCCGAACTTCCGCAGTGCAAGGACGATTATATTTGGGATTCTTATTTTCTTCCTTCTGCTTATCTTTTGAACTTTGACTGGAAGAGCCTCTCAACAATCTCGTCATCATTTTCCTCCTCTGGAAATTTCTGAAATTTTTAGTAACTTAAAATAAAAGTGAACCAAACTCAACAAGATTGATAGCAACTATTCCCACAAGTGCCTAGAGACTATATCATGCATTGGAACTACTTGGGACCAAATTTTTTTAACATGCAAGCTCAAGAACAAGGCCACTACAACAACAACAATTTGCAATAAATGAAGCACTAGAACAAAAACTAATTGGACCAACGGAGGAGTCACATAACAAGGAACAATCTCGCCCAAACAGTTTTGTGAATGGAGCTTTGAGCAAGGAGATCGAAAATGGCAGCAAGATGAGCTAGAACTCGTACTTGAGCTGGATAGTGATTTTTTTGGGAGGAAGAAGGAGTGTGTGGGTGCAGGAATAAGTGGAGGGGGCCACGTGGGGCCCACGAGGCAGGGGGCGCACCCAGTGGGGGTGGGCGCGCCCTGGACCCTCGTGGCCAGGTGCTGGCTCCCCCTGTTGTGTTCTCAGTGCCAAATATTCTCAAATATTCTAGAAAAAAAATCATATTTCATTTTCAGGGCATTTGGAGAACTTTTATTTTCGGGGTATTTTTTATTGCACGGATAACTCTGGAAACAGACAGAAAATACTATTTTTGCTTTATTTAATCTAATTAACAGAAAGTAAAAGGAGGGTACAGAAAGTTGTGCTATCTAGATTCACCCATTTCATGCTCATCAAAAGGAATCCATTAACAAGGTTGATCAAGTCTTGTTAATAAACTCTTTCCGAATGACATGAAACCAGAGAATTTTCGAATAACACTAGGTTACCTCAATGGGGATATGTATGTCCCCAACAATAAGAATATCACATGTCTTCCTGACAGTTGGAAGAGGAAATTCAAAACCTCCAATAGTAATAGTTGAAAATTTTCCAATAGAATTGATACCGTGGACCTGAGGTTGTTTCCTCGAAAAGTGTACCGTATGCTGATACTTCTCGAGCTTGCGTTGTATTCCCTCGAAGAGGAAAGGGTGAGGCAACACAGTAGCGTAAGTATTTCCCTTAGTTTTTGAGAACCAAGGTATCAATCCAGTAGGAGACCATGCGCGAGTCCCTTGCACCTGCACAAACAAATACGAACTTCGCAGCCAACGCGATAAGGGGTTGTCAATCCCTTTACGGTCACTTATGAAAGTGAGATCTGATAGATAGGATAGTTTGACATTTTTGGTATTTTTGGATATAAGAACAGAAAGTAAAAACAGTAAAGTAAAGTAGATTGTAGATTGATATGTGGAGAATAGATGCGGGGGCCATAGGTTTCACTAGTGGCTTCTCTCATGATAGCAGAATTCTACGGTGGGTGAACAAATTACTGTCGAGCAATTGATAGAAAAGAGAATAATTATGAGAATATCTAGGCATGATCATTATATATAGGCATCATGTCCGTGAAAAGTAGACCGAAACGATTCTGCATCTACTACTATTACTCCACACATCGACCGCTATCCAGCATGCATCTAGAGTATTAAGTTTATAAGAACAGAGTAATGCTTTAAGCAAGATGACACGATGTAGAGGGATAAACTCAAGCAATATGATATAAACCACTTATTTTTATCCTCGACGGCAACAATACAATACGTTCCTTGCTGCCCCTGTTGTCACTGGGAAAGGACACCGCAAGATTGAACCCAAAGCCAAGCACTTCTCCCATTGCAAGAACTATAGATCTAGTAGGCCAAACCAAACCGATAATTCGAACAAACTTGCAAGGATATTATAATCATACATAAAAGAATTTAGAAAAGAACCAAATATTTCTCGTAGATAATCTTGATCATAAACCCACAATTCATTGGATCTCGACAAACACACCACAAAAAGATTACATCAAATAGATCTCCTCGAAGACCGAGGAGAACTTGGTATTGAGATCCAAAAAGAGAGAAGAAGCCATCTAAGTACTAACTATGGACCCAAAGGTCTGTGGTAAACTACTCACAACTCATGGTGAAGCGATGGTGTTGATGTAGAAGCACTCCCTAGAAGATCCCCCCTCTGGTGGAGCTCCGAAATAGGCCCCAAGATGGGATCTCACGGGAACAGAAGGTTGCGGCGGTGGAATTAGGGTTGTCTCTGTTGCCTCGATGTTTTCAGGGTACATGGGTATATATAGGAGGAAGGAGGGCATCGGGGGTGCCAGAGGGGGCCCACGAGGGTGGGGGGCGCGCCCTGGACCCTCGTGGCCACCTCCTTTGTTCCCTCGCGTGTACCCCAAGTCTTCTGTGTTGATATCATTCCAAAAGTAACTCTCGCGAAGGTTTCATTCCGTTTGGACTCCGTTTGATATTCCTTTTCTGCGAAACCCTAAAATAGGCAAAAAAAACAGCAATCTGCACTGGGCCTTTGGGTTAATAGGTTAGTCCCAAAAATAATATAAAAGTGTATGATAAAGCCCATTAAACATCCAAAACATCATATATAATAGCATGGAACAATCAAAAATTATAGATACGTTGGAGACGTATCAAGCATCCCCAAGCATAATTGTCGGGGAAACTGATCGCCCAGGAACACCTATGGGACCGGAGCCCCTTTTCGGTACGGCAAGGGGGCGGAGGATGCACAAAGAGCAGATCGAGGCGAACACACGAGCAGTTTACCCAGGTTCGGGCCGCGCAGAGGCGTAAAACCCTACTCCTGCCTTGGTTCGTATTGCGTTCTTGGCTCGGGAGCGAGAAGAGCTACAGTGCTGATCGCTAACAGGACCGAGCGTGAGAGTTATCGATGATCGGAACCCCCTCTACATTGCGCATGGGCCTCCTTTTATAGGTCAAAGGGGTCACCGACAGGTGGCAACGCAGTCGAGGGTAAAAATGTAAAATGGGTGATAGTTGGAACAGTGTTTGCATAGTGCTCTATACCTAACCCTGACGGCAGGGGACAAGGGCATTAAATGCCCGTCGCCGTCGCCTCAAACAGTGCAAAAAGCGTCCGTTAGGGCGCCACCGTCCGCCACAACGGTGGCCTTGTCATCGCATCTTGCCACCGTGTCCCCTAGGCTGCACAGCCTTCCGCCACGCGTCCCTGGAAGGGTCCCAGGGCGACGCGTGGGCGGATGAGCTGGAGCGCGGGCACTTAGTGGAAGTTTGCCGCGGCAAGCGCCTTGCCGCGGTTGCCATCTTGTCGCGCCTCGGAGCTTGTCGCTCTCCAGGCCTTGCCGGGACGCGTGACGCGTCGTGGCAAGTCTCTTTAAATGCCATGCCAGGTCTTCCCGGCAAGCTCCTCTTGCCAGGGTCTTGTGCCAAAGGAGTGGTCTTGAGCCTTGAGTGGCCTTCCCGGCAAGCTCCTCTTGCCGGGGCCTTGCTTCTTTAACTTGAATACTTTGTTCTTGAATGTCCCCAAAGGAACCATAGTGGGTCTTGGCGGTCGCGCGGCAAGCCCTGCCACGGGACGCTGCAACTGCCCGTGCACAAGTTCGGGATACTAAGGTACCCCTACTTTAGTACACCGACAGGAGCCCCCGGGCCTGGGCCATACACGGTGCCAAGCTCTGTTGGGCCAGGCCCAAAACAGTGCATGGGCACACGCGGCCCGCGGCGCGCCGTATCCTACTCCGTATCCACCGCGCCCCTCCCTAACGCACGCGTCAATCACGGCGTCGTGGGAGAGATCGTGGCCTGTTTCTTTAATGGGGAAATGCGGAACGTCCCCCCTCCCCCCTTAAAAGCAGGGGAAACCGGGGCAGTTCCTTCCATTTGCCCGTTGCTTCTTCATCCTCCAGAAACCCCCGCCGCTCCCCTCCTTCCTGAAGGTCGAAAGAGAGCAGCGCTCCGCCCCCCTTCCGCCGCCGCCAGCATCACGAGCGCCATCGACTTCCCCCATCGTCCCCGCCATGGCCCTGAAGAGCGATAAGGCGAAGGCCGAGAAGTCTGCCAAGGCGCTGCGGCTAGTAGCAATGTGGAAGAAGATGGCGGTCTTCCTGCCGAGGCTTGGTGCGGAGGAGCTGAAGGACACCTTCTACCTCTTCTGGCCGAGGGAGACAAAGGCGCATCCACGCACCAAGGTACTCCCCGCCGTGGCCTGCGATATGTTCCCGGGTGGCTATGCCTTTTTTGCTCTGTTCTTCTACTGCGGGCTCTGCCCGCCCTTCTCGGAATTCTTCTGCGATATCATGAATACCTACGGGTTTCATCTCCTTGACTTCACCCCAAACGCCGTCTTGACCATGGCTATTTTCGCACATTTGTGCGAAAATTTCGTCGGAGTTTACCCCAATGTAGCACTCTTCCACCATTACTTCATTCCTCGAGTCGAGTCAGGGTCACCTCTGTCCGGCGGGATCTCTTGGATCTTTAGGCTCCATAAGAAAGAGGCTTACTTGATGGGGGAGCTCCGCGGCAAGTGGGATGAGTGGAGGGCCAACTGGTGTTGGATTATGGAGGACGACCCGCAGCCGTTTACTTCCCGGCGCCAAGTCGCAGCAGTACGCGGCAACGACTGGAGTGACCTGGCTCCAGAGGACGACAAGCTGAAGATAGCAACCACTCGGATTCTTCGCCTTCGGCAAGCCAGGCTCACTGTAGGTGCAGTCGGGGCAGATTTCCTCCGCCGCCGCATCGCTCCCTTGCAGGAAAGGAAGAGGACTGCTTGCGAGTTTGAGAACACGGCAGACATCATGAGGCTGCGCCCGGGTCTCAACTACAACTTCACCGTCTTGGAGCTCAACGCAATGCTTCAAGCGCTATTCAAGTACGACTCCGCCCATCCAGAGTGGTTCGCGTTGCCGCAGGGCGTAGTTCCGTTGTGCAACAACTCGTCGCTCAGCGCCATCCACGTGGCGATGCCGTTGTGTGATTCCCACGGGATCGACCCCACTTGGCGGGAACCTTCAGACGAAGCCGTGCAGACGTTCTTCGACAACCTGGTGGAGCTGCCAATCAAACCCGACGAGAAGAGGGGCCTCACCCGCGACACCACCGACCAGGAGATGGCGTATATTGCCACCAGGTTGGAGGAGGCAGCCGCAGCCGCGGCCGCGGGCGAGTTCGGGTATACTGTGGAGGAGGCGGAGGCAGCGGAGGCGGTAAGTCTTGCCGAGGAGGAAGAGCTTCGCAAAGCGGGGAAGCTCGCCGGGCAACTTGCCGAGACAAGCGAGGCCGCCAAGCAAGGTGCAGAGTCGAGCGGGCCCGCCGAGCAGGGCGTCGGGTCAAGCGATCCTGCCGAAGACTCTGGCGGCTCGCTGAACCTCGACTCCTCTTCTTCGTCCTCGGGTAGCTCACCGCCACCAGCAAGTCCTCCAGCTCAAACAAGGAGGCGCCTTCGCAAGGCCGCAGACGCGACGGGGCGGCAAGCGGGCCAGCAGCCGCAGCGCCGCCCGACACGCACCGCCGCGGCGAGCAAGGCCGCCAAGGGTGTGCCTCATACTTCAATAGTGGCCGGAGGGGGATCTTCCCGGACCGGCTCCACTGCTCCTCCCGCCCCTCGTGCCTCGGCGACAACCGGAGCGGGGTCTTCCCAGACTGACGCCCCTGCTCCTGCCAAGCGGCCAAGGGAGCCCACTCCCCCAGCTCCTCGCGCCGGGACGCGCGAGCCAGACTTCGATTTCTCGGCGCTCAGCTCCGAAGACGAGGAGGAAGAAGAGTAAGTCTTCACGATTCTTGTTCTTCTTTGGTTTTCTGTTGATTTTTGTCTTGTACTTCTTTTGCCTGATTCTGATCTTGTCTTTGTTCTAGGACTCTGGCCCAGAGGGCGGCGAAGAGGGCCAAAGTCCCGGTGATCGTCATCGAGGACGAGCCCGCCGCAGCAGCAGGAGGTGCGCCTGCGACAAGCTCGTCGGACCCGACGGCCGTTCCCTGGAGCAGCCCCCAGCGTAAGTCCTTTGTCCACTTTCCGCTTGCCGGGCGCGCGTGGGGCCTTCTATCCTTGTTAATGTTCCGTTTGTTGATTTGTGCAGAAGCAGAGCAGCAACATCAGGAGCGCGAGGAGATCGCCCCCGACGAGCCACACGTCTCGACCACTCCGCCAAGGAGGAGCTCCCCGGCGAGGGAGAACACTCCGCCAAGGGCGAGCACTCCGCCAAGGGCGAGTTCTCCGCCAAGGGCGAGTACCCCGCCAAGGGCGAATACACCGCCAAGGGACGGCGCCAGCGGCCCTCCGCCGGCGGGAGCTACCACCACGCCGCCGAGGGAGAACTCCTCGGCGAGGAACCCCACCGAAGAGGAGGCCCGCGCAGGTAAAACCTTGGACTTTTCTTTTTCTGAATTTCTCTTTTTGGATATTTGCTTGACTATTCTTCTTTCTTCTTTTTCTTTCTTCAGACCCATCCGCAGCCGAGCCTATGGAGACGGAGATCACCGTCGAGGAGGACGTGCGCGGCAACACCGGCGACGCCGCAGCCACTAAAGGGGCGGCCGGTGCCGACGAGCCCGCCGCTGAAGAGGCAGCCAAGGCCGCTGGCGCGGCAGCTGAGGAGGGGACCAGCAGTCGCACTGACAACCCTGAAGCCGCAGGAGCGTCAAGCGCTGCGCCGGCTGCCGATCCCTCCGCTGCCGCAGCCGAGCCAGGCGCCTATCTGGAGGCCGGCAACGGAGTCTTCATCCAGCTCCCGTGGGCGTCCACGTCTAGGGCGCCTACGGAGGGAGAGGTCTTCGACGGGGAGGTCCTCGCCTCCGCCGGGCTAAAGTTTGTCGACGCGCCCAGCAGCAGTAGCGAGCCCGAGGAGGAGCGGCTTCTACGAAGGCTTCTGTCCTTGTACCGCGCCCGGCAGGCCAAGCTGGAGTCCCGAGAGGCTCTGGCCGCCAAGGCAGGTGTGGACTTGGAGAGGCGCGCAGAAGAGCTCCGAGCCAACAACCAAGCAGCTCTCCGGTCCTTGGCGGAGGAGCGGGAGCAACTTGCCGAGGCGCATCAGGCGTTCATTTTGGAGAAGGCCGAAGCAGAGGAGCAGCAACGGCTCGCCGCCGAGGAGTTGTCCCGGCGAGAAGGCGAACTGACGCAGCGGAAGGTCGACCTCGATAGCCACGAGGACGAGCTTACCGCGCGCGAACAGTCTCTTGGCGGAGCTCTGCAGGAAGCGAAGGACGCCGCTGCGGCTGCTGAGACCGCCAAGAGGGACTTGGAGGCGAGGGTGGTGCAACTGGAGGCCAACTTGAAGATGAGCGAAGAGAAGGTTGCCGCGCTTGTGCTTGAGAGGGAGAATGACGCCCACAGCCACTCCGAGCTGCAGGTCCGCCTCTGCGACAAGGGCAAGGAGCTCGCCGTCGCCAAGGACTCCATCGCCGATCTGGAGTTGAAGCTTTTCACCCTCAACACAACGCTTGACGGCGCCAGAGAGCGAGAGGTGAACCTGAAGGAGGAGCTCCGGGCTGAGAAGGCGCTGTTGGACAACGCCGCCATCTCCCAAAACAACTTCAGGCTGACGATGGAGCACTGGACCGAGGGCCTTGTCGCCGCCGCTGCCGACGTCGACAAGGAGCTGGCGGAGCTGGGGGCGGAGCACCTCGGGTACTCCACCGACGAGAATCTCCCTCACAGCGCCAAGCTGAGTTTGTTCTTCAGAGGGGTGGCGCCGGCCCTCCAGCAGCTCCGGGAAAGGATCCCAAAGCAGCTGGCGGACGAGTCGCGCAAGCTCTGCGCGGGGGCCCTCGAGAAGGTGTTGATGAAGATAGTGCACCGCAACCCGGGCCTTAATCTCACCAACGTCCTCAGGACCTTGCCGCCGGACCTTGACCAGGAGGCGCTCAAGGCCCTTGTCGCGCCTATCGTGAACAAGGTGGGCGGCATCAAGAGGGTCGAGGGCGACCGCGCGGATTAGTCTCGTTTATCTTCTTCTTTCCTTGTCGCTGCCAGCCACGTTATGAACAATAGTCCATTAGTACTGCGACAAGTTGCTTTGTAATATAACTTTATCTCGGGTAGTTAATGCAATGTTATTTCCTTTACTTGACTTCTTTGCTTTGTATGCTTTTACCCTACGCTTTTAGGGAACTTGCCGGCGTGGGGACCCTTGCCGCGGGCGCTTAGTGCGGAACTTCAGCAGCCTGCTGGCAATGCCATTGCCGACAAGAAACCTTGTCGCAGCTAGTCGCAGCACACTTAGGTTGTTGAGCGAACTCGAAAATGAAGTAAGGGCGCGACACTTGTCGCAGCACACTTAAGCCGTTGAGCGTGCTCGAAACAAAGGAAGGGTGCGGCTAGCCACGAGTTGGTTCCTCCGCGCACATGTTTTCCATACAAAGTGCGGTCGTTCAACGAAGATAACTCAAAAATTTAAAATTTTGATTGCTCAAACTTTGGCAACTTAGCTTTTGTGTTGTTTGCTTCCCGGCAAGGCAAGGCTCTCTCGAACGGCACTTGGTCCATACCACTATCTCCCCCCGGCAAACTTGTGCGCGAGGGAAACTTCTCCTGCTTGAGAGAAAAGAAAGGAGAGAAAACAGAGATATGGAGTCTTGCGGCTCGTTATTGCTTACCGGGGATAGGTGCTGCACAAAGTGTCAGATAGTACATGCAAGAAAGTAAAAAGGGCATGAATTGATAGGTTGTGTGAGGCATATAAGCTTTACTGATGCACGGGATCTACGCCCGGCTTTGTACAAAGGATTACATGCAACAGCGGCAAGACTTGTACAAAAGGTGGTTGCCGGAACGGATCACGGCAACCGCGCCTTATGGGTAAAACTTGCGGAGATGCTCAATGTTCCAGGAGTTGCTCACCAGTAAGCCCTCTTCGGTCTCAAGGTGGACAACGCCGGGCCTTGTGACTTGTCTCACCCGATAAGGGCCTTCCCACTTCGGCGTCAACTTGTTGGAATTCTTGGCGGACTGAACGCGCCGAAGAACAAGGTCGCCTTCCTCGATACTTCTGGCTTTAACCTTGCGGCTATGGTAGCGGCACAAAGCTTGCTGGTATCGAGCAGCTCGTACAGCAGCCTGAAGACAGTTTTCCTCAGGGAGTAGCGCGTCATCTTGCCGCAGCTGCTCTTGCTCGAGCTCATCATAAGCGAGCACTCGAGGCGATCCGTATACGAGTTCCATGGGGAGAACTGCCTCTGCTCCATAGACAAGAGCAAAGGGTGTCTGCCCGGTGGCTCGATTTGGTGTCGTCCTGATTGACCAAAGAGCCGCCGACAACTCCTCGATCCAGTTTCTTCCGCACTTGCGCAGCCTGTCGAAAGTCCTTGTCTTGAGGCCGCGCAGCACTTCAGCGTTCGCCCTCTCCGCTTGACCATTGCTTCTCGGGTGAGCAACAGAAGTGAAGCAGACCTTGGCGCCAAGGTCTTGGACGTACTGCATGAAGGTGCGACTTGTGAATTGTGTGCTGTTGTCGGTGATGATCCTGTTAGGGATTCCGAAACGACAAACAATCGACCTGAAGAACTTGACTGCTGATTGTGCGGTCACCTTTCTCACTGGTTCCACTTCCGGCCACTTTGTGAACTTGTCGATGGCGACGTACAAGTACTCAAAGCCCCCGGCTGCGCGGGGAAAGGGGCCGAGGATGTCGAGCCCCCAGACCAAAAATGGCCAGGACAAAGGGATTGTCTGGAGAGCTTGAGCTGGTTGATGTATCTGTTTGGAATGGAACTGGCACGCTTCACACTTCGTTACTTGTGCAGTTGCATCGTGGAGGGCTTCTGGCCAAAAGAAACCTTGCCGGAATGCCTTGCCGACAAGTGCTCTTGCGCCAATGTGGTGACCACATATGCCTCCATGTATCTCTGCCAACAGCTTCTGTCCATCTTCCCGGGGAATACACTTCAATCTAACACCGTTGAGTCTCCTTCTGTACAGTTTGTTGCCGACGAACTGATACATACTTGACTGCCTGGTTATTCTTTCTGCTTCTTCTGGCTCTTCGGGAAGTTCTCCTGTCTGGAGATGGTGGACGATCTGCTGCGCCCATGCCGGAGCCTGCAGCTCGACGATAATGACTAAAGGTATCTGTACTGCTGCGGGAACGTCAGCTTCCACGGCAAGAACTTGCGGCTCAGCCGGAGCTTGACGTTCCCCGGCAAGCTTGCCGGAGCGAAACTTGTCGGGAACGCCTGCTTCAACTGTACAAACCCTCGGGTTTGCAGGAGCAGACTGTTCCTCAGCAATCTTGTCATTGATCTTGGGGACCTTGTTGGCGGCGGCTTCGGGAAGCTCTGCCGGCAAGTAGTCACCAGAAACCAACTTTCTCTTCTTACTTTGTCCGGTTGATGGTGTTACGGATGGTTGAGTTAGCTTGAGCACAAAGATCCCTGGTTCCACAGGTAGCTTTAGTGCAGCACACTTTGACAGGCCATCTGCGATGTCGTTCTGAGCTCTTGGAACGTGTTCCATCTGTAAGCCTTCAAAGTGTTCTTCAAGCTTTCTCACTTCGTCGACATAAGCTTCCATCAACGGACTCTGGTAGCTCTTGTTCACTTGGCGGACGACCAATTGTGAGTCTCCCCGCACAATTAACTTCTTGATCCCAAGCTCTGCTGCCATTCTGAGGCCGGCAAGCAAACCCTCATACTCTGCAGTATTGTTCGTTGCTTGCTCCTTGGGAAAGTGCATTTGGACGACGTACTTGAGGTGCTCTCCGGTGGGTGCGACAAACAGCACGCCGGCACCGGTGCCTTGCCGCGAGAAGGCACCATCAAAGTACATTATCCATTCTTTGCTTGCTTCCTTGACGGGGATGCTCGTCTCTGGAATCTCCTCGTCTGGCGTTGGCGTCCATTTTGCTATGAATTCTGCCAATGCTCTGCTCTGGATAGTTGAAGTACTCTCAAATTTAAGGCCAAAGCTTGACAGTTCTAGTGCCCACTCGACAATCCTGCCTGTTGCTTCTGGATTTTGCAGTATCCTCTTCAGCGGAAAGCGAGTGACCACTGTTATCTCGTGTGCTTGGAAGTAGTGGCGCAGCTTTCTCGAGGCCATGAGAAGGCCAAAAAGCAGCTTCTGCACCCCAGAGTATCTTGACCTAGCCCCTTGCAAGAGGGAACTGACAAAATAAACTGGGCGTTGTACCATCTTTTTCCGCACCTCTTCTTGCATCTGCGCAGACCCATCCTTGTCGGGACCAGAGCTTGCCGGGGAAGCCCCCTGCTTGTCGCTGGATGTGCTTGCCGGGGCTGTTGGCTCATCATCTGCCTTCCTTTCCGCTACTAACGCAGCACTAACCACTTGATTGGTTGCTGCTAGGTACAGCAGCAACTTCTCTTGTGGTTTAGGTGCGACAAGTATTGGAGTGGAGGATAGGTACCTCTTCAAGTCTTGCAGCGCTGCCTCCGCCTTCGGAGTCCATTTCATTGGACCTGCCTTTTTCAGAATTTTGAAAAACGGCAGGGCGCGTTCCGCAGACTTAGAGATAAACCTGCTGAGAGCAGCCACGCAGCCGGCAAGTCTTCGTACATCCTTGACGCGCCTCGGTGCTTCGATCTGCTCGATGGCCTTGATCTTGTCGGGGTTGGCTTCAATCCCCCTTTGAGACACGAAGAACCCGAGAAGCTTGCCGGAGGGGACTCCCAACACGCACTTCTCGGGGTTGAGCTTGAGTTGGATCTTGCGCAGGTTCGCAAAGGTTTCGTCTAGGTCTTGTATCAGGGTAGCCCTGTCTTTGCTCTTGACCACTATATCATCCATGTAAGCTTCTACATTCCTGTGTATCTGTGGCTTAAAAGCAGTGTGGACTACTCTTGCAAAAGTTGAACCAGCATTCTTCAATCCAAAGGGCATGCGTATGAAGCAGTAAGTGCCACATGGAGTAATGAATGCGGTCTTCTCCTCATCTTCTTCAGCCATAAAGATCTGGTGGTATCCTGTATGCATCAAGAAATGAAAGCAACTCACATCCGGCTGTGGAGTCAACGATCTGGTCAATGCACGGCAAGGGAAATGGATCTTTGGGACAAGCTTTATTCACATCGGTGAAGTCAATACAAAGCCTCCACTTCCCGTTCGCTTTGCGCACGACAACAGGGTTGGCCAACCACGTGGGATGGAGTACACCTGTGACAAGACCTGCCGCTTCCAGCTTCTTGATTTCTTCAGCGATAAACTCTTGGCGCTCCACTGCTTGTTTCCTAACCTTCTGCTTGACGGGCCGCGCGTGAGGACAAACGACAAGCTTGTGCTCAATCACTTTCCTGGGAACACCGGGGATGTCAGACGGTTACCAGGCAAACACGTCGACGTTCGCCCGCAGGAAAGCAACGAGCGCGCTTTCCTATTTAGGATCAAGCGTGGCACTGATGGTGAAAGTACCACCAGTGCCGTCCTCCTTGGTGGACACCTTCTTGGTTGCGGGTGGAGCTGCCATCGCCTTCTTGCACTTGTCGGTGGAGCTCTATGGTGCGTCCTCGACGGCAGCGCAGCACTCCGAAGAGGTGCGTTTGCCGGAGTGGGCCCCATAGCTCTTGCCGGACTTGGTCTTGTTCTCCCCCCCGGGAGCTTCAGCGGCAAGTGTTTTGCTATCTGTTGCGGCTGCTGCATCCCGGTAAATCTTGTCGGCACAGATAAGGGCATCTTTCTTGTCGCCTGGGACAGAGATGACGCTTATCAGGCCTGGCATCTTGAGCATGTTGTAGGCATAGTGGGAGGCTGCCATGAACTTGGCGAGAGCTGGACGGCCGAGTATTCCAGTGTAGGGCAAAGGAATATCGGCAACATCAAAGGTGATCCTCTCAGTCCTGAAGTTCAGCTCTCCGCCAAACGTCACTGGCAGTGTGATCTTCCCCTTCGGCTTGCTCCTTCCCGGGTTGATCCCTTGGAATGTGTCGGTTTCTTCGAGCTCGCTGTCGGGGATCTGGAGTTTCTGGACCATAGCAGAGGAGATCAGGTTCAGGCCGGCCCCGCCGTCAACTAACATCTTGGTGACCTTGAGGTTGCGGATGGTTGGAGAAACCAACATCGGCAAACACCCGACCGCAGTAGTGCGATCAGGGTGGTCCTCAATGTCGAAGATGATAGGCGTGCTGGACCATTTCAGAAGTTTGCGCGACTCGACGGGTGGCTCTGCTGCATTAACTTCCCGGACCCATTGCTTGAGTTGGCGGTGGGAAGTATGCACAGAAGCACCCCCGTCAACGCACAGAACTTCTGTGGCCTTCTGGAACTCCTGCTCGCTGTTATCTTCGTCATCCATGTCTTCGTCGTCGTCTTCATCTTCGTCCTTATCGCAGCCGCGGGGAGGTCTATCTCCTTGCCGCTGCTTGGCCTTGCCGCGGCGTCCTCCCCGGCCGTTGAATGGCCGCTTCTTGCCGGACTCTCCACCACCTCCCTGGGCCTTCTCCTTGTCGCGTCGCTCGTACTCAGCTTTCTACTGCTCGACGAGGTACTCGACTCTTTTGCAGTTCTGGAGGTCGTGGCCCTTGGTACGGTGGATCTTGCAGTACTGCTTGTCGGAGCCGTCCTGCTTGTCGGCGGCTGCCACAGCTTCCTTGCCGGAGCTGCCAGCCTGGGCTTTCTTGGCGCCGGCCTCCTTGCCGGACTGCTCAACGACTAGCACTTCTTTGTTCTTCTTTTTCCTGTTGTTCCGCCGCCGGTTCTTCTTTGCCAGGGCGGCATCCTCGCTGTCTGATCCCCCTGCTCCAGTATCCTCTCCGGGGAGTTTCCTCCCCTCCTCCGCGCGTGCGCACTTGTCGGCTAGGGCATAAAGCTCACTGACGTCTCGAATCTTGCACATCGCCATTTCCTCCCTCATCCCGCGGTTACGCACGTTCTGGTGGAACGCGCTGATAACCGCGGCAGGGTGGACGTCTGGGATGTTGTGCTGGACGCGGCTGAATCTCTTGATGTACTTACGCAGGGACTCCCCTTCCTTCTGGGCGAGTATATGAAGGTCACTCTCCTGGCCATGGGGCCTGTGGCCGCCTGTGAAGGCGCCGACAAACTGATGGCACAGGTCGGCCCAAGAAGAAATGGAGTTCTCTGGCAAGTGCATGAGCCAAGATCTGACATTCGGCTTGAGCACTAGCGGGAAGTAGTTTGCGAGTATCTTCTCGTCTCGTCCCCCGGCAGCCTGCACCGCGATGGTGTAGATGCTGAGGAACTCTGACGGATGAGTCTTGCCGTCGTACTTCTCGGGTACGTCGGGCTTGAAGTTCTTCATGCTGGGCCACTGGACTTGCCGCAGCTCACGAGTGACCGCAGGGCAACCCGCCGCATACGGCAAATCGCGTGGTCCTCCGGGCGCGTGCATGTCGACAGCGGGCCCAGCGCGCTGGTCGGATTGACGCCACGCTTCTCTTCGACGCTCGATGCGAGTTCGAGCGTCCTCTTGCTGTCGGTCGTCAAGGACTTTGCGCTGATCGCGACGAGCTCGCGGATCTGACGACGCAGTAGAGTCATCGTCGATGTTGATCCGGCGAGTC
Source organism: Secale cereale (assembly GCA_902687465.1). NCBI lineage: Eukaryota > Viridiplantae > Streptophyta > Magnoliopsida > Poales > Poaceae > Secale > Secale cereale. Next base: position 552,286,012 of record LR738713.1, on the reverse strand, counting down.
GGCGATTTTGGCCTTCGGGGCGGGGAGTGCACGGTGGTTGCACCCCCGGCAGTCTTGTCGCCATCAGCCCGCGCCTGGCTAACTTGCCACGGCCGTGACGTGGTCGGCTGCTGTGGAGTGTCGCCGTTGGCGAAGGCGATGAGGCTCTGGATGGTGGCCCTCCAGTCGTCGGCCTTGTCTGCCGCTGGAGGGAAGTCGAGGAGCAGCTGAGCTCGAGCTAGAGCTTCTGCTGGAGTGGAGGGTAACGGCGGCAAACGGTGCGAGGAGCGGGACACGCTCGGACTTCTAACCACGTTAGAAGGAGCATTGTCCCGTCCCGGCGACCGTGCCTTGCTTGTGCCGGCATGCTGGTGCGCATGTTGGCCTTGAGCGTCCCGGGACCCGCCAGCTTGGCCTTGTCCCAGCAAGCGTATGGTACCTTGAGTACCACGTCGCTGCCGGTCCTGCACCTCCTTAGACGGGCGCGGTGCGTGCACGGACGCCGAGGTTTTGGAGTGCGCCCGGTCGTCCGTCTTGTCCTTGGACTTGGCGGCGTCGTGAGTTTCCTCGCCGACGTCTGTCCTTCCGCCGGCGTCTACCCCACCGGCCGTTGGCTCCGGCAGCGGTGGGATTGACGCGGACGGGCCTGCTGCCTCCGAAGCCTTCTTCTTCGGCGGCATGTCGATGGAGTCGATGAAGTTGACGTAGCTAGTGGAGATTTCGCTCGCGTGAACGCCGGATCAGGTTCACACAAACTCGACGCCCCCCTACCTGGCGCGCCAAAGATGTCGGGGAAACTGATCGCCCGAGAACACCTATGGGACCGGAGCCCCTTTTCGGTACGGCAAGGGGGCGGAGGATGCACAAAGAGCAGATCGAGGCGAACACGCGAGCAGTTTATCCAGGTTCGGGCCGCGCAGAGGCGTAAAACCCTACTCCTGCCTTGGTTCGTATTGCGTTCTTGGCTCGGGAGCGAGAAGAGCTATAGTGCTGATCGCTAACAGGACCGAGCGTGAGAGTGATCGATGATCGGAACCCCCTCTACGTTGCGCATGGGCCTCCTTTTATAGGTCAAAGGGGTCACCGACAGGTGGAAATGCAGTCGAGGGTAAAAATGTAAAATGGGTGGTAGTTGGAACAGTGTTTGCATAGTGCTCTATACCTAACCCTGACGGTAGGGGACAAGGGCATTAAATGCCCGTCGCCGTCGCCTCAAACAGTGCAAAAAGCGTCCGTTAGGGCGCCACCGTCCGCCACGACGGTGGCCTTGTCATCGCATCTTTCCACCGTGTCCCCTAGGCTGCACAGCCTTCCGCCACGCGTCCCTGGAAGGGTCCCAGGGCGACGCGTTGGCGGATGAGCTGGAGCGCGGGCACTTAGTGGAAGTTTGCCGCGGCAAGCGCCTTGCCGCGGTTGCCATCTTGTCGCGCCTGGGAGCTTGTCGCTCTCCAGGCCTTGCCGGGACGCGTGACGCGTCGCGGCAAGTCTCTTTAAATGCCATGCCAGGCCTTCCCGGCAAGTGATGGCTTCTCGCCCCTCGTTGGTTACCCCAAGTGGAAGGTTTGAGATGCAGTGTAGCGGAAGTTTTCCCTTGGCAAAGATACCAATGATCGATTTCCCCTGAAACTCCTAGTTTCAGCAAGATGGTGTCAACTGCTAACAGCGTCAGATATTAACAATCAACGTGGACCTGCACACAGATACAAATAACTTTGCTCCCAACGAGTACAGAGAGGTTGTCAATCCCTCCGACCTTGTCGTTTACAAAGGATCAAACGCAAGTGATAATAGTGATAAGTATTGCTGCAAATAGTAAGTAAAAGCAGAAAGTAAATAGCGGATGTGATCAGTGATGGTAATATGGACCGGGGTCCCATGATGTTCACTAGTGATGTCTCTCTCCCAAAAGACGATAAAACAGCTATGTGAGGTAAACGAATTACAGCTGGGCAATTGACAGAATTATGTGCGCAAACCAATGCTAACTATGTTGCAAGAAAGGTAGAGGTTCAAAGCATGGGCGGTATGCCAAGGCAAGTAGACCGAAATCCATCTGCATCTACTACTAATCATCCACCTTGAGATATCTATCCAGAACATCTCGCTGGTATTAAGTTGCGAGTCCCACCCATAGTGTAAACTCAAAGCAACAGACAACTGCATTAAAAGAACTTTGCGTAAAGTAAACAATCCTTGCACCCGCAGGCACAAGCACCGTTGTTTTCCCCCTTGTGGCAACAGCACATCCCCTAGACTCATGTTTCTGTCACTCAAGCTAGTCATCGAGGGGCATGAACCCACAATCAAGCATAATGTTCCCTCTTGGAGTCACTACCTACTACTTGGCCAAAGCAATAAATAACAACGGAGAACATGCAAGAATTACTTACGAACATAAATATAAAAGAGGTGAATCAAATATATTACTCAAACACAATCTGAACATAATCTCACAATCCATCGGATCCCAGCAAACTCATCATAGCAACAGCATAAGGATTACATATGTGCCTCGATCATGTAGGGCAGCTCACGAGGACTAATTAGTGAAGCACAAGAACAGGAGGAGAACATCATATAGCTACTGGTCATGGACCCATGGTCCAAGGGAGACTACTCACAACTCATCCGGGAGGCGTCCATGGTGGTGGAGAAGCTCCCGGTGATGATCCTCCCCTCCGGCAGGGTGCCGGGAAGAGTTCTCCTGGTGCTCCCGATCTTGGAAGCGCGGCGGCGGCGGAACAGAGATGAGATCGCGAAAAAGGGTTCCCGTCTCGAGGGTTTCGGGACACGATATAAATATATGCCAAAGGGGGGCATCAGACGAGGCCTGGGGGGCCCAGGCGCCCCCCCGGCGCGGCCAGGAGGGGGGCCGCGCCACCAGGGCGCCTGGAGCCCTGGTGGCCCCCCTCCGGCTGTACTTCGGGTGCCGGGAAGCTTCTGGAACGCTGATTTTTTATATGATTTTCCGGGATTTTTCTGGCAGTTCTCGTAATGGGAAAACCTGAAATACAAAAACAGCAGAAAACAGAAACTGGCACTGGGGTGCACTGAGTTAATAGGTTAGTCCAAATATGATCAAAAGTCTATGGAAGTATATAAATATCATAGCAATATCACCCAAAAGAGGCATGGAGCAAGCAGAAATTATAGATACGTTTTGGACGTATCGCCAGGGGGTCCGTCTCCGACCCCGCTTTAGCCTGTTACCTTCCTTTCTGTGCATAAATTTTTGCTATATATTTGCCCGGATTGTTCCGGCAACGTATCTTGCGATTGCATGTGTTTTCTTTTCGTTCTGTTTCTGCCAGGGAATCTTTCAGCTGAATCTAGGTGCCATGGCTTCTCCAAGTTCCCCCAAGGACAAGTTCGTCGTCAACGTCATCAACCCTTACCTCGCTGAGGTGAAGAAGCACCCTCAGGTTGTTCGGATGGAGGACGGTGTCCTTCATCAAGAAGATCTGAAGGGACCTATCTAGGAGGGGAGCATCCAGGCCAGGCTGGAAGAAGTGGAGCAAGAAGTCTTCGAGTACAAGAAGATGATCGAGCGTGGTGTTGAAGCTAACTTTGACATCATCAACGGGCTGAAGAACTACTTCCTGAAGGAGATGAAGGAGATGTGGAAAAGCATCACCGCGTCTGAAGAAAGAATTGAAGAGCTCCAAGGGCAAATTCATGGTACTTTTGCATATCACAAAGTTCAACAAAGTTGTTTAAGTGTAAAGCAGCATCATCTCCAGCACCGGAGAATTGATCTTTCATGACTAAGTTCAGTAAAGCAGGTTTAATTTCATACGAAGGTGCTGAAGTGGCAGGTGTAGTGATAGGTGTGCAGATAAAGTCATCGTTGTTATGACTAGTGAAGTCACACAACTTGGTGTTCTCGGTGGAACCCATAGCAGCAAGCAAGCAAGATAACTATTTTTTGTGATTTTCGATAAAAGATACTAAAGCAAAAACTGAAAGGTAAACTAACAAAACTAAAAAGCAAAGGTAAAAGATAGCGTGCAACTCCCCTATCCTGAAGAGTGGAGTCCCCGGCAACGGCGCCAGAAAACTTTGCTTGATGGCTTCTCGCCCCTCGTTGGTTACCCCAAGTGGAAGGTTTGAGATGCAGTGTAGCGGAAGTTTTCCCTTGGCAAAGATACCAAGGATCGATTTCCCCTGAGACTCCCAGTTTCAACAAGAAGGTGTCAACTGCTAACGGCGCCAGATATTAGCAATCAACGTGGACCTGCACACAGATACAAATAACTTTGCTCCCAACGAGTACAGAGAGGTTGTCAATCCCTCCGGCCTTGTCGTTTACAAAGGATCAAACGCAAGTGATAATAGTGATAGGTATTGCTGCAATAGTAAGTAAAAAGCGGAAAGTAAATAGCGGATGTGATCAATGATGGTAATATGGACCGGGGTCCCATGATGTTCACTAGTGATGTCTCTCTCCCAAAAGACGATAAAACAGCTATGTGAGGTAAACGAATTACAGCTGGGCAATTGACAGGACCATGTGCGCAAACCAATGCTGACTACGTTGCAAGAAAGGTAGAGGTTCAAAGCATGGGCGGTACGCCAAGGCAAGTAGACCGAAATCCATCTGCATCTACTACTAATCATCCACCTTGAGATATCTATCCAGAACATCTCGCTGGTATTAAGTTGCGAGTCCCACCCATAGTGTAAACTCAAAGCAACAGACAACTGCATTAAAAGAACTTTGCGTAAAGTAAACAATCCTTGCACCCGTGGGCACAAGCACCGTTGTTTTCCCCCTTGTGGCAACAACACATCCCCTAGACTCATGTTTCTGTCACTCAAGCTAGTCATCGAGGGGCATGAACCCACAATCGAGCATAACGTTCCCTCTTGGAGTCACTACCTACTACTTGGCCAAAGCAATAAATAGCAACGGAGAACATGCAAGAATTACTTACGAACATAAATATAAAAGAGGTAAATCAAATATATTACTCAAACACAATCTGAACATAATCTCACAATCCATCGGATCCCAGCAAACTCATCATAGCAACATCATAAGGATTACATATGTGCCTCGATCATGTAGGGCAGCTCACGAGGACTAATTAGTGAAGCACAAGAAGGGGAGGAGAACATCACATAGCTACTGGTCATGGACCCATGGTCCAAGGGAGACTACTCACAACTCATCCGGGAGGCGTCCATGGTGGTGGAGAGGCTCCCGGTGGTGATCCTCCCCTCCGGCAGGGTGCTGGGAAGAGTTCTCCTGGTGCTCCCGATCTTGGAAGCGCAGCGGCGGCGAAACAGAGATGAGATCGCGAAAAAGTGTTCCAGGGGGGCCGCGCCACCAGGGCGCCTGGAGCCCTGGTGGCCCCCCTCCGGCTCTACTTTGGCTGCCGGGAAGCTTCTGGAACGCTGATTTTTTATATAATTTTTCCGGGATTTTTCTGGTAGTTTACGCGATGGGAAAACGTGAAATACAAAAACAACAGAAAACAGAAACTGGCACTGGGGTGCACTGAGTTAATAGGTTAGTCCAAATATGATCAAAAGTGTATGGAAGTGTATAAATATCATAGCAATATCACCCAAAAGAGGCATGGAGCAAGCAGAAATTATAGATACGTTTTGGACGTATCAACATCCCCAAGCTTAATTCCTGCTCGTCCTCGAGTAGGTAAATGATAACAAGAATAATTTCTGTGGTGACATGCTATTAACCATATAGGACTTTTCATAGTCATATGAGAAAAGCTTACTGAGACAATGAATCTGTAGTAATTAAGTTGCCTCATGACAGAATCACAAAGAACTGAAAGTTTTATAATATGATACTGAAACATCAAATAGATTTGTAATGAGCATGGTGTGCAAATATGATAAAGTGATATCTCGCTTGCCCCCTTTAGTGAAGCAAAACATAAATGCAGGGGCACCTCCAAGGTTTAAGTGATGACTAGATACAATGATTTCAGAATAAACGATATCACAATCATGCAAAAGACAATGCTACTTTGGGACAATGCACATTACACTCAGAATGACAATCATGCTCTCAATAGTTGGTGCTTTAAAAGAAGGTGGAGACTCTCGAACCGTGGCTTTTGTTGGCAAGGTTGAAAACCCGTAGTCGGAAACAAAGACAAAACATGTACCAGAGCTCTTGGTTTTAAAAACTGAGGTAACAATTTTTTTTGGATATGCATGTTTCGTCAACGAATGCTAGCAGACAACTCAATCTCTTCTTGAGATGGACAAGTTTCGAGGAACGGCTCCTGAATGAGGACGATCACATCCTCTTAATCTCCTTTGTCTATCACTGCCAAAGTTTTCTGATTTCTCATGAACAAAGCGTGAAGGAGGGTTTGTTTGTTATATTATTTTGAGCCGGGCGCACTCTTTGCCAGTTCCTTCTCGTATTATGGGTTTTCACATTAGACATGCAATCCCGGGGTGAAGCTTGTCCAACTTAAAAAGATCATGAATTAACTACTACTTCCTCATGAACTAAAACAGAGGCACAAAAGAGAAATACTTTTTTTTTGAATAATTTCGAGATGGTACATGAAAGTCTCCTTTAGGAATGGCAGGTAAATACCATGTATAGGAAGGTATGGTGGACTCATATGGCATAACTGGTTTAAAAGAATTTGGATGCACAAGCAGTCAGTCCGCTTAGTACAGGTGGACATTAGCAAAAGACTGGGAGCGACCAACTAAAAGAGCAATGACGGTCATAATCATGCAGAGCGACAAAGCAACATTGAATTAGGCATGTAAGTTATATCGCTACTCAGAAATAAAAGATCATCAAGGCTTGACAGACTTTCTTTACAGTCTTAAATATGCGTGAGCATACGCCAAGTCAATCAAAACAAATTCTTGAAGGAAGATATTACTAAACCATACCACATCATAGGCAAACAAATCATGTTGGTACTCCAATAACACATTGGGAACCCCCCAGCTATTTGAGACTAACCATAAGAAAACATGAACTACTAAGCGCCATTATGCACGTAGCATTTTTATCATAGACATATCAACCAATGCAACAGAAGCAAACTCTCTTAATAAGATAAGCATGATAACTAAAGAGAGTTCAAGCAACCAACTAAACAAAAGCTCTTTAAAAAGATAAGCATGAAAACTAAAAGCTAAGCATGATAGTAGCTATTGAAAGACCAAGAACATACACAGCAAAGATAAACATGAAAATTCTATGTTGTGTTCTAGGTAGAAGTGAAGCGTGTTTCTCTCCCACACAAAGAAAGCTGAGTTCCGACTCGTTATGAAAAGCTAAAGAAAACTAAAAAAAAGGAAACTAAAAGCAAGACGCTCCAAGCATAGCACATAACACATGAAGTGATAAAAATATAGTGGAACGAAGGACGAACTGATAATGTTGATGGAGAAGGGGATGCACGGGGGCATCCCCAAGCTTAGACGCTTGAGTCTTCTTGAATATTTCTTGGGGGTGCATGGGGGCATCCCCAAGCTTGAGTGTTTGACACTCCTGAATCTTTTTATCATCTTCCCTCGCACACTTGAAAACTCCCTTCATACATAACTCATCATAATCTGATTAGCGAGGTTAGTACCCATAATAAAATAATTGTTCCTTGCTGGAAATAAGGATATTCTTGAAGGTCTACTGTTTCTCAAGATTGCCAAAAGGTTTTTGCAAAGAAAAAGCAAGCTCAAGGTTTGCAAAATGAAGGAAAGGCAAAACAGAACAGAATCTGTGAAAAACAGAACAGCAGGCAGTAAATGATGTTTTCGGGGCACTTCTGCAACTTTAATAAAAAAACTCAGAACATACGCACGAAATACAATTGTATAGAGCACGCTGTCGAAAAAATTCAGACCAAAAAGATGATCTGATGATTTTATACGAATTTTTCTATCCAAGGACAGAATCTGTTTCCTGGACAGCACGTCACAACTTTTGAACTTTCTTGCAATCAGAGGCTACACTTGGCACAAAGTTGAAAAGAAAAGATACAATGATGATGCTACTATAGTAACAACATCAAGACACAACAAAAGCAAAATAAAATTTTATTCATGTGGGCTGCCTCCCAAAAGCGCTTTCTTTTATGCCTTTAAGCTAGGTATAATGCAAAGAGATCAAGTTTTATCAAGAGTAAAAGAATAGCTAGCCCGTATAACGGACTCAAAAGGTAACTTAATCTTCTTTCGAGGGAAGTGTTCCATCCCTTTCTTGAGAGGAAATTGGAATCTTATATTCCCCTCTTTCATGTCAATGATAGCACCAACGGTGCGTAGGAAAGGACGTCCAAAAATAATTGGACAAGAAGGTTCACATTCAATGTCCATAATAGTAAAATCAACGGGAACATAATTGTCATTGACAATGATAAGAACATCGTCGATCCTCCCCAAAGGTTTCTTTATGGAAGAATCAACGAGACGAACAGCAAAAGAACAAGAATCAAAAGGTTTCAATTTAAGCATATCATATATTCTTTTGGGCATAACGGAGGTACTAGCTCCAACATCACATAAAGCATAGCAAGAGAAGTTATTCAACTTAATTTTAATCATAGGATCCCAACCATCTTCTAGCTTTCTAGGTATGGAGGCTTCTACTCTAAGTTTCTCCTCCCTAGCTTTGATGAGAGCATTAGTGATATGCTCTGTGAAGGCAAGGTTAAGCGTGCTAGTGCGGGGGTCTCTAGACATCTTGTGAAGGAAATCAATAACTTCGGTAAGAGTGTAATTGTCAAAATCAAGGTCATTACTATCAAGTAAAGTGGTAGTGGTGTCCTTTAGGTTCACTTGTTTGGTAGTTTCTATAGTCATAGCATCACCATTAATAGGTCCAACGGGACCAGGAGTGCATTGGGTGCTAAGAGTTTGGATATCCTCAACAACTTGGATAGTAGCAACAGTGTGGTGGGTAGGAAGGTTCTTAATTCTATCTTCTTCCTCCCTTTCTCTAGCCCATCTCTCTTTAAGTTTAGCCAACATCCTAATGTTTTCATTAATTTGCACTTGAATAGCATTCATAGGAGTGACCTTCCTCTCCTCAAGAGGAGAAGTTCTAATTTTAAGCAATTCTACCTCATGGGCTAAATTGTCTACCTTCGAAGAGAGATCATCTACTTTGTTTAGTTTTTCTTCTACACTCTTATTAAAGGCTTTTTGGGTAGTGATGAAATCTTTAAGCATGCTCTCTAGTTCAGAAGTGGAGTCCTTGGTGCTAGGATAAGCATTGTTGTTCCCATAAGAATTAGAGGGGAACGGTCTAGGATTGCTACCAAAATTACTCCTATAAGCATTGTTGTTGAAATTGTTCCTAGAGATAAAGTTCAAATCTACTTGTTCTTGAGCAATCAAAGAATTTAAAGGAACATCACGAGGATCAACAGAAGATTGCTTCGAAAGTAGAGACATGATCAAGTCAACTTTTTCATTTAGGGAGGAAATCTCCTCGACAGAGTTTATCTTCCTATCTGTTGGAGCTCGTTCGGTGTGCCATTGGGAATAGTTGGTCATCATCTCATCGAGAAGCTTTGTGGCAGCACCAAGTGTAGTTGACATAAAGGTTCCTCCCGCGGCCGAATCTAACAAGTTCCGCGAGGTAAAGTTCAAGCCTGCATAAAAAGTTTGGATAACCATCCAAGTAGTCAAACCATGAGTAGGGCAGTTCTTGACAAGAGATTTCATGCGTTCCCAAGCTTGGGCAACGTGTTCATTATCCAATTGTTTAAAATTCATTATGTTACTTCTTAGTTGGATAATTTTAGCAGGTGGATAGTATTTTCCAATAAAAGCATCTTTGCACTTGTCCCATGAATCTATGCTATTTCTAGGCAAAGACTGAAACCTAATTTTAGCTCCTCCTCTCAAGGAGAAAGGAAAAAGCTTAAGCTTAACAATATTACCATCTATTTCTTGGTACTTTTGCATATCACAAAGTTCAACAAAGTTGTTCAAGTGTAAAGCAGCATCATCTCCAGCACCGGAGAATTGATCTTTCATAACTAGGTTCAGTAAAGCAGGTTTAATTTCATAAGAAGGTGCTGAAGTGGCAGGTGTAGTGATAGGCGTGCAAATAAAGTCATCGTTGTTATGACTAGTGAAGTCACACAACTTGGTGTTCTCGGTGGAACCCATAGCAGCAAGCAAGCAAGATAACTATTTTTGTGATTTTCGATAAAAGATACTAAATCAAAACTGAAAGGTAAACTAACGGGACTAAAAAGCAAAGGTAAAAGATAGCGTGCAACTCCCCTATCTTGAAGAGTGGAGTCCCCGGCAACGGCGCCAGAAAACTTTGCTTGATGGCTTCTCGCCCCTCGTTGGTTACCCCAAGTGGAAGGTTTGAGATGCAGTGTAGCGGAAGTTTTCCCTTGGCAAAGATACCAAGGATCGATTTCCCCTGAGACTCCTAGTTTCAACAAGAAGGTGTCAACTGCTAACGGCGCCAGATATTAGCAATCAACGTGGACCTGCACACAGATACAAATAACTTTGCTCCCAACGAGTACAGAGAGGTTGTCAATCCCTCCGGCCTTGTCGTTTACAAAGGATCAAACGCAAGTGATAATAGTGATAGGTATTGCTGCAAATAGTAAGTAAAAGTAGAAAGTAAATAGCGGATGTGATCAGTGATGGTAATATGGACCGGGGTCCCATGATGTTCACTAGTGATGTCTCTCTCCCAAAAGACGATAAAACAGCTATGTGAGGTAAACGAATTATAGCTGGGCAATTGACAGAATTATGTGCGCAAACCAATGCTAACTATGTTGCAAGAAAGGTAGAGGTTCAAAGCATGGGCGGTACGCCAAGGCAAGTAGACCGAAATCCATCTGCATCTACTACTAATCATCCACCTTGAGATATCTATCCTGAACATCTCGCTGGTATTAAGTTGCGAGTCCCACCCATAGTGTAAACTCAAAGCAACAGACAACTGCATTAAAAGAACTTTGCGTAAAGTAAACAATCCTTGCACCCGCAGGCACAAGCACCGTTGTTTTCCCCCTTGTGGCAAAAGCACATCCCCTAGACTCATGTTTCTGTCACTCAAGCTAGTCATCGAGGGGCATGAACCCACAATCGAGCATAACGTTCCCTCTTGGAGTCACTACCTACTACTTGGCCAAAGCAATAAATAGCAACGGAGAACATGCAAGAATTACTTACGAACATAAATATAAAAGAGGTAAATCAAATATATTACTCAAACACAATCTGAACATAATCTCACAATCCATCGGATCCCAGCAAACTCATCATAGCAACAAAATAAGGATTACATATGTGCCTCGATCATGTAGGGCAGCTCACGAGGACTAATTAGTGAAGCACAAGAAGGGGAGGAGAACATCACATAGCTACTGGTCATGGACCCATGGTCCAAGGGAGACTACTCACAACTCATCCGGGAGGCGTCCATGGTGGTGGAGAGGCTCCCGGTGGTGATCCTCCCCTCCGGCAGGGTGCCGGGAAGAGTTCTCCTGGTGCTCCCGATCTTGGAAGCGCGGCGGTGGCGGAATAGAGATGAGATCACGAAAAAGGGTTCCCGTCTCGAGGGTTTCGGGATGCGTGTTAAATAAATGCCAAAGGAGGGCATCAGCGGAGGCCTGGGGGGCCCAGGCGCCCCCCCCGGCGCGGCCAGGAGGTGGGCCGCTCCACCAGGGCGCCTGGAGCCCTGGTGGCCCCCCTCGGGCTCTACTTTGGCTGCCGAGAAGCTTCTGGAACGCTGATTTTTTATATAATTTTTCCGGGATTATTCTGGCAGTTTACGTGATGGGAAAACCTGAAATACAAAAATAGCAGAAAACAGAAACTGGCACTGGGGTGCACTGAGTTAATAGGTTAGTCCAAATATGATCAAAAGTGTATGGAAGTGTATAAATATCATAGCAATATCACCCAAAAGAGGCATGGAGCAAGCATAAATTATAGATACGTTTTGGACGTATCAGCAAGCTCCTCTTGCTAGGGTCTTGTGCCAAAGGAGTGGTCTTGAGCCTTGAGTGGCCTTCCCGGCAAGCTCCTCTTGCCGGGGCCTTGCTTCTTTAACTTGAATACTTTGTTCTTAAATGGCCCCAAAGGAACCATAGTGGGTCTTGGCGGTCGCGCGGCAAGCCCTGCCACGGGACGCTGCAACTGCCCGTGCACAAGTTCGGGATACTAAGGTACCCCTACTTTAGTACACCGACAATAATTCCTACTCGTCCTTGAATAGGTAAATGATAAAAACATAATTTTTTATGTGGAATGCTAACCAACATAATTTTCTATGTAATTTATTTATTGTGGCATGAATGTTCAGATCCGAAAGATTCAAGACAAAAGTCTATATTGACATAAGAAATAATAATACTTCAAGCATACTAAGAAAGCAATCATGTGTTCTCAAAATAACATGGCCAAAGAAAGTTATCCCTACAAAATCATATAGTCTGGCTATGCTCCCTTGTGACGCCCCAAGACCGACGCTCCAGAAGACTTCCATATGTTTCGGGCTTCGCCGTGTGTTTTATTTGCTTGCTTTTTTTTTTGTGCTTTGCATCATGTCATCATGCCATCATGTCATTAATTTTTGTAAACTCAACTATATAAATTGTGTGGATCTTCGGTCCATTTAAATCAAGGGAATGCACATGGTGACTTCTCTTTATAACATATAAAAGTCTCTCAATATTATTAGGGAGCTATATTAAAGCATTCCATTAACTTGGAATCACCCATAACACATTTGCGCTATTCTTCAACTTTCCTTCATATCCAACTCAACTTCCTAATCTTCCTTTAAGGCCTTTGGTGAATTTGAGTTGCAATTTTTTGCTTTCTCTAGAAATGTTTCACTTCTGCCCATAAGTCATATTATTCATGTAGGGTTACCCGTTAAAATCTCATCTCTTTTGGTCTTCATCTAAATTGCCTTCAAATTCAAACGGGTTGACTTTTATTCAAACTTGTTTGAATTTTCATCTTCCAAAAGTCCTCAGACAATTTTATTTATATTCCTCACATTTTTGTGAGTCCAGATAATTTTACCCTATGCCCAAGTTCTTACCTAACCTTTCCTTTCTCTCTTGTCTTTCTTTCTTTCTATTTTTTTCTGCTAATGGAAGGGAGGGAGAGAGAAGCCCAGCAGCTAGGCCGACCTCCTTCCGCACGGACCATGTGCTCCCTAGGCCCAAGGCCAGCAGCACCCAACCCTAGCCGACCCCCTAGCTCGCTGGCCCTCTCATCCTCTCGTTCCTTTGCCCGCCGCCACACACCGAGAGGTCGACCGCCACCCCTCGCTCGATCTCCACCTCCCTCGCTCGTCTCCTCCCTCGTCTCCCTCCTAGCGCCACCGAAGGAGGAGCACAAGCCCTTGCCTCACTGACCCTGGCCCTCCTGCTTCTCCTCCTCGGCGCCCGACCCTCTCCTCCTCGATCCCGGTCGCGCCACCACCTCCTTCGCCGGCGCCACGAGCCCCGTAGCGCCGCGCTGTTCCAGCGCCGGAGCGCCGCCCGGCCACCGCGCCTCCGGCCTCCCCTGCCTCCTTCCTGACGTAGCCGACCCCGATGTCCTTCTCATCCGCGCCCGCCGCCGCGCCGTGGTCTGTTGCCCTCCAGCCGCGGGTCAGCGTCGCCGTTCCACTGCGGTGGCTCCATCCTGCCGTCCTCGTGTTGCTCCGCTGCCGCGCCATCTTCTTTAGGCGCTCGAGCACGAGCTCGTCCGCGCCCCGCCTCCTCTCTGTTTTGCTCGGTCGCCACGCGTGCATCGTCCCGAGCCGCCGGTCTTCCTCTGTAAGCCGCCGTGCCTCCTATGGCTTCGCTGCCAAGTGCCCAGATCCAGCGCCCGCCTTTGTACTGCCTTGCTGCTGCCGCTACTCTCCTTGAGCCTTCTCCGGCAACCACTTGTTGCACAACCTCACCTCCACCTTTGGCTGTTCCTTCACGCTCACGTCACCCTTCTTTTGCATCGGCATCTCAATGAGTTGTCGGAACCGGAATGATGTCGTGGCACTGTTTCCATTCCCTCCGCCATGACACCCCTTTCCTTCCGTTGTGGCGACCAAATGCTTCGTATCATCTTCATGTCAACTTTTAACTAAAAATTGCATAAAACTTGCATTAGTCATCCGCATCATGTTAACAACATTTAAATGGTTCAAATTGTTGTTTGCTTAAGAATTGCTAAATATGCACATGGGGAGTTTCCGGAATTGTTGTTGTTATTTCCGACCTCATTTAAAATGACTAGATAGTGTAGTTTTGCTCATGCTTCACCTCTTGCCATGTTTAATAAAAACATTTAAACTTGTTGGGTTCATAACGAGATCAAACTAAATAATCTAATGTGGTGTTTCGTCAATATGCAACTCGTTGCATATTGAGCTCCACTTAACTTGTAGTGTTGTTGAGATCTTTGCTATGCCATGCATATTTAAACCGGACATGCATCATACTTGTTTGTGCATCATGCCATGGTTATGATATGTGTGTTGCTTCTTTCCGGTTTGCTTCCCTCGTTAGCTTCGGTTTCGCTCCGGAGTTGTGAGGATTCGTTCGACTACCTCTGTTTGTCTTCTTCATGGACTCGTTCTTCTTCCTAGTGGGATCCCAGGTAAGATGACCATTCCCCGATATCACCTCTATCTTTGCCTATGCTAGTTGTCTCGCTCTTTAGATATGCCTCGATTCCTATTCCTGGTTGTCAGCCTCCTATTGTTGCCATGAAACACTCTAACCGCCTTCCTAGCAAACCGTTGATTGGTTAAGTACGCTTTTGCTCAGCCCCTCTTATAGCATTGTTAGTTGCAGGTGAAGTTTGAAGATTTCTCCATGTTCAGACTTGTTTTATTGGGATAACACAATATGTGTCAGGGATATTACTAGCAGGTATAAACCGGCTAGGAAGATCCGGATTACACTAACATAGTTGTATTATCATAAGCCAAGTAGAATATGAACCAGAGGTTACGGCCCACGGCCCATAGAGGCTTAGGGTCCATGTGTAAAGCTTACGGTTTATAAACCGTCATATCATGTAACTTGAGGTGTAAGATAGAAAGAGTAGAGACCAAGGCGGACACGATTATGAATCAGCCTCGGGACTCTGTAAACCGGACCAGGCGTTGCCTCCTATATAAAGGGACGACCCGGCGATGGTTCAAGGACAAGCAACAACACGTCGAGACACATGCAAGCAATCCGCTCCCTGTTCATCAACGCCCAAGCAATACCACACCAAACTAGACGTAGGCTTTTACCTTCATCGAAGGGGCCGAACTAGTATAAACCTTCTGTGTCCTTTGTGTGCTTTTAACCCCTTCAAGCTAACCCGCGCGATGGACTCACACCTAAGTCCTCTAAACCGGACATCTGCCGTGCCAATTCCACGACAGTTGGCGCCCACCGTGGGGCTATCACACGATGGTTTTGAGTTCTTGAAGGGCAGCTTTGAAGGACTCAAGGGTTACGCGGTTGGCAGGATGACCAAGAGTCGCCGCGGCCGAATCTACATCGACGACGCAGGCTGGGGCCCCGAGGCCGATTCAGTCAAATACGGGTACCGGGTCCCTTTCGGCGGCATCCATGTTTTGATCGGCAAGATTGGTGAACCGGGACCTAAGCCGAACATCTTCCCCAACATCATCGAGCCGGCTCAGCATGAGAGATCGGCCCGGATTCAGCCCACCATGAAACGTGTCTTCGTTGGGGCAATACATGGAGTCCAAGCCGAGGACGGATCAGATTCTGGTGGCGAGACAGTTGTCTATTCTGACGATGAATCTTCATCCGGGGAGACCGAATCTTTCTGTCTGTTGCAGGACGGCCGATCCGAGGGTATATCCGATGGTGACAGTATTCCGAACCCCTTTGATCCGCCAAACCGGGTGGCTGTCTTCATGGCCGGATCACAGTCTATGCAGCAGCCCACGATGACCGGGGCGTTCACAGCAGAGGTAGCTGGTGCGGGGGCGGGCAGCCAAGCCCCCTCACCCTCTGATGTTCTATCCACATTGGTCGCGGAGTTGACAGCACGCGCGACGGCAGAAGTAACTCCTGCTAACAAGGCGCAACATGATGCGGAGATCCTTCAGCTGAAGGGCCGGATTGAGCAGGCTAAGCGGAAATATGGGGATAGTGACATTGGAAAATGATTGCCGGTTTGAATCTCTGAAACTGAAGTTAGGACGGCTCAAACGCGATTGTAATGACATGGGGACACTCACGAGCGCTCTGGTGAAATATGGGGATTCTGATAACACTAAGTACCCAGAGGCAGATGGAGACAAGTCCGGGAAAGCAAACAAGGCTGGTAAACCGGCGCAAGCTAATCCGGCATGAACGAGTTACAATGGTAAGCGAAAAGTAGAGGGTGGTTCTGATTTTGTGGCTAATACCAACGTTCAAGGAAATGGGCAGCGCCGCAAGGGTAGACCACCTCCTCGTGGTGAAGGGCAATTCCTCAGTCTAGAACAACAGTTAGACGCACCTTGCCCTAAACACAGCAAAGAGGGAATCCCATCTAAACATTCATGGAGGGAATGCCGGATCATGATAGAGGCCATGAGACAAGCCAAATATAACCACGGACCCCCGGGCGGCGGCTCGAGCTCCGGTTTTCAGGGTCCGGGTTATCAGGGTAATGGTTCCGGATCAGGATATCATGGTGGTAGCAATAACCACAACCAAGGCAACCAGCAGCACGGTCAGGGTGGTTACAACAACCAAGGCAACCAGCAGCACGGTCAGGGTGGTTACAATAACCAAGGCAATCAACAGCGTCAACAGCAGCATCAATCCGGATATCAGAGTAATCCGAAGGAGCTAAGCAGTGGACAGTATCATGTTTTCACCACAAGTTTGTGCAAACGAGATCAAAAGGTTCTGAAACGGGCAGTGCACGCAGTTGAACCGGCAACGCCACATTTTCTACGTTGGTCGGAACAACCTATTGTGTGGAGCAGAGAAGATCACCCGCCGCGCGTTGATAATCCGGGCCAGTTGGCCCTAGTAGTAGCACCACAGGTGGGTGGCTACAAGTTCACTAAGGTATTCATGGACGGTGGCAGCAGTATCAACATCTTGTACTATGAGACTTTCCGGCGTATGGGGTTGACAGATAAGAAGTTGAGACAGTCCAACACAGTATTCCATGGAGTGGTGCCAGGTAAATCGGCTTACCCAGTTGGGAAAATTGATCTGGAAGTCACCTTTGGGGATGAGCAGGATTCTAGGTCAGAGACAGTGACTTTTGAGGTTGTAGAGATCAGGAGCCCATATCATGCTCTGTTTGGGAGACCGATTTATGCCAAGTTCATGGCTAGACCATGTTATGTTTATCTACATCTCAAGATGCCAGGTCACAAGGGAACCATCACGGTTCACGGAAGTCGCAAGATCGTATTGGAGTGCGAGGAAGGAGACGCAGCCTATGCAGAGGCAGTGTGTGCTACGGAGGAGTTGAAGTTCTACGAAGACAACGTTGATCCGACAGATATGTCCCGATTAAAAAAGCCAACTACAGAGCATGATTCGGCGTTGAAGTTTAAATCGGCAAAGGAAACCAATCAAGTTGACTTTGTGCCAGGCGATTCATCCAAGCAGTTCACTATCAGCGCTAACCTATACCCCAAATAGGAAAGCGCGCTCATCGAGTTCATCCGTGAGAATTGGGATATCTTTGCATGGAAACCTTCTGACATGCCAGGTATACCGAGGGAACTCGCTGAGCATAGTCTTAATATTGATCCGAAGTTCAAACCGGTCAAGCAGTACCTACGCCGCTTCAATGAGGAGAGGCGCAAGGCTATAGGTGAGGAAGTGGCCAGGCTTTTGGCCGCAGGATTCATATTTGAGGTGTTCCATCCGGAGTGGTTGGCTAATCCGGTTCTGGTGTTAAAGAAAAATGGAACGTGGAGGATGAGTGTGGATTACACAGACCTAAACAAGGCTTGTCCAACTGATCCTTTTGCTCTCCCCCGTATTGATCAGATCATTGATGCTACGGCAGGATGTGAGCGGCTAAGTTTTTTGGATGCATATTCAGGGTATCATCAAATCAAGATGGCAGTTAAGGACCAGGAGAAGACATCTTTCATAACTCCCTTTGGAGCCTTCTGCTATGTATCTATGCCCTTTGTGCTCAAGAGTGCCCAAGCAACTTACCAGCGTTGCGTACAGAACTGTCTTAAAGGGCAGATCAGAAAAAATGTCCATGCCTATGTCGATGACATTGTGGTGAAATCAAGGAAGGAGGAGACGTTGATAGAACATTTAAAGGAAACTTTTGACAACCCCCGGGTTTATAAGGTGATGCTTAATCTGGAGAAGTGCGTTTTCAGTGTTCCAGCAGGCAAGCTCCTTGGATTCTTAGTGTCAAATAGAGGAATAGAGGCCAATCCGGAGAAGATCAACGCGATCACATCCTTGACTAAACCGGCTTGTATCAATGATGTCCAGCGTATAGCAGGCCGGATTACATCATTGAGCCGATTCATCAGCCATTTGGGAGAGAAGGCAATTCCACTTTATCAGATGCTTAAAAAGACAGATCGGTTTATATGGAGTGATGCTGCAAACGCTGCGTTCGAGGATTTGAAGCGGCAATTAGCAGGACCGCCAGTTCTTGGTGCTCCTGTTGACAATGAGCCGCTGCTGCTATACGTGGCCGCCAATGCCCGTGCAGTTAGCATGGCGATTGTGGTGGAACGCAAAGAAGCAGGCAAGGAATATCCGGTTCAGCGCCCGGTTTACTATGTTAGTGAGGTTCTAATTGAGTCAAAGCAAAGGTATCCACACTAGCAGAAGCTAGTATATGGCGTGTTCATGGCAAACCGGAAGCCGAAGCACTATTTTCAGGGCCACCCAATTACTGTTGTCAGCTCAGCTCCATTGGGGGATATAATCCAGAACAGAGAAGCTACTGGCAGAGTGGCAAAGTGGGCCATTGAGCTTAGCCCACACGGATTGAAGTATGTACCCTGTACTGCTATTAAATCCCAAGCACTGGTAGATTTTATCAATGATTGGACATAATTGCAAGCACCAGAGGAGAAGCCGGATCATACATACTGGACTATTCACTTTGACGGTTCAAGGCAATTAGAAGGCTCGGGGGCTGGAGTCGTGTTAACTTCCCCACGAGGTGACAAGTTTTGTTATGTCCTCCGACTAATGTTCCCTTGCACTAACAATGCTGCTAAGTATGAAGCTCTCCTTCACGGGCTACGGATGGCTAAGGAGATGAACTTGAGCCGGGTCAAGTGTTTTGGTGATTCAGATCTGGTGGCGCAACAAGTGTCTGGCAAGTGGGACTCTAAAGATCCGCTCATGGCAGCCTACAGGCGGGAAGTTGAAGCGGTTGCAGGATATTTCAAAGGATATCAGGTGGATCACATAGACCGGCGGAAAAATGAAGCGGCCGATGCTCTAAGCCGGCTGGGCTCTCAGCGTAAACCGGTGCCACCGAATACTTTCCTGGATGAGTTACACAGTCCATCAGTTCAGGTACCATAGGAGGAGGATTTAGTTGTTCCTGATCCGGAGGCACAGCTGGTTGCAGCACTTCATGTTATTCCGGATTGGACACTCCCTTACTTGGCGTACCTGAGTCGAGGAGAGTTGCCAGATGATGAGATTGAAGCCAAGCACATAATCCAGCGATCAAAATCTATGACCATCGTTAACGGAGAACTTCATCACCGCAACGCTTCTGGGGCATTTCAGCGCTGTGTATCATCGGAAGAAGGCAATGATATTCTTCGAGAGATACACGAAGGATATTGTGGTCATCACGCCGGTTCAAAATTACTGGTAGCCAAGGCTTTTCGTCACATGTTTTACTGGTTAACGACCCACACTGATGCGGAGGATCTAGTCCGGAGATGCGACGCTTGTCAGAAATTTTCACGACGTGCTCTTGTTCCGGCACAGGAGCTACGGATGATTCCAATTACTTGGCCATTTGCGACTTGGGGGCTTGATATGGTTGGACCTTTTAAACGATCCCAAGATCAGAAAACCCACCTGTTGGTGGCAGTGGACAAGTTTACAAAGTGGATTGAGGCAGAGCCTGTCAGTAAGTGTGATGCGGCAACATCGGTTAAATTCATCAAAAAGGTAATTTTCCGGTTTGGCTTTCCACACAGCATTATTACTGATAATGGCACCAACCTATCTAAAGGAGAGATGGAAGAGTTTTGCCATAGGGAACATATTCGCCTGGATGTGTCTTAAGTAGCTCACCCTCAATCCAATGGTCAAGCTGAAAGGGCCAACCAAGAGATCTTACGAGGCATCAAGCCCCGGCTTATGACTCCCTTGCAAAGAACACCAGGGTGCTGGGTTGAGGAGTTACCTTCTGTCCTCTGGAGCATCAACACTACGCCTAACAGGTCTACATGCTATACGCCCTTCTTCATGGTATATGGTGCTGAAGCGGTTCTCCCTAGTGATATCCGGCACGACTCACCACGGGTGGCGGCTTATGTTGAAGCGACCAATGAGCAAGCAAGACATGATAGCTTAGGCCGGCTGGATGAGGAGCGTGACATAGCAGCGGCACAATCCGCAATTTATCAGCAAGACCTGCGCAGATATCACAGCCACCGGGTTAAGACCAGGACGTTCCAGGAGGGGGACCTGGTGCTCCGGCTCATCCAAGACCAGACAGATATGCACAAGTTATCCCCACCTTGGGAAGGGCCCTTTGTGGTCAGTAAGAACCTACACAACGGTTCATATTACATGGTGGACGTTCGAGAACATAAAGACTCACGGACAGCAGAGGAAGAGACGAAGAGGCCGTGGAACATTGCTCTTCTGCGGCCTTACTACACTTGAGCCATGGGCTCCGCTTCATGTATCCTGTATATATTATGATTAATAAATAAACCGGCACCCCCGGTAAACCGGGGGATCAGCCATCTTCTTCAAATATAAGTGTCTTATGGGAATTCACTCAGGTGATATCCATTTAAAGTTTATTTCTCTTGATATATATTATTTTCATCAAAAGAATAAGATGCTTTGATCAATCTATTTTGATATGCAGGACAATTATATAAGGGACCAAAGAGGGTTTGCCACACAAGTGCAACTCCCATATAGGTACCCTGCCTCTACGGTCACTAGGGGGCTTCCTGTTCAGACATAGGTCGTATTCGAACCTAAGAGAACATAACCAAATTCACTTGGGGGCTACGGATCGCATTCGAATCATAGCTTAACCCCTTTGGTCCAACGTATATGATCGCATTCGAATCATAGCTTAAAACACCTTTGGGTCCGCCTTGGATCGCATTCGAATCCACTAATCGGCAAAATCTCAAGGCCACTGGGGTCTACGGATCGCATTCGAATCCTAGCTTAACCCCTTTGGTCCA
>LR738713.1:552150553-552264612 GCA_902687465.1 Secale cereale | reverse complement strand
ATTCGAATCCATTGATCGGCAAAATCTCAAGGCCACTGGGGGCTACGGATCGCATTCGAATCCTAGCTTAACCCCTTTGGTCCAACGTATATGATCGCATTCGAATCATAGCTTAAAACCCCTTTGGGTCCGCCTTGGATCGCATTTGAATCCACTGATTGGCAAAATTACAAGGCCACTGGGAGCTACGTGGTCGCATTCGAATCCTAGCTCAACCCCTTTGGTACGGTTTACTGATCGCATTCGAATCAGAAGCCTCGATTTCGAGCCTGGCAGCTCATAAAAAGCCTCGATTTGGAGCCTGGCAGCTCGTAAAAAGGCTCGACTACATGGTCTTATTTGCCAAAAAATGCTTTGCTTCTGCGATTTTGTAAGTTTTTGTGGTTAAAGAAGTCTATTGATCCGGAATTGGGCAACTTCAAGGTTGACCACATATCTACAAAGTTAAAAGTCTCGGTCATGAATACCAGCATGAGTTTAAAGTCTAGATCATAAACACCAGCATGATTTAAACTGGCGTTTATCATAACCCGGAACAGTCATCAGGCAAACGCCAAGAGAGCCAAGAGCCTCATCAGAATCTACACATTCAGTTATGCCTATCGGATTAAGGAGGTCAGGCACACTTAATCAAAGGACATCTTTTTAGCATTGTTTATGCAGATGCAGATAACATAGATGGATCAACCATAGCAGACAAGGGATTAAAATTGGCAGACGCCAAGTCCAAGCTGTGACATCCGAATTGAGACAAAGACAATGTTTCGAACTATGCTATTACAAGGCACTTGCAGGCCCGAACGGATTAAAGTTTTTTGCAAAAGTGTTCGGCAGCTATGAATTAAACCGGACGGTTTATGATTCCACTTCACGCTGCGAAGGCTGAGGGTCGGCTTGTTCCGGATCTGCTTCATCTTCAGGAAGTGGCTAGAAATCAGGAATGCACCAGTCAATCTTGGAGAGTGCACGGAAGTACATTTCCTCAGTAATAAGATCGGACGGATCAATATCTGGAGCGAAAGTATGGCCACACACTGGCGGGATCAGATTCTCGGTGTCATAAACCGGCCGCTCCACCCGTTCATTTTCTAAGTCGTAGGCCAGATGATACCTGGTCAGATCCGCTTCATCGGCAAGTTTACTGGTGAGTGGGCACATCTCTTTGGTTAAGGCACGGAGGTCTTCGGCAGACAAGGTGGATCCATCTTCCTTATTACTGGGATATCCGTTCATAGCCTCTTCCGGATCAAAGTCCGGAACCCATGCCTTGGCCCGGGTCAGTGCTATAAGAGAACCAGCCCGGGCAGCAGATTTCTTTACTTCCACCAGGCGCACAGGTAGGACAGATAGCTTCTCCAAAGTACCTTGGATAGTAGTTGGGGCCGGTTTCTGATGGGACATTGCACTTATAACCCTTTGAGCGTCGGAATACAGCTGCTCCACCAGGGTATAAGAGGCCTTGAGCTTCTTCCGGACATCATCTCCAAGATGAGTTATGCGTCGCCCTGAATATGTTTGTTAAAGTTAAACAGGAGCAGAACAAGGATTGCAAAGATGGAAAACATATACAGTTGAGTGCTCACCAAAGATAGCAGAGGTCATAAGTTCTATTTGCTGTCTTAAACCGGTCAAATCCTGCGTAACCGGATTAAGGGCAGCCTCAACATCCTTTGCTCTTTTCTCAAGAGCATTCCTCTGCACCTCCCAGGAGGACCGCTCCGCTTCAAAGTCCTTTTTTAATTTTTCCATGCTGGTTAAGTTCAGCACAAGCTCCTCCTTAGTTTTGGCAGAAGCAGTTTCGGTAGCAGCCAATCTATTCCGGAGTTCAGTTACCTCTGCAGCCCTCCGGGTCAAATCAACCTACGAGGAAATCAAATGGATTAGAAAGACAAAATCAAACAAGTCTCAAGCATATAACCAAGTTATCCACTTGACACTTGGGGGCTAATGTGCAATTGAAGTACTGAAAGAAAATTGAGACAAGTCCCAAGCGCATAAAACAAGTTATACCCCTGGCACTTTGGGGCTAATGTAAGTTCATTTTCCGATACACTGGAAGTCCCGGTTCATCTACAAACGAAGCTAAACCAGCACTTGGGGGCTACTATGGCCTAAAGACAGGATTGCAAAGAACTCAAAACAGAGACAAGTAAAGGAAGTTACCTCGTACTTGTCCTTCATCATGTTAACCAACCCGGATTCATAATCGCGACTGGTAAAGAGCCGGTTCAAATACCCGGAATGAAGTTCCTGGGCACTCAACTGCGCATAGCTAGATAAGTCTGTGCTCCACTTGCCTTTTTCCTATTGAAGTTTTTCCTCTTTGGCAGTGTGCTTGGCCAAGATGACAGGCTCAGCAGGAGCGGTAAAACCTAACCCGGTTATCTCAACGTCCGGGGAGGAAGCAGCAGTTGGTTGAAGAGGGGTAGCAGTAGGCACCGGTCTAACAGGATCCGGACTAGCCCGAGGAGGGCTAACCTGGACAGGGCTCGCCGTTTCAACGACATTCTCCGTATTAACATCCTCCGGAGCAGCAATGTCGTCACGATCCATGGGAATAGGGTCATCAAACTGAGCTGCAGGATTATCTTCTGGAGGGATAACTTCGTCCGGATCAGCGGCCGGTTCAATGGTAGCAGTCTCGGCAGCCGCTTTGGTTGTTTTTGCCTTCTTGCTAGGCTTCGGCTTGCTGGAGAAAATCAAAGGAACAATGAGATTCATCAAGATACAAATATAAAGATAAACCGGATATTGAAAAGGACTTACCCAGGCATGGTCTTCGGCACAGGGACCTGTGTAGTAGTCGACTCGCCGGAAGAGGACAAAGGAGCCTCCTAATAGTTAGGATCAGACGGTTTAAGCGGTTTACGTATGAGCCCGGCTTTTGGATGAAGGAGAGTTGGAGAAAGTAAAACCTCAGAGCGGCGCCTACGAGCTGGAGTGAGAGGTATTCCGGAGGACTCCACTACATGGCCACTATGGCACGTGGTCCGCCGCGCCTCATGCTGCTGCTTCTTCAAAAGAAATTTGGGGTCCAATTGAGCTTAAGGATGAGAAAAAGGGTATTTCCGGGACACCCGGCGAATTTTGGGGGGCAGCGGTTCTGAGTCTGAAGAGAGAGAGATTACCTCAACTTCCGCCGCTTTACTTCCTTCAGCCAGATCCTGCGGAAAGGCATTGTTAACATGAATTTGGGTAAAGGGAGATTAAAACATATCAGGATCAACTCATACCTCGGAATCCGGATCATCTTCCTCAGGATGTGAACCGGAGGCAGCAACCGCCTTCTTCTTCTTGACAACATATGTCTTCCGGCGTGGTTGTTTGGCCGCTTTATCTTGAGGTTTTCTCTTCCAGAAGGGGTCATTGGCCTGTGCAAAAGATAGGAAATAAATGGAAGACAATTGATATGGCCGGATCAGAACAGATAGAAAAAATCAGAAAGAACTTACTGCTGGCGGTTTATTGTTTTCACAGAATGGAGCTAAACCGGTCCGGCTGCACTCTTCCAGAGAGATGTTGAGCATTTTCTTTGCGGATTCAGCGACTTCTTTCTCAGGAAGTATTATGTCAATGTGGCGCTGGGGATCATCCGGTTTTCCGGTATACTCGCACATCAAGCCTGAACGCCGACTCAGTGGAAGAATGCTCCAGGCGAGCCAATAGCGAACAAAGTCTACTCCGGTTAAGCCGTTGGCCATAAAAGCCCTAAGCTTAGAAAGTTGAGGGGCAAACCGGGCATGATCTGGGGCACTGAGGCGCTGCGGCAGGGGATGATCCTCAGGTAGGCGATATGCGCGGTAACCCGGCAGTGGGTTTTCCCCTTCAGGCGAAGTATCTATGCAATAGAACCACAATTGGTTCCATTCCTTGGGGTGCTTGTGAAGGGCAGCGTGAGGGAAGCTCACATCCTTTCTCTTTTGAATGCTTACGCCACCCAATTCTTGATGCGACCCGTCAAAAAACTCTGTCCGCTGGTTTAAATGGAAAAAGTCTCTGAACAGATCTACTGATGGTTCTTCTTGAAGATATGCTTCTGAGAAGACTTGAAAATTGCAGACATTTGATATAGAGTTCGGACCTATGTCTTGAGGATGGAGTTGAATGGCAGCTACCACGTCCCGGAAGAATTTTGAACCGGGAGGGCTAAAACCCCGGGCCAGGTGATCAAAGAAAATAATGACCTCTCCTTCCTTAGGAGTAGGTGGACACTCATCTCCTGGGGCTCGCCAGTTCAGAACCTCCTTAGGGCCCAGAATACCAATTGAAGCGGCGTTCGTTAGATCATCCTCAGTGATGCGGGAAGGAGCCCAGTTGCAAGCAACAAACTGCTTGGACATCGTTCGGAATAAGGAAATGCTGAAAGGTACAGTACAAAATCCGGTTTACCAATTGATGAAGCATAAAAACGGAGCATGGTATAAAAAAGGATCTAATTGGCGGTTTAGACAAGGGACTAATGGCATTGGCAATCCGGAAACAGATGCGAGGCGAACAGTTACCGGTTTATCATGGAGAAAGATGAAGCTAAACCGTCAATTACATATAGGGGCTTACTTCTAACCCGTCAAAGAAAGTGTATGATTGATTAAACCGGAGAAGTCAGGCTACAAATCTATAGCGTGAAAAAACAGTTTCCACAGAAGGATGAAGTAAAAATGGATCTGAGGCATAAGAAAAAGATGAAATATATGCAAGTCATATGCAGGAAGAACCACGAAGGTTTTCTACAGATCAAATCTAAGCTGGTAAACTAGAGGAACTAAAGACATGAGCGCGGAGCAGGAGCGCGTTCAAGACAAGTCTAAATAAGGTTCGGATCTACAGCAAGGTTAAACCTACAGGGATGAATAGCGGAGCTTCAAGGTTTTTCATGGCGGAGCTACGGACGAAACCCTAGATCGAGATCTGGAGGGAAAAGAAAGAGTACCTGACGAAGCAGACGACGACGGTGAAGTGTTCTGGTCACGTTCAGGGTGATGCAGCGGCCTTAGCTCGAGGACGACGAGGAGCTCGAAGAGCGGCGGCGGAGTTTCGAGCGACGGAGATAGAGGAATACGAAGGCAGAAGGGGAAAAAAGAGGCAGACCCCAGCGGTATTTATAAGCCGAAGAGGTGAAACGGTAAGCGCGGGAATCGAGGAGGTCAGAGATTGGATAAAGATTGCGCTGTCGCCTCGATTTTCGGGATAGCATTTAACAAAGGTAACAGATAGAGGTGAGCAATAAATGCGGAGGTGATGTCACGACGGATTAAGGTGATTCCCGGAGATGACGTCATGGCCGGTTTACGAAGCAGATGAGTTACAGAGAAGAAATTTATGCAAAGACTTAGAAGACTGACATGAACAAGTTCAAATCAATCTGGGGCCTAATGTCAGGGATATTACTAGCAGGTATAAACCGGCTAGGAAGATCCGGATTACACTAACATAGTTGTATTATCATAAGCCCAGTAGAATATGAACCAGAGGTTACAGCCCATAGAGGCTTAGGGCCCATGTGTAAAGCTTACGGTTTATAAACCGTCATATCATGTAACTTGAGGTGTAAGATAGAAAGAGTAGAGACCGAGGCGGACACGATTATGAACCGGCCTCGGGACTCTGTAAACCGGACCGGGCGTCGCCTCCTATATAAAGGGACGACCCAGCGACGGTTCAAGGACAAGCAACAACACGTCGAGACACAGGCCAGCAATCCGCTCCCTGTTCATCAACGCCCAAGCAATAGCTCACCAAACTAGACGTAGGCTTTTACCTTCATCGAAGGGGCCGAACTAGTATAAACCTTCTGTGTCCTTTATGTGCTTTTAACCCCTTCAAGCTAACCCGCACGATGGCCTCACACCTAAGTCCTCTAAACCGGACATCTGCCGTGCCAATTCCACGACAATATATATCTGTTATAAACTAATGCACCTATATATTGGCAATGGGTGGAAGGCTTGGCCTTATGCTTGGTGTTTTGTTCTACTCATGCCACCTTAGGACCCAATAAACGGGTGTTATGTTCCTTGATTTTGCATTCCTAACACGGTTGGGGTTTATGGGCCCCCTCGATAATTCGTACTGCTTAAAACTTTTCCAGCAAAGCCCAACTTTGGTTTTAGTTTGCCTCATAATAAAAAACTTAATTAATTAATTGCATAGGGGGTCATGTCCCCGGGTTCTTAATTCTACATAACAGGGGGGCCAGTGCTGATGGTGTTGGTCTCAAACGGGGTTTATGCGGGGCCACCACGGGGAAACGCGAGGTTTGGCTCCCGTATAATCGCCCATCCGGTCGTGGCCTGAGACGAGATATGCGCGGCTACTATCAGGGTGTCGGCACGCCGGGAGGTCTTGCTAGTTTAGTTTTACCTTTGTCGAAATATCTTGAGCACGGGATTCCGAGGATACTCGGGTCTTCCCACTTTGGAGTTGCGACTCCGCGGATCGTGATCTTGTGATGGGCTAAATTGGGACACCTCTGTAGGGTTATGATCTTTCGAAAGACGCGCCCGCGGTTATGTGGCAGGTGGGAATTTGTTAATATCTGGTTGTAGATAACTTGACACCATATCCTTAAGAATACACTACCTGTGTGAGTAACCGTGTTGGTCTCTTTCCGAAGGGCTTCGGGAAGTGAACACGATGGGGTTATGTTTGATCGTGAGTAGCTAGGATCACTTCTTGATCAACTTGGCGATCGTTGGCACTTGTTCTCTTCTCGCTCTAAACTTGTAAGTTAGATGCTTAGTGCTTGCTGCAGACACTTTTATAACCTTTCCTCACCTAAGGCTTTGGTAGTTTTGATACCCGGGAACGGGATTGCTGAGTCCTTGTGCCTCACAGATTACTACACACACCAGATGCAGGTACATCCGAGAACAGTGCAGGAGCTGGATCAGAACTTCACCGGGAGTTCGATGAAGGGCGTGGTCGTTTCTATGTTACGTATCCCGATGATCAGTAGTGGTTCCTACTAGGGGCGATCATGACTGTGGTTGTGGTATCTTTCTTGTTTGGATTTCGTCCGTAGTCGGACCCTGTGTTATTTAGATGGATGTATGTTATTGTATTTAGTGTGTGACGTGGCGAGTGTAAGCCAACTATTTTACTCTTTCATCCTTGTATTTTACATGAGTTGTGCAAAGATACCACGCTTGTGATCATTCCAGAATGCGCTTATGTCTCTAAGTCGTGCCTCGACACGTAGGAGATATAGTCGCATCCTGGGCATTACATCCCTCTTCATCACACCAAATATTCATATCATGCACAACCCCGGTTTCAGCCAAGCACTCGTTTTCATACACAATTTTTCAAACCTTTCAACTTTCACGCAATACATGAGCATGAGCCATGGATATAGCACTATAGGTGGAATAGAGTGGTGGTTGTGGAGAAGATAAAAAGGAGGAAGATAGTCTCACATCAACTAGGCGTATCAACGGGCTATGGAGATGCCCATCAATAGATATCAATGTGAGTGAGTAGGGATTGCCATGCAACGGATGCACTAGAGCTAAAAATGTATGAAAGCTCAACAAAAGAAACTAAGTGGGTGTGCATCCAACTTGCTTGGTCACGAAGACCTAGGGTATTTGAGGAAGCCCATTGTTGGAATATACAAGACAAGTTCTATAATGAAAATTCCCACTAGTATATGAAAGTGACTAAATAAGAGACTCTCTATCATGAAGAACATGGTGCTACTTTGAAGCACAAGTGTGGAAAAAGATAGTAGCATTGTCCCTTTTTTTGGGCCTTTCTTTTTCTTGGCCTTTCCTTTTCTTTTCTTTTTCTTTTTTCTTTGGTACAATGCTCTAATAATGATGATCATCACACTTATATTGATTTACAACTCGATATTACAACTCGATACTAGATCAAGGTATTACTCTATATGAATGCCTCCGGCGGTGTACCGGGATGTGCAATGAATCAAGAGTGGCATGTATGAAAAATTATGCATGGTGGCCTAGCCACAAATACTATGTCAACTACATGATCATGCATGGCAATATGACAATATGAAGCGTGTCATATGAACGGAATGGTGGAAATTTGCATGGCAATATATCTTGGAATGGCAATGGAAATGCCATGATAGGTAGGTATGGTGGCTGTTTTGAGGAAGGTATATGGTGGGTGTATGGTACCAGCAAAAGTTGTGCGCTGTTGGGCCAGGCCCAAAACAGTGCACGGGCACGCGCGGCCCACGGCACGCCGAATCCACTTCCGCATCCGCCGCGTCCCTCCGTAACGGCACGCGTCGATTGCGGCGTCGTGGGATGGGACGTGGCCACGTTCTTTTAATGGAAAGAGCGAAACGTCCCCCACTTCTCCATAAAAGCAGAGGAAGCATGAGCGGTTCCCCTCCTATGCCTTCATTGCTTCTTCTTCCATCTCAAGAGATTCCCTTTGCGCTCCGCCTCCACACCTCCTCCGCCGTCTTCCGCATCTGCGGCGCCGCCGGACTCTTCGCCCCCCTTCCCTCGCCGCCTCCGCCATGGCCCCGAAGACCGAGAAGGCGAAGGCGGAGAAGACCAAGAAGGAGAAATCCGAGCAGGCGGCGAGGCTTACTCTGCTGCGGAAGCGGAACGTCGTCTTCTCGCCGAGGCTCAGCGCGCGGGAGCTCTGGAACAAGTACTACTTGTTCTGGGCCAAGGAAACCAAGGCGCACCCTCGGACCAGAGCCTATCCCGCCGCCGCCAAGGACAATTATCCCGGCGGGTACTTCTTCTTCGCAGCTTTCTTTCATTGCGGCCTTTGTCCCCCTTTTTCCGACTTTTTCTGCGATATCATGCACACCTACGGCCTCCACCTTCTTGACTTCACCCCCAACGCCATCCTCACGATGGCGGTTTTCGCACATCTGTGCGAAAACTATATTGGGATCTATCCGAACGTAGCGCTGTTTAGGCACTTCTTCACCCCTAGAGTAGAAGCCGGCGCTCCCCTCTCCGGGGGGATTTCTTGGGTCTTCCGCTTGAACAAGAAGGAGTCCTACTTGCCGGGGGAACACCGCGGCAAGTGGGAGGAGTGGCGTGCGGACTGGTGCTGGGTAGTTGAGGACGAGCCGCAACCTTTTACTGCGTCGCGCACAACAGCCATCGTGCGCGGCAGGGACTGGAGTGAGCTGGACTCGGACGACATCAAGCTCAACGTCGCCCTCATCAGAATTCTTCGTCTCCGGGTAGCAAAGTTGTCCGTCGGAGAAGTAGGAGCAGATTTCCTCCGCCGCCGCATTGCCCCTCTACAGGATAGGAAGAGGCCGGCATGGGAGTACGGCAACGCGGTGGACGTAATGAGATTGCGCCCGGGGCTGAACTTCAACTTCACGGCGCTGGAGCTGAAGGGGATGGTCCGGGAACTTTTTAAGCACGATCCGGCCCACCCAGAGTGGTTCAGAGCTCCCCGGGGAGTGGTGCCCCTCTGCAACAGCACGGCCCGGGATTCCCTCCGCGCCATGATGCCCGCATGTGACTCGCATGGCATCGACCGCACATGGATTCCGCCCAAGCCAGACGTCATCATGAGCTTCTTCGACAACCTGGTGGAGGTGGCGAAGAACAAGGATGAGATCAAGGGGCTCACACGGGACACCACCGACCAGGAGATTGCTTATATAGCTTCTCGGGTTGAAGAGGCCGCTGCAGCCGCAGCGGCAGGAGAGTTTGGCTTTACACCCGATGAGGCAGAGGCTGCGGATGCGTCCTGCCAAGCAGAGGAGGCGGAGATCCGCAGACTACTGCAGCTTCCTCCCGACGAGCTTGCCGGGGTCCCTTCTTTGAGGCACTCCAGGATCCCCGGAATCGTGACCGAGGCCGCGGCAAGAGGCGGCGCTGCCGGAGGAAACAGAGGCGCCGCAGGGAGCGGAGGCGCCGGAGGGGGCGGAGGCGCCGGAGGGAGAGCGGCCGCAGTGCAGGGCGCTGGGCCCAGCAAGCCTGCCGAGGAGGAGGAGGAGGAGGAGGAGGGCGTCGAGGCCGACGAGGACTCCGACGGGTCTCTGGGGCTCTATGCCGACGACGTCTCCTCGTCATCGGAGACCTCCCCGCCTCGGGCAAGTCCCAAGCGGTCTCCGCTGAAACGTCTCCGCAAGGCGACGACGGGGACGAGGGCGCAGGCGCCCCGACAACAACCAACTCGCCGGGCGGCGCGAGCTACCCGGGGGAGCCAAGCTGCGACGGGGGCGCCCGGCGCACCAACCACGGCGGGGGCGACCCGCACACAGGCCACGGCGGGGGCGACCCGCGCACAGGCCACGGCGGAGGCGCCCCGCACGTCAGCGCCAAGCGGAGGAGGGTCTTCGCAGAGCGGAGCAGCTGCCCCGCCTGCTCCCCGGGCCTCGGTGTCCACAGGGGCCGGGTCCTCGCAGCCCCCTGTCCCGGGGACCGCCAAGCGCCCGAGGGAGTCTTCGCCTCCTGCTCCTCGCGCGGACGCGCCTCAGGTGGCGTTCGATTTCTCCGCCCTGAGCGACGACGACGACGACGAGGAACAGGAGTAAGAACTTGAGGTCTTGTATCTTCTTTAACTTTGTCTTGATTCTTGCTGATTCTGATCTTGCTTTCTGCTTTGATTTCAGGACCCTGGCCCAGCGAGTGGCGAAGAAGGCCAAGGTTCCCGTCGTCGAGGTCGCGGACGACTCGCCCATCGCGGCGACTGGGGACGCGCCGGAGACGAGCCTGCCGGACCCGAGCGCTGCTCTGAGGAGCAGCCCCCAGCGTAAGTTTGGTTTCAACCTTTCCGCTCGTCGGGGGCGCTTGAGGATCTTGTTTATGCTAACACCTTGCTGTTCTTGTTGTTGTCTTGATTGTTTTGTGTAGAGGTGGAGCCGCAGCCACAGGAGCATCCGGAGACCGCTCCCGAAGAGCCGCAGGCCCAGCCGTCCCCGCCAAGGACGAACTCTCCGGCAAGGGAGAGCGCTCCGCCAAGGGCGGGTACTCCGCCAAGGGCAAGTACCCCGCCAAGGGCGAGCAGCCCGGCGAGGGCGGCCACTCCGCCAAGGCAGAGCTCCCCGGCGAGGGAGCCCGCCGTCGACGGAGTCCGCCAAGGTAAGTTTTTATAATCTTGTCTTCTTGAATTCATCTTTTTTGGATATTTGCTTGAACCTCTTCTTCTTTTTCTTCTTCTTCTAGATCTTCCTCCCCCAGAACAGATGGAGACGGAAACCATCGTCGTGGAGGAGGGCGCGCAGGGCGACGGCGGCAACGCCCCTGTCGCTGAGGACACGGCGGGAGCCGCCGAGCCGGCTGCGGAGGAGACTGCTCCGGCCGCAGACGCAGCGGCCGGGGAGGGGGACGGCGGCCATACCGCCGGCCCGGAGGCGGCAGGAGCGTCGAGCGCTGCGCCGGCCGCCGACCCCTCCACCGAAAAGGAGCCGTCTGCCTACTATCTTGAGGCCCCCAACGGCGTCTACATCCAGGTGCCGTGGGGATCTTCATCGCGAGCCCCCGCGGAGGGAGAGGCTTGTGATGGAGTGGTTCTCGCCTCCGCGGGACTGAAGATCGTCGAGGCGCCCGGCGGAAGTGACGGGCCCGAGGAGGAGAAGCTGCTTCATCAGCTCCTGGCCCTTTGCCGGGTCAGGCAGGCGAAGCTCGCGTCTCGGGAGGCCCTTGCCGCCAAGGCCGCCGCCGATATGGAGAAGCGCGCGGCGGAGCTCCGCGCCGCCAACCAGGCTGCCCTCCGTGACGTGGCGGAGGAGCGCGAGAGGCTCGCCGGGGAGTACCAGGAGTGGCTCCTGGAGAAGGCCGAAGCCGAGGAGCAGCAGCAACTCGCCGGAGAGGAGCTGTCCCGGCGAGAAGGAGAGCTCACCCAATGGAAGGTCAACCTCGACTCCCACGAGGAAGACCTTGCCGCCCGGGAGCAGGCCCTTGGCGGAGAGCTGAAGGAGGCGAAGGCCGCCGCGGCTGCCGCGGAGACCGCCAAGGAGGAGCTCGCGACCAAGGTTGCGCAACTGGAGGAGTCCCTAAAGGCGAGCGTGGAGAGGGTCACCGCGCTCAACACAGAGCGCGAGAAGGACGCTCACACCAACTCTGAACTCCAGGTGCGTCTCTCCAAGCAGGGCGACGAGCTGAAGGCCGCCAAGGATTCGATTGAGGATCTGGAGCTGAAGGTTTCCACGTTGAAGGACTCGCTTGACGCCGTCCGGGACCGGGAAACCAAGCTGAAGGAAGAGCTCCGCAAGGAGCGAGGCTTGGTGGAGAGCGCCACCACTGCGGCTGAGAACTTCCGCCGGACCGTTGAGGTGTGGACCGACGACTTGGTGTCCTCTGCATCCAACATCGACCAGGAGCTGCTGGCGCTGAAGGTCGAGCATCTTATATACTCTCCGGATCCAAACCTCCCCCACAGCGCCAAGCTCAGCCTCTTCTTCAGAGGGATCGCGCCGGCTCTTGCAGATCTTCGGAAGAAGCTCCCCGCGCAACTGGCCGAGGAGTCACGCCAGCTCTGCGCGGGAACCTTGGAGCGCGTTCTGACGAAGATTGTGTACCGCAACCCTGGTATCAATCTCGTCAACGTTCTCCGCAGCTTGCCGGCCGACGCGAACACGGAGGCGCTGAAGGCGCAGGTCGCCCACATCATCGCCAAAGTGAACAAGATCTCCAGGATTGAAGGCGACCGCGTAGACTAGGCCTCCTTTTCCTTTATCCCTTTTGTTGCTGCATAGTGTGCTATGAACTCATTAGTCATTGCGACAAGTTATCTCTTGTAATATATTTATCTTATTTTGATCAATCAGTGCAATGTTATCTTCCTTGTCTTGGTCTTCTACTTTGTATGCTTTTCACCCTACGCTTCCAGGGAGCTTGCCGGCAAGGGCTCTTTGCCGCGAGCGCTGAGTGCTGGACTCTGAGCAGCCTGCTGGCCAAGGTCTTACCGGCAAGCAACCTTGCCGCAGCTAGTCGCAACGCACTCAGCTTGTTGAGTGAACTCGAAAACGAACCAAGGGCGCGACACTTGTCGCAGCTCACTTAAGTCGTTGAGCGTACTCGAAAACAAGACAAGGGTGCGGCTAGCCACGGGTAGGTTCCTCCGCGCACAGGTTTTCCATACAAAGTGTGGTTGTTCAAGGAAGACAACTAAAATTTAAAAATTTGAACTGCTCAAATTCTAATAACTTAGCTTTCACATATTGCTTGCTTCTCGGTAAGGCTTCTCTTTCTTGAACATCACTTGGTTCCTCTTCCATCTCCTTCCCCCCCGGCAAACTTGTGCGCGAGGAACATTCCTTCTGCTTAAGAGGCAAGGAAAAAGAAGAGGGAAACAAGTATATGGCCTTTCGGCGTGCTAATGCTTACCGGATATGTATGTTGCACAAGATGCCAAATAACACATGCAAATAGCAAAGAAAAGCATGTAAAAGGCAAATAGCGCAAAACACAAAAACTTTACTGATGCACGGGGTCTGCGCCCAACTTTGTACAAAGGGTTACATGCAACAGCGGCAAAGCTTGTACAAAAGGTGGTTGCCAGAGCGGATCACGGCAACCGCGCCTTATGGGTGAAACTTGCGAAGATGCTCTATGTTCCAGGAGTTGCTCACCGGTAAGCCTTCTTCGGTCTCAAGGCAGACAGCGCCGGGCCTTGTGACTTGTCTCACCCGATAAGGGCCTTCCCACTTTGGCATCAACTTGTTGGAATTCTTGGCGGACTGAACACGCCGAAGAACAAGGTCGCCTTCCTCGAGACTCCTGGCCTTGACCTTGCGGCTATGGTAGCGACGCAAGGCCTGCTGGTACCGAGCAGCTCGTACAGCAGCCTGGAGACGTTCCTCCTAGAGGAGCAATGCATCATCTTGTCGCAGTTGCTCTTGCTCGAGCTCATCATAAGCGAGCACTCGAGGAGATCCGTATACAAGTTCTGTGGGGAGAACTGCCTCTGCTCCATAGACTAGAGCAAAGGGTGTCTGTCCGGTGGCTCGACTTGGTGTCGTTCTGATTGACCAAAGAGCCGCCGGTAGCTCCTCTATCCAGTTTCTTCCGCACTTGCGCAGCCTGTCAAAGGTCCTTGTCTTGAGTCCGCGCAGCACTTCAGCATTGGCCCTCTCCGCTTGACCGTTGCTCCTCGGGTGAGCAACAGAAGCGAAACAGACCTTGGCGCCAAGGTCTTGGACGTATTGCATGAAGGTGCGACTAGTAAATTGTGTACCGTTGTCGGTGATGATCCTGTTAGGGATTCCGAAACGGCAAACAATCGACCTGAAGAACCTGACCGCTGACTGTGCTGTCACCTTTCTCACTGGTTCCACTTCTGGCCACTTTGTGAACTTGTCGATTGCAACGTACAAGTACTCAAAGCCCCCGACAGCACGGGGGAAGGGGCCGAGGATATCGAGCCCCCAGACCGAGAAGGGCCAAGACAAAGGGATCGTCTGGAGAGCTTGAGCTGGCTGATGAATCTGCTTTGCATGGAACTGGCACGCTTCACACTTGGTTACTAGTGCAGTTGCATCTTGGAGGGCTTCTTGCCAAAAGAACCCTTGCCGGAATGCCTTCCCGGCAAGCGCCCTTGCGCCAATATGGTGGCCGCATACGCCTCCGTGTATTTCTGCCAACAGCTTCTGTCCATCTTCTCTGGAAATGCACTTCAACCTAACACCATTGAGTCTTCTTCTGTACAGCTCATTGTCCACGAACTGGTACATACTTGACTGCCTGGTTATCTTCTCTATTTCTTCTGGGTCGTCGG
Organism: Secale cereale; assembly: GCA_902687465.1. Classification (NCBI taxonomy): domain Eukaryota; kingdom Viridiplantae; phylum Streptophyta; class Magnoliopsida; order Poales; family Poaceae; genus Secale; species Secale cereale. The sequence continues at coordinate 552,249,936 of LR738713.1, read as the reverse complement.
GAAGTTCTCCAGTTCGCAGAAAACGGACTATCTGCTGCGCCCATGCCGGAGCTCGTGGCTCAACGGCAAGGACTAAAGGCATGAGGGCCGCTGCGGGGACCTCAGCTTCTACGGCAAGAACCTCTGGTTCTGCCGGAGCTGACGGCCCCCCGGCAAGCTCGCCGGGGCGAGGCTTGTCGGGAACGTTTGCTTCAACTGTACAGATCTGGGGATCTGCAGGAGCAAACTGTTCCTCAGCGTTCTGATCGTTGATCTTAGGGACCTTGGCGGTGGTTTCAGGAAGATCCGCCGGCAAGTAGTCACCGGAGACCAACTTTCTCTTCTTGGATTGCCCAATTGATGGTGTAACGGATGGTTGAGTCAGCTTGAGCAAGAAGGTCCCTGGTTCCATAGGTAACTTCATCGCAGCACACTTTGAAAGGCCATCTGCAATGTCATTCTGAGCTCTCGGGACGTGCTCCATTTGCAGACCTTCAAAGTGCTCTTCAAGCTTCCTCACTTCATCTACATAAGCTTCCATCAAAGGGCTCTGGTAACTCTTGTTAACTTGTCGGACCACCAACTGAGAATCTCCCCGCACAATCAGCTTCCTGATCCCAAGTTCGGCCGCAATTCTGAGGCCGGCAAGCAAGCCTTCATATTCAGCAGTGTTGTTTGTCGCTTGCTCCCTTGGAAAGTGCATCTGGATAACATACTTGAGGTGCTCTCCGGTGGGCGCGATGAGTACCACGCCAGCACCGGCACCTTGCAGCGAGAAGGCACCATCAAAATACATTACCCATTCACTTGTAGCTTCTTGTACGGGTGCACTTGTTTCTTGGACTTCTTCATCGGGCGTCGGGGTCCATTCAGCTATGAATTCTGCCAAAGCTCGGCTCTGTATGGTTGAGGTACTTTCAAACTTCAGTCCAAAGCTTGACAGCTCCAGTGCCCACTCAACGATCCTGCCTGTTGCTTCTGGATTGTGCAATATCCTCTTTAGTGGGAAGCGAGTGACCACTGTTATCTCATGTGCCTGGAAGTAATGGCGCAACTTTCTCGAGGCCATGAGGAGGCCGAAAAGCAACTTTTGCACCCCGGAGTATCTTGATCTAGCCCCCTGCAAGAGGGAACTCACAAAATACACCGGGCGCTGCACCATCTTCTTCCGCACTTCTTCCTGTTCCTGCGCAGAGTTGTCCTTGTCGGGGCCAGAGCTTGTCGGAGCAGCCCCCTGCTTGTCGCTGGATTCGCTTGCCGGTGGTGTAGACTCCTCGTCGGCCTCCCTCTCCGCTACTAACGCATCACTAACCACCTGGTTGGTTGCCGCTAGGTATAGCAGCAACTTTTCCTGTGGTCTAGGTGCGACAAGTATTGGAGTGGAGGATAGGTACCGTTTCAAGTCCTGCAGCGCTGCCTCCGCTTCCGGAGTCCATTTCATTGGACCTGCCTTCTTCAAGATCTTAAAGAAAGGAAGGGCGCGCTCTGCAGACTTCGAAATGAACCTGCTGAGGGCAGCCACACAACCTGCAAGTCTCCTGACGTCCTTGACGCGCTTCGGGGCTTCGATCTGCTCAATGGCTTTAATCTTGTCGGGGTTAGCTTAAATCCCCCTCCGTGACACAAAGAACCCGAGAAGCTTGCCGGAGGGGACTCCAAAGACGCACTTCTCGGGGTTTAACTTGAGCTGTATCTTGCGCAGGTTCTGAAATGTCTCTTCCAAATCTTGGACCAGGGTATCCTTGTTCTTGCTCTTCACCACGATGTCATCCATGCAAGCCTCTACATTTCTGTGGATCTGTGGCTCGAAAGCAGTGTGCACTACCCTTGCAAATGTTGATCCTGCATTCTTCAGTCCAAATGGCCATGAAAATCTGATGGTAGCCTGAATATGCATCAAGGAAAGAGAGTAGCTCACATCCGGCAGTGGAGTCAACGATCTGGTCAATGCGCGGCAAGGGGAATGGATCCTTGGGACATGCTTTATTCACATCGGTGAAGTCTATACACAGTCTCCACTTCCCATTGGCCTTGCGCACGACTACTGGGTTTGCTAACCATGTCGGATGGATCACACCTCTAACTAGGCCTGCTGCCTCTAGCTTCTTGATTTCTTCAGCAATGAATTCTTGGCGCTCCACGGCTTGCTTGCTCACCTTCTGCTTGACGGGCCGCGCATGAGGACAAACAGCAAGCTTGTGCTCAATTACCTTCCTGGGAACACCGGGGATGTCAGATGGTTGCCAGGCAAACACATCGACATTCGCCCGCAGGAAGGCAACGAGCGCGCTTTCCTATTTGCTGTCAAGTGTGGCACTGATGGTGAAGGTACCACCAGTGCCGTCCTCCTTGGCGGACACCTTCTTGGTTGCCGGAGGAGCGGCCATCCCCTTCTTACACTTGCCGGTGGAGCTCGATGGAACGTCCTCGACGGCAGCGCAGCACTCCGAAGAGGTGCGGTTGCCGGAGTGGGTCCCAGAGCACTTGCCGGACTTGGTCTTGGTCTTCTTCCCCCCGGGAGCTTCAGCGGCAAGTGTGTCCTTCTCTGCCGCGGCTGCTGCATCCCGGTAGATCTTGTCGGCGCAGACAAGCGCATCTTTCTTGTCGCCATGGACAGTGATGACGCTTATCGGCCCCGGCATCTTGAGTACGTTGTAGGCGTAGTGGGAAGCTTCCATGAACTTGGCGAGGGCGGGACGGCCGAGTATCCCATTATATGGTAATGGGATATCGGCGACGTCGAATGTGATGCGCTCAGTTCTGAAGTTGAGCTCCCCGCCAAAGGTCACCGGCAGAGTTATCTTCCCCTTGGGCTTGCTCCTTCCCGGGTTGATTCCTTGGAAAGAACCGGTCTCTTCGAGCTCGCCATCTGGGATTTGGAGTTTCTTGATCACAGCAGAGGAGATCAAGTTCAGCCCGGCCCCGCCGTCAACCAACATTTTAGTGACCTTGAGGTTGCGGATGGTGGGTGAGACCAGCATCGGCAAACACCCGACCGCAGTGGTGCGGTCAGGGTGATCCTCAAGATCAAAAATGATGGGCGTGCCGGACCATTTGAGGAGCCTGCGCGACTCCACGGGCGGCTCTGCTGCATTCACCTCCCGCACCCACTGCTTGAGTTGGCGGTGGGAGGTGTGCAGAGAGGCGCCACCGTCGACGCACAGGACCTCCGTGGCCTTCTGGAACTCCTGCTCGCTGTTATCTTCATCCTCCATGTCATCGTCGTCGTCTTCTTCATCCTTGTCGCGGCCCCGGGGAGGTCGGTCACCTTGCCGCTGTTTTGCCTTGCCGCGGCGTCCTCCCCGGCCATTGAATGGCCGCTTCTTGCTTGGTTCTCCTCCGCCACCTTGGGCCTTCTCCTTGTCGCGCCGCTCGTACTCAGCTTTCTGCTGCTCGACGAGGTACTCGACGCGTTTGCAGTTGGAGAGGTCGTGGCCCTTGGTGCGGTGGATCTTGCAGTATTGCTTGTCGGAGCCGTCCTGCTTGTCGGCTGCCGCTACAGGGGCAGGCTCCTTGCCGGAGCCGCCAGCCTGTGTTTGCTTGGCGGGAGCCTCCTTGCCGGACTTCTCGACGGCAAGCACCTCCTTCTTGTTCTTTCTCCTGTTGTTCCGCCGCCGGCTCTTCTTTGCCGGGGCGGCGTCGTCGCTGTCGCTTCCCCCCCCCCCCCCGCGCCGGTATCCTCCCCGGGGAGTCTCCTCCCCTCTTCGGCGCGTGCGCACTTATCAGCTAGAGCATAGAGCTCGCTGACATCCCGTATCTTGGTCATGGCCATTTCTTCACGCATGCGGCGGTTACGCACGTTCTGGTGGAACGCGCTAATAACCGCGGCAGGGTGGACGTCGGGGATGTTGTGCTGCACACGACTGAAGCGTTGGATGTACTTGCGCAGGGGTTCTCCTTCCTTCTGAGCCAGAATGTGGAGATCTCTCTCCTGGCCATGGGGTTTGTGGCCGCCCGTGAAGGCGCCAACAAACTGATGGCAAAGGTCCGCCCAAGAAGAAATGGAGCCTTCCGGCAAGTGCATAAGCCAAGAACGGACGTTTGGCTTAAGCACTAGCGGGAAGTAGTTCGCTAGTATCTTCTCGTCGCGCCCCCCGGCAGCCTGCACCGCGATGGTGTAAATGCTGAGGAATTCCGAGGGGTGCGTCTTGCCGTCGTACTTCTCCGGTACGTCGGGCTTGAAGTTCTTCATGCTGGGCCACTGGACGCGCCGCAGCTCGCGGGTAAACGCAGGGCAACCTGCCGCGTACGGCAAGTCGCCTGGTTCACCGGGCGCGCGCGTGTCGACAGCGGCTCCAGCTCGCTGATCTGATTGTCGCCGAGCTTCTCGGCGGCGCTCGATCGTTGTTCGAGCGTCTTCTTGTCGCCGGTCATCGAGGACTTGGCGCTGGTCCCGACGAGCCCGCGGATCCGACGACGCCGTGGAGCCGTCGTCGGCGTTGTTCCGGCGGGGCGGCGTCTTCTGCTTCCGCGGCAGGGAGTGCACGGTGGTTGCACCCCCGGTGGTCTTGTCGCCGTCGGCCTTCGTCTTCTCGACTTGCCGTGGCCGCGAGGTCGCCGGCTGCTGCGGCGTATCGTTGTTGGCGAAGGCGATCAGGCTCTGGATGGTTGCCCTCCAGTCTTCGGCTTTGTCTGCCGCTGGAGGGAAGTCGAGGAGCAGTTGCGCCCTTGCGAGCGCTTCTGCTGGAGTGGAGGGGAGCGGGGGCGAGCGGTGTGAGGAGCGGGATATGCTCGGACTCCTAACTGGGTTAGAAGGAGCAGGGTCCCGCCCCGGCGACCGCGCCTTGCTCGTGCCAGGACGATGGCCCGGGGCGTCCCGCGAGCCTCCGGTTTGCCCTTGGCCCAACAAGCGGATGCCACCTCCTGTGGCATGGCGCTGCTGGGTTGTCGTTTGCTGAGATGGACGTGGCGCGTCCACGGAGACCGAGGCTCGGTCGTCCGTCTTGTCTTTGGATTTGGTGGCGCCGCGAGTTTCCTCGCCGGCGACCACCCTTCCGACAGCGTCTCCCCTGCCCACCGTTGGTTCCGGTGGCGGCGGATGAGACGCAGACGGGCCCGCGACCTCCGAAGCTTTCTTCTTCGGGGCCATGTCGCTGTTGTTGATGAAACTGGAGAGGTTGATGAAGAGTGCGCCCGCGTGAACGCCGGATCAGGTTCGCACAACCTCGACGCCCCCTAACCTGGCGCGCCAAAGATGTCGGGGGAAACTGTCCACCACGAACACCTATGGGACCGGAGCCCCTTGTTTGTGCGGTAAGAGGGCGGAGGGAGCACAAAGAGCAGATCGTGGAGATCACGCAGGCAGTTTACCTAGGTTCGGGCCACGATGGACGCGTAAAACCCTACTCCTGCTTAGTTTGTATTGAGTTGGGGAGCTCGGGAGCTTGAAGAACTAGCTACACCGAGCGTATGAGCGATCTAGGTTCCGAACCCTCTCTACGTTGTGCATGGGCCTCCTTTTATAGCTCAAGGGGTCACCGACAGGTGTCAACGTAGGAGAAAGGGTAAAAATGTAAAAGTGGTGGTAGTTGTAACAGTGCGGGAATAGTGGAGCAACAATGCATGAACAGTGGTCGCTACCTACTTTGACAGTGGGGGACAAGAGCATTTAATGCCCGTCGCCGTCGACCCCAAAAGCGCCCGCCCTTGCGTCTCCGTTTGCCAAGGCGATGGCTTTACCACCGTGGAGTGCCACCGTGTCCCCCAGGCAGCACAGCCATCCGCCACGCGTCCCTGGCGTCGCCCCAGGGCGACGCGTGGTTCGATGAGCTGGAGCGCGGGCACACAGCGTAACTCTCCCCGGCAAGCACCTTGCCGGGGTCTTGACCTTGCCGGGCCCGGGAGCTTGTCGGGCTCTGAAGCTTGTCGCTCTCCGGGCCCTGCCGGGGCGCACGTTGCGCCGAGGCATGTCTTCTGTAACGTAATCTTCTAGTCTTCCTGGCAAGCTCCTCTTGCCAGGGCCTTGCGTGAGTGAGGTAATCTTGAGCCTGGAACGGCCTTCCCGGCAAGCTCCACTTGCCGAGGTCTTGATCTTCCGTCTTGTATACTTTGTTTTTGAATGGTTTTATATGGAGCAGGAAGGTCTCCGGCAAGCGCGTGGTAGGCCCTGCCGCGGGAAGCGGCTACCGCCCGTGCACAAGTTGGGGTACTGAGGTACCCCTACCTTAGTACACCGACAGAAGCACTAGAGCAAAACTATTTAGCTCAAAAGATATAAGTGAAGCACATAGAGTGTTCTAACAAATTCTAGACCACATTTATCTCTCTCAAAAAGGTGTGTCCAGCAAGGATAATTGTGGCAAACTAACAAGCAAAGACTGAAATCATACATGACGCTTCAAGCAAAACACATATCATGTGGTGAATAAAAATGTAGTCCCGAGTATAGTTACCGATAGATGAAGACAAAAGAGGGGATGCCTTCCCGGGGCATCCCCAAGCTTAGGCTTTTGGTTGTCCTTGAATTTTACATTGGGGTCCCTTGGGAACCCCCAAGCTTAGGCTCTTGCCACTCTTTGTTCCATAGTCTGTCAAAGCCATACTCAAAACTTGAAAACTTCACAACACAAAACTTAGCCAAAAATCTCGTGAGCTCCGTTACTATAAGAAAACAAACCACCACTCAAAGGTACTGTAATGAACTCATTCTTTGTTTATATTGGTGTTAAACCTACTGTATTCAAACTTCTCTATGATTCATACTCCCCAATACTACTCATAGATTCATCAAAATAAGCAAACAACACACGAAAAACAGAATCTGTCAAAAATAGAACAGTCTGTAGTAATCTGTAACTTTCGAATACTTCTGTAACTCCAAAAAAAATTGAAATAAATTGGTAAACGTGAGGAATTTGTCTATTAATCATCTGCAAAAAGAATCAACTAAATATCACTCTCCAGTACAATCTGGTGACTATTCTCGTGAGCGCTAACATTTTCGTTTTTTACATCAAGATCATATAAACTTCACACAAGTCTTCCCAAAGGTTCTACCTGGCACAAACACTAATTAAAACACAAAACCACATCTAAACAGAATCTGGATGCAATATTTATTCCTAAAAAGAAGCAAAAACAAAGAAAATAAAATTGGGTTGCCTCCTAACAAGCGCTATCGTCTAATGCCCTAGCTAGGCACGATACAAGGATAGATCTAGGTATTGCCATAATGATAAGATATATCGCGAAAACTCATCTCATATTCCCTACGTTCAGAAGCAATTTTTCTTTGTGGCAAGCAAAAGTAATCAAAAGGGCTAAATTTAATAGGACAAAAGTCCCCTATATCAAGCTCAGGAGGTATAAGTTCCTCCTTTGGCCCTTTATAATGTACAACCAATTCGTCATTATAAGCATTCTTTTGGCAAAAGGTCATGAGCCTTCGCTCAAGGGGAAAACCTAACCCATTGTTTTGAATAGCAAAATCATCATTCAGTTCAGAAATTCTATCAACCAAGACATCGGTAGGAACCTTTTTTCTAAGGTTTTCATTAAAAGCAACATGATCAGGAGATCGCAAACGCATTATGTCTTCTTGATTGAATAAGATAGCCTCTATGGGAGGACGGCCATCATCTACTCAATAATGAGTAAATATTTCTTTGGCCTCTTTCATGATAAATCTGAACTCATGAGCCAAAAAGATAGTAGCTGCGCGCTTAACAGAAGAATGCTCAATATAGGAAAATTCCAGAAAGATTCTCTGAATGCAAGGATGCATATGGATAAATTGCCTTTCAATTTCAACTATAAACATAGATATGGCATCCGCAAGGCTACTACTTCTATGAAGAATAGAACCACCCATAGTGGGTAAAGCACCGGCACAAGTAAAGAAGTTTTGAAGAACTCCTTTTCCAATAATATTACCACTACCAACTCGGAACTTCTTAATATGTAAAGTGGTAGTTTCATCTGGAGGATCAACATAGACGTTGTCGTCAACATTACTACCCTTCTCGATAAAATCTTCCCCCATCTCAGACATGGGGGCAAGCAAACGATAAACACACGACAAAAAGATGGGCAAATAAAACGGCAAGGGTGAAGTGGGGGAGAGGAAAGCGAGAGGCAAATAAATGTAATGCGACGGATAAGGGTTTGTGATAGGTACTTGGTATATGACTTTTGCGTAAGCCTCCCCGGCAACGTCGCCAGAAATTCTTCTTGCTACTTCTCGAGCTTGCGTTGTATTCCCTCGAAGAGGAAAGGGTGATGCAGCACAGTAGCATAAGTATTTCCCTCAGTTTTTGAGAACCAAGGTATCAATCTAGTAGGAGACCACGCGCGAGTCCCTCGCACCTGCACAAACAAATAAGAACTTTACAGCCGACACGATAAGGGGTTGTCAATCCCTTTATGGTCACTTACGAAAGTGAGATATGATAGATTTTTTGGTATTTTTGGATATAAGAACAGAAAGTAAAAACAGTAAAGTAAAGTAGATTGTAGATAGATATGTTGAGAATAGACCCGGGGGCCATAGGTAGTGGCGAATGATTCTGCATCTACTACTATTACTCCACACATCGACCGCTATCGATCATGCATCTAGAGTATTAAGTTCATAAGAACAGAGTAATGCTTTAAACAAGATGACATGATGTAGAGGGATAAACTCAAGCAATATGATATAAACCCCATCTTTTTATCCTCGATGGCAACAATACAATACGTGCCTTGCTGCCCCTGCTGTCATTGGGAAAGGACACCGCAAGATTGAACCCAAAGCCAAGCACTTCTCCCATTGCAAGAACTATAGATCTAGTAGGCCAAACCAAACCAATAATTCGAAGAGACTTGCAAGGATATTATAATCATACATAAAAGATATCAGAAAAGAATCAAATATTGTTCGTAGATAATCTTGATCATAAACCCACAATTCATCGGATCTCGACAAACACACCGCAAAAAGATTACATCGAATAGATCTCCTCGAAGATCGAGGAGAACTTTGTATTGAGATCCAAAAAGAGAGAAGAAGCCATCTAGTTAATAACTATGGACCCGAAGGTCTGTGGTAAACTACTCACAACTCATTGGTGAGGCTACGACGTTGATGTAGAAGCACTCCATGGTAGATCCCCCCTCCGGCGGAGCTCCGGAATAGGCCCCAAGTTGGGATCTCATGGGAACAGAAGGTTGCGGCGGTGGAATTAGGGTTTTATCTGTTGCCTCGATGTTTTCAGGGTACATTGATATATATAGGAGGAAGGAAGGCATCGGGGGAGCCAGAGGGGGGCCATGAGGGTGGGGGCACGCCCAGGGGGAGGGGGCACGCCCTGGACCCTCCTGTCCACCTCCTTCGTTCCCTCGCGTGCACTATAAGTCTTTTGTGAAGATACAGTTCCAAAAATAACTCCCCCGAAGGTTTCATTCTGTTTGGACACCGTTTGATATTCCTTTTCTGCGAAACCCTGAAATAGGAAAAAAACAACAATCTGCACTGGGCCTTTGGGTTAATAGGTTAGTCCCAAAAAATATAAAAGTGTATGATAAATCCCATTAAACATCCAAAACATCATATATAATAGCATGGAACAATAAAAAATTATAGATATGTTGGAGACATATCATATACTCATTACCATTGACATGAAAAGTGACATTGCCTTTGTTGCAATCAATAACAGCCCCTGCAGTATTCAAGAAGGGTCTACCAAGGATAATAGACATACTATCGTCCTCGGGAATATCAAGGATAACAAAGTCCGTTAGAATAGTAACATTTGCAACCACAACAGGCATATCCTCACAAATACCGACATGTATAGCAGTTGATTTATCGGCCATTTGCAAAGATATTTCAGTAGGTGTCAACTTATTCAAATCAAGTCTATGATATAAAGAGAGATGCATAACACTAACACCAGCTTGAAGATCACATAAGGCAGTTTTAACATAGTTTCTTTTGATGGACCAAGGTATAGTAGGTACTCCTGGATCTCCTAGTTTCTTAGGTATTCCACCCTTCAACGTGTAATTGGCAAGCATGGTGAAAATTTTAACTTCAGGTATCTTTCTTTTATTGGTAATACTATCTTTCATATACTTAGCATAAGGATTTGTTTTTAGCATATCAGTCAAACGCAAACGCAAAAAGATAGGTCTAATCATTTCAGCAAAGCGCTCAATATCCTCATCATCCATTTTCTTGGATGGTTTAGGAGGAAAAGGCATGGGTTTCTGAACCCATGGTTCTCTTTCCTTACCGTGCTTCCTAGCAACAAAGTCTCTCTTGTCATAACGTTGATTCTTTGATTGTGGGTTATCAAGATCAACAGCAGGTTCAATCTCTACATCATTATCATTGTTAGGTTGAGCATCATCATTAACATTATCACTAGGTTCATGTTCATTACCAGATTGTGTCTCAGCATCAGAAATAGAGATATCATTGGGATTCTCAGGTGTGTCAGCTACAGGTTCACTAGAAGCATGCACAGTCCTATCATTTTTCTTTTTCTTCTTCTTAGAAGAAATAGGTGCATCTAAATTAGCTCTCTGAGAATCTTGCTCAATTCTCTTAGGGTGGCCTTCAGGATACAGAGGTTCCTGAGTCATTTTACCACCTCTAGTCACAACTCTAATAGCATTATCATTTTTCTTACTATTTAATTCATTGAGCAAATCATTTTGTGCTTTAAGTACTTGTTCCACTTGAGTGGTAACCATAAAAGCATGTTTACTAACGAGTTTCAATTCACCTTTAACTCTAGACATATAATCACTTAAGTGTTCAATCATATAAGCATTTTATTGCAATTGTCTACCAACATAAGCCTTGAAGTTTTCTTGCTTCACAATAAAATTGTCAAACTCATCTAAGCATAGGCTAGCAGACTTATAACGAGGAATATCACCTTCATCAAATCGATAGAGAGAATTTACCTTTACTACCTGTGTCGGGTTATCAAGACCATGTATTTCTTCAATAGGTGGTAACTTCTTAGCATCTTCAGCTTTAATACCTTTTTCTTTCATAGATTTCTTTGACTCTTGCATATCTTCAGGACTGAGAAACAGAACACCCCTTTTCTTCGGAGTTGGCTTAGGGGCTGGTTCAGGAAGTGTCCAATTATTTTCATTGGTCAACATATTATTCAATAGTAATTCAACTTGATCAACTGTTCTTTCCCTGAAAACGCAACCAGCACAACTATCCAGGTGGTCTCTGGAAGCATCGGTTAGTCCATTATAAAAGACATCAAGTATTTCATTCCTCTGTAGAGGATGATCAGGCAAAGCATTAAGTAATTGGAGAAGCCTCTCCCATGCTTGTGGGAGACTCTCTTCTTCAATTTGCACAAAATTATATATTTCCCGTAAGGCAGGTTGTTTCTTATGACCGGGAAAATATTTAGCAGAGAAGTAATAAATCATATCCTAGGGACTACGCACACAACCAAGATCAAGAGAATTAAACCATGTCTTAGCATCACCCTTTAACGAGAACGGAAATAACTTAAGGATATAGTAATAACGAATCTTTTCCTCGTTGGTAAACAGGGTAGCTATATCATTCAACTTAGTAAGATGTGCCACAATAGTTTTAGATTGATAGCCATGGAAAGGATCAGATTCAACCAAAGTAATTAACTCAGGATCAACAGAGAAATCATAATCCTTATCAGTAACAAAGATATGTGAAGTAGCAAAAGCAGGGTCATATTTCATTCTAGCATTCGAAGACTTTTCTTTCAGCTTAGCTAATAATTTCTTAAGATCATATCTATTGTTGCAAGCAAGAAAGTCTCCAGCAGTTTCTTCATCCATAACATAACCCTCAGGAATAACATGCAATTCATATCTAGGGGGAGAATCTTCATCATCACTTTCATCTATATTATCACTTTCAATATTTGCATTCTCCCTAACCTTAGCAATTTGTTCATCTAGAAATTCACCTAGTGGCACAGTATTATCAAGCATAGAAGTAGTTTCATCATACATAGCAGAAGTGGCATCATCAAGAACATACGACATATTGCTACTTCTTGAGCTTGCATTGTATTCCCTCGAAGAGGAAAGGGTGATGCACCACAGTAGCGTAAGTATTTCCCTCAGTTTTTGAGAACCAAGGTATCAATCCAGTAGGAGACCACCCGCGAGTCCCTCACACCTGCACAAACAAATAAGAACTTCGCAGCCAACACGATAAGGGGTTGTCAATCCCTTTACGGTCACTTACAAAAGTGAGATCTGATAGAGATGATAGTTTGATATTTTTGGTATTTTGGATATAAGAACAGAAAGTAAAAACGGAAAAGTAAAGTAGATTGTAGATTGATATGTTGAGAATAGACCTGGGGGCCATAGGTTTCTCTAGTGCCCTCTCTCATGATAGCATAATTCTACGGTGGGTGAACGAATTACTATCGAGCAATTGATAGAAAAGCCAAGCACTTCTCCCATTGCAAGAACTATAGATCTAGTAGGCCAAACCAAACCAATAATTCGAAGAGACTTGCAAGGATATTATAATCATACATAAAGAGTTCAGAAAAGAACAAAATATTTCTCATAGATAATCTTGATCATAAACCCACAAAGAGATTACATCGAATAGATCTCCTCGAAGACCGAGGAGAACTTGGTATTGAGATCCAAAGAGAGAGAAGAAGCCATCAAGGTACTAACTATGGACCCGAAGGTCTGTGGCAAACTACTCACAACTCATGGTGAGGCGATGATGATGATGTAGAAGCACTCCGTGGTAGATCCCTCCTCCGGCGGAGCTCTGGAACAGGCCCCAAGATGGGATCTCACGGGAACAGAAGGTTGCGACGGTGGAACTAGGGTTTTCTCTGTTGTTCTGATGGTTTTGGGGTACGTTGGTATATATAGGAGGAAGGAGGGCACTAGGGGCCAGACGTGGGGCCCACGAGGCAGGGGGCGCGCCCTGTAAGGGGGGGCGCCCCCATCCTCGTGGATGCCATGTCAGCCCTACTTCGTGGTTCTCCAGTCTCCTGTGCGTATTTTGCTCCAAAAATATCTCTCCCGAAGTTTCATTCCGTTTGGACTCCGTTTGATATTCCTTTTCTGTAAAACCCTGAAATAGGCAAAAAAATAGCAATCTGGACTGGGCCTTTGGGTTAATAGGTTAGTCCCAAAAATAATATAAAAGTGTATAGCAAAGGCCATTAAACATCCAAAACATCATAAATAATAGCATGGAACAATCAAAATTTATAGATACGTTGGAGACGTATCACATATCAGATTCAATAGCAGGAGTAGGTGTCGCAAATTTACTCATAACAGAGGGTGAATCAAGTGCATAGCTAGATGGCAGTTCCTTACCTCCCCTCGTAGTTGAGGGATAAATATTAGTTTTTTGAGTCCTTCAAGTTCTTCATAGTGATCAACAGATATAAATCCCAAGTGACTTAGAGAATATAGCTATGCTCCCCGGCAACGGTGCCAGAAAATAGTCTTGATAACCCACAAGTGTAGGGGATGACAACAATTTTCGAGGGTAAAGTATTCAACCCAAATTTATTGATTCGACACAAGGGGAGCCAAAGAATATTCTTAAGTATTAGCAGTTGAGTTGTCAATTCAACCACACGTGGAAACTTAGTATCTGCAGCAAGGTAATTTAGTAGTAAGGTAATATGGAAGTAACGGTAACGGTAGCAAAAGTAGCGATAGTGTTTTTGTAATGATTGTAACAATAGTAGCAGAAAAGAAAATAAGCAACAAGAAATATGTGAAAAGCTCGTAGGCATTGGATCGATGATGGAGAATTATGTCGGATGCGATTCCTCACGAATAGTTATAACATAGGTGACACAGAACTAGCTCTAGTTCATCAATGTAATGTAGGCACGTATTCCGAATATAGTCATACGTGCTTATGGAAAAGAACTTGCATGACATCTTTTGTCCTACCCTCCCGTGGCAGCAGGGTCCTAGTGGAAACTAAGGGATATTAAGGCCTCCTTTTAATAGAGTACCGGACCAAGGCATTAACACATAGTGAATACATGAACTCCTCAAACTACGGTCATCACCGGGAGTGGTCCTGTAACATCCCAATTTTCCTAATTTGGATGTTAATAGATCATTTACTTGCATATCATATTTTTATTGCATTATTTGTCTTTCTGCAATATTCTTTTCATTATGCAACTAAAGGCAATTAATTGGAGTGGAGATAACATGACTTCTCTCCTGTTTTTTAAAAATGATCATAATGTCCAGAATAATGTTTCCAGTTGATTTGATGTGTTCTGGTAATTTTTGCAATCTTCAAAGTATTTTATTTGTGATTTTATTTTCTGTTTGAGTGGCCAAATGCATCAAAATGATTCTACAAAATTGCATTAGTATTGGAACTGGTGTTCCTGTAGTTTATAGCTGTAGGGCTATTTTTACTGGTTGTCTAGGTATTTTTATTTAGATTTTATATTATGTGTTTGTATTTTATTTATTTTGGTTTTACTGCTGGTTGCTTAAAAAAAGAAAAAAAAACGAAGAGCAGTGCAGCCGCGGCGCGGCCCAGCAAGCCAGCCGGCCCGCAGCCAGCCAACCACCGCGGGGCCCAGCCACCCCACGCGAAGCGGCACCCGCGACCGCACCCGACCCGCAGCGCCACACCCGACCCGCTCTCTCTCTCACTGCTAGTGGGCCCCGCCCCTGTTCACCATCCCCTTCCCCGAGCCGGACGCCACAGGCGCGCAGCCGCCCGCGCAACCGAGGCCGAGCCCGGATCGATCTCGCGCCCCGGTCGATCCCGTGTCCGCCAGGGACACCGCACGTGAGGTGGACCTCTAGGGAAAACCCTACCGCGGTCTTTCCTTTCTTTCTTCGCCCGCACGCGCCGCGTGGGTGTTTTGGATCTCGCCGCGAGCTCCGTGTCCGCCGCTGTTCGCTGGACGTTGCGCCGCCGTAAGAGCACCCTCAGCCGCGCCGCCCCCCTCTCCTCGAAGCTATACTCGTCTGCGCGGCTGTTTGACACGTTTTGTTGAGCAGGAGACCACCGTAGACGCGCTGCCGGAGCACACTCGCCGCCGCCGGAGTTCACGAGATCGCCGCCGCCGCTACAATCCCCCTCGCCGCCGTCCGACACCACCACCACCTCCACCACTCCACGCCGCACCCACCCGTCACTTCACCCTCACCGGAGACCCACCGGAGAGCCGCCGTCATCGACGCCCGAGACCGCCGCCGCCGCGTCCTCTGTTTTGCTGGTGAGGACGAGCACAGGGGCTTTTCAGCCAATCAGGAACTGCCACATGCCAGTTAGCTACATGACACGCATAGGAGTTGCTACAACGCCAGATGTTTTCTGTTGCACTTTTTGTCTTTTTCCAGTTTTTCCTCAAATCTTCAAATATTCATAACTTCTATTCTGTTTATCCAAATTAGGTGATTCTTTTTCCTATGCACTCACAAAAATCAGCTCTTTAACACAGTACCAAGTTTGCACATGTTTGCACAATTCAAATTTGAATTCGTTTGAATTTGAATTATACCTTCCGGAGGCCGTATCTTTTAAACCGTTTATCGGAATCGAGCGATTCTTTTTGCATTGTGACCGTAGTGCAATATAGATGATCTGTACATGTTGTTTTGCTGCTGTTGTTGAATTTTAAAATGATTTTCTTGCTGTTGGCTTTATTTTGGTTTCTTTGGAGTTTCGGTGATTGATTTGTTATATTGTGTGAAACGTGTAGATTGTCCGGAGTGCGACGCGAGCTATTGTCAGGAGTGTGACCTTTTGAACCAGAACGAAGGCAAGTTACATGTTGATCATCCTTTACCTATTGTTTTCCTATGCATTGTAGGTGATGACACACTATAAACTGATGCATTATAGGATTGTTATAATTTGAGCTATATGGTTGAATTATCTCCCGTCTTTTGCAAACCGTGGTAGGTATAGTTTTGCTATGCTGGTAGACGGGGTTGGTTCCTGAATACATTGAGCTTATGTGAGGATTATTAATATTTAATAAACTGAGTAGTAATTCAGGACTTAACTCACCTCTGGGCGGAAGTGGTATTGATGGGTGGTCTTAAGAACATCATGGTTTATACCCTCTGAATGTAAGTGGACGGCCGCCCAGGCTCAAAAAGATCAGACAAACTTAATGACTAGTAGCTTCCATGTGCGACCACTAGCTATATGGGCTCTGGCTTAGTTGAGTAGGTTGTGGGATCCTCGCCCAGGTATGCTAGCAGATGTAGATATGGATAGGTGTACCGGCTGCCGGGGGTGGAGGTGACTACTTCTGAAAGGCTTCGTCTCAATCTTCGGGTTGAGTCTAGTGGGTAAAGTGTGCAAAACTCTGCAGAGTAATAAAACTAATCATGATTAGCCGTGCCCCCGGTTATGGGTAACTTTGAGCGACTATGCCATTACAGTTGTTGGATGATCTTGACAGATGTGACACTTAATAATATTTGTGGGCAACTTAATAAATGGGTAGGTTGGAGTTGATTTTGCCAACTCAACCTTGTGCATTCAATTGTAGTAATAAAAGAACTGAATGAAAAATTGACTATTAGGTAGTTATGAGGACAAAATCAGCTTTCTGCAAAATAAACCCCCAAGCCTTCCTTTGTTGTTCTATGCATATACATGTAGGTCTGCTTTATTACTTCTCCTGTGTAACTTGCTAATACATTCAATGTATTGACCTATACGGCTGCAACGTCTCATGTTGCAGGATTTTCAGACGAGGAGTAAGGTACCGTTAGGGTCGCGAGTCTGCACTCAGCATCGCCAGTTGGGCTATGATGGGACTCATCGTTATTTTCTGCTACTTTCCGCTGTGTGATTGAATAATAGCTAGCCATGGGCTATGCAGATTGTTTTACTTTATATACTCTGGATCATACGTTGTAATAAATGATGCACTTGTATTCTGGTATTCATCTATACTGTGTGTGCTAGCGAGTTCGATCCAGGGACTAGCACGGTAAGCACAGAGACTCAAATCCTTCGAGGTTTGGTCGTTACAGGTCCCGATTATTGTCACTTCGGGGTTGCCGGATCATAACACATAGTAGGTGACCATTGACTTGCAAGATAGGATCAAGAACACACATATATTCATGAAAACATAATAGGTTCAGATCTGAAATCATGGCACTCGGGCCCTAGTGACAAGCATTAAGCATAGCAAAGTCATAGCAACATCAATCTTAGAACATAGTGGATACTAGGGATCAAACCCTAACAAAACTAACTCGATTACATGGTAAATCTCATCCAACCCATCACCGTCCAGCAAGCCTATTATGGGATTACTCATGCACGACGGTGAGCATCATGGAATTGGTGATGGAGGAAGGTTGATGATGACGATGGCGACGATCTCCCCTCTCCGGAGCCCCGAACGGACTCCAGATCAGCCCTCCCGAGAGAGATTAGGGCTTGGCGGCGGCTCCGTATCGTAAAACACGATAATTCCTTCTCTCTGATTTTTTCTGCCCGAAAGTGAATATATGGAGTTGGGGGATACGTCAGTGGAGCAACAGGGGGCCCATGAGGCAGGGGGCGCGCCCAGGGAGGGCGCGCCCCCACCCTCGTGGACGGGGTGTGGGCCCCCTGGTCTGGTTCTTTCTGCATGTATTTTTTATATATTCCAAAATAATTCTCCGTTGAATTTCAGGTCATTCTGAGAACTTTTATTTCGGCACAAAAATAACACCATGGCAGTTCTGCTGAAAACAGTGTTAGTCCGGGTTAGTTCCATTCAAATCATGCAAGTTAGAATCCAAAACAAGGGCAAAAGTGTTTGGAAAAGTAGATACGTTGGAGACGTGTCAATGTCTTAAAAGAAAAAATAAAGTGTTGTGTATATAACATGGGGTGGTTCAAGGGCAGGGTGGTGTAGAGTCAACATGAGTAGTAGCAGAAGCGGACAATGAATCCACAATGTCTCCTTTGGCATGTCATTGTTGTCGTCCTGGAAACCCGTGCTCCGCCTGTCAACCAAAGAGGAAGAGCTTTCATCAGTGGCGGTTAGTTTTGATTCTTCAAATCATCAGCAAAATGCTCGAACTAAGGTCAATATAATTAATTTCCTTTTTTACTTTATGATTTCTAAATTCAGTACATGAGGGACAAGTCACAGTATGAGGTCAATAGCATTAATTTTCTTCGAATCATCAGTACTTTCTTCAAATATTGACATCACAGTATGCAACAATTTTCAAAATGACCATTTGTTCACTTACACCCCGTTTGGATATCAATATTGCTCTGTTTTGGATTTGGTATTGTAAACATACAGATTCAACTGTTTGGGATGTAAACATAAACAACATATTGAAATTGAAGCAATATAGTCATTGTATATCTTGCATGGAAAGAGCCCCTGGAAGATACCGAGCCATACCCCTTTGATTTCGTTCGAATGACCCTCCGATGCAAAAGAAAACATTTAGGTGTATAGCACGAACATAGCCACTTCCCATCCCTCACCGGCGCGCAGGGCAGCAACGACGGCGCCCACGTAATTACCCCTGTCAGCTGTCCTCCCTACCCCTAACTCCAGCAGACCCCCATGGCCTGCTGCATCTCGGCATCTACCCTCGCCGGTTCTCCTCCTCCATTGCTAGCCCACCTCCTCTACCATGTCCGCCATGGCTTTGTCCGAGCCGCCGCTCCTCCTCCTCTTCCCATACTCTAGCGATCATCCCCTGCTCTGGAGACCCCCCTGCTTCGGCGACCCTCCTTCTTTGCATGCTGTTCCTCATCACATCACCTCCTCAGCAGCCAGATCCACACGCCTCTTCTTCTTCCCCTTCCCTGCATCTAATCTTCCTTGTTCATCTACTCCTTCCCTCCCACTCATGTTCCCAACAAGCAATTGCTTAGCTTTGCCCACCCTAGTTGTATGATGTTGCTGATCTTGCTGAAAATTGGATCCTGGTAGGCCTATTTAAGGTAAGAGCATGGTAAATTGGAGCCATGGCAATGTTGAATTGATGTTGTGTTCTGGTCATGTATATTGATGGATTGCTTTTGTGACATGCATAATTTGTTGTGTTTAATTGCACAATTGTGATTTTAAATTTGGAACCATGTCTTTGTGGTCATTGTGAATTTGGTGCACCTATTTAAACTATATGTGTTGTACTTTGTTGGTGTAAACTTTTTTTGCTTCAATATTATATGACGTCGTCATGGATTTCTAGGATAGATGAAAAAATTGTTATATAATCATCCAATTATAGTCGCACATTATATAACTTCTGTGTTGATGCATATACTAATGTTGCTATGCAATTCCATAATTTGACATCCAAACATGATTGCGTGTTGAAACCCGAGTAGGATTCCGTGAGCCAATTCAATGAACACCCACAACCGAATTTGTATTCACATCCATTACAGTTTCCTAGTTGAATTGGAATTGAAACCAGTTCAATACGGAGGCCTTGAAGATAGACATCCAAACACAGCGTCGGAGGTGCTCCACAACTTCTTGTGGTTTATAGACACTGAGTAAGAAACCCAAAATCAATATATATCATGCATACAAAGAACCCCATTCAACAATAGTATCCACATGGAAGACAAATCAACATTGTAACCCATGATCCGGTTGACAACTATCTTCACAAAACATATCATCATATACTATGGTCCAACAATACATTGGCAATACTTCTAAAGAAATTTCAAAATGCAGAAGTGTATTCAACCTGCATCATGTTAGACTGGTGCCCTTGCAGTATAGATGGCGACAGAGGGCAGCAACTGCAGCGTAATAAGAGAGCCAACAACCAATGCATAATTTCTGTGTAATCATTGTATAACAAAACAAAAATCTTATCATTGGTGAACCTAATAAACTAAATTTATACCTAATAATAAAGCACTGAGTGTTACTGCACTCTCACCGTCACACCATGTTGTAAAAAAACTCAGTTTTCTGTAAATTAACCAACAATACACGTTCAAGTCAGAGCTAAGCCGATTTTTGCATTTTCTCATAAACCCCCCTGACGTTTAGATAGTCAACCCGCTATACATATTTATGTCGGCTCAATTATTTTTTTGTTTTAACAAAATTATCCATGTCTTTTAAAACGTAACTTCGATTTTAAAATGTAATATATGAAATTTGATTAGAAAAATGTGTAGAATCTAAATATGATGTTATTTTTAGATGTTAAATATTATAAAAAGAATATTTTTGGTGCAAACCTAATCTATAGTGCACGGTCTTTTTTTTCATACCGGCGGCGATCCAAATTGCAAATAAACACCCATTAAAACTAGATTGAGAGAAAAGAAAACATCGATAACCACACATGCATACCTCTGAAAAACCACGCGGGGAAAACAACATATTTCTCATCTTATTTTAAGCAACTTAGCGTGCGCGCGCACGAGAGAAAGATTGAGAGATTGAGGGAGAGAGAGTGAAAGAGAGAGAGACGCCTTAGGACTGACCACATTCAAACATGTTTCCGTTATGTGAGCACTGAGGCCATCGTCGGCAACACAAGTATGATGCCATGTGAAAATAAAATGTGTGGACCTATTAGGGTCTTGACACTAGTAGAAAAAGGGCCTAATGTGAAGCAAATTAGTCCCGGTTAGTAACTGAACCGACACTAATTGTAACGCCTCGGACACACACGCCAGTGGTCGTTACTCCTGGCGGGATCTAGACTGGTCTCACATATCAATACTAGTCTTTTCTACACATTTTGTCCTCACTCGTGCGCACCCGGGAGCAACTTCCCGGTCGGTCACACATCCTGAAACTACTCCAAGCTGAGCACGCTTAACTTTGGTGTTCTTTCCGAATGGGCTCCCGGAAAAGAAGGAATTCCTTATTGACATGAGTAGTCTATCATCCCTAATAAGCCAGGCTATCACATACACCCCCACTCGGAGGAACCGACGTCCTCGTCGGGCCACATGAACGTTCCCTCTTGGCACAAACGTATGTGCATCCAGTCCGGTACATGTGCCATGTCGTGTACCACAACGGGTCACAAACGTCATGAACAACATGTAATGCCCCATATGTAACACTTTCCAATAATGGCAATAAAACTTCCTTTTTGATCCTTGTCATTATCCTTGGGGGTCCTTGTCATTTATTTTATTTGCATTGCCATACCTTTTATTATTTTTGCATCCTTGCATTGCTCATCATCATATCATCATGGCATCATAGTTTACTTTATTTTGTGCATGTGTGAGACCTTGTGATTGTTGCTTGTGGGTTCTAGCTAAACCGTACCCCTCCCCCTCTTCTCCCTTCTTCTTCTTCTTCTTATTTTTCTTCTCCTTCTTTTCTTTCTGGCCTCTTCTTTGCCCTATTATGCAAGCCACCTAGCCAAGTGCCATTGTGGTTCTTTCTCCTCCTTTAAATCTTGCACCATGTGAGCATCCTCTCCTCCAAATATCACCTCATTTGAATATGATTTGGTTGGGTTTAAAATATCAAGAGTTTGATCATTATTCAAACTCCTTTTATTTTTCCGCCTCTAAAAATTTCCAAGTCAATTTATTTAAATAGGGCATAATTCACTGAGCATGGGGATATTTTCTTTTCCCCTAATTCTTCTTCTGTATTTCTGTGCATTCTTTTCTTTTTCTGTCTGAAGAAATAAAGAAAAAGAAGAGGCAGCAGCCAGCACAGAACAACCTGGGCCTCCTCCTTCTCTCTCTCTCTCTTCCCCCAGGCCCAGCTCCTCTCCCGCAGCGCAGCCCAACTCCAACGCGGCCCGACCACAGCCGCGCAATCGTGCCGTGGGCAATACGAGTGCATGGCCCCACCTGTCTGTGGCCCAGCCCCCTCGCCTCCGCCTTCCTCCGTTAGAAAAGCAGAGCTGCGCCGCGCTCACCGTCGCACCGTCAGCTCACGGACGTCGAGGCCGTGCGCCGAGCCCTTCTTTTAAACCAAAGCAGTGTCCTCCACTCCTCCCTAGGTCTCCTATTTCCCCTCTCGCCGTCTGGAGAGCTGAGATCCTCCAGATCCGCCGCCCCCATCGACGCCCGAGCGCATCTGAGAGCAGCCACTCGTCGTCGGCGAGCCCCGCGTCGTCTTCAGCCTCGCCAAAGCTGTGCACCTGCTTCCTCGACGTCGTCTTCTTCCTCTACGTCAACCACGTGGACCCGAGCGCCTCTCCGTCGAGCTCTTCTTCCTCTTCTTCCTCTACGGTGGCCGTAGGTGTTTGAGGCGCGCCGTCATCGACTCCGTCCACGCCAGGGCCAGCCGAGCACACCGCCGTGCTCGTGGTGAGCTCCTCTCGCTTCCCGTGCCCTTTTCCCCTTTCCACGCATGCTCTAGGCCCTAGCTCGACGAGAGCCCGAGCGCATCGTCGTCGGACCTCGTCGCCGGCGAGTGTTCCGACCCCTTTAGCTATTGCCGTGCTGCCCGTTCGCTTCATCTAGTTGCGTAGGACCTCTCTGTGCTGTCGCCGTGCCGCCTAGAGCCTTGCTTCGCCTCACCGTCGTCCTGTCGCCGCCGTGCTGTAGTTGCTCGCCGCCGGTGATGCAGTGCCCCGTAGGTGCAGCTAGTAGATTGGTTGGATGCGGAACTCTTCAAGGAGTCTCTCGCACCCCTCCGCCATGCCAAATGGTCGCCGGAGCGGCTCCGACGAGCAGCTCCGACGAGGGCCGGTGTTCCCTTGTTCTGCCTGTTGAGGTATATTCTTCAGACATAGCGCCTACTATCTGTCGAGATCGATTCAGTAGCACAGTGGTTTGTCTCCGTCAGTTTTGTCAGTAGGACGTGGGTTCGATCCCCCGCGGGCGTAGTGGATATTCGCCCCTTTTTTGTTTTTGCGTGAGGCTGATAGCAGGGCCCCACCTGCCAGCCTCTCATCTCCATTCCAACCCCCGCTCGTACCCGCTTCGCGAGCTCAGCCTCGCCGAGCCCCCTTGTCAGTGGGCGTGGCTAGCTGAGCCTGGGTCACTTTAGACCCTGGCGCTTATTTAGTTTTATTTCTTTTTCTGTTTTTCTTGTTTAATTAATATCTGCATATTTATGTTTCAGATGAATATGAGTCCTATATGAAAAGTGCTTAGAATTTTGTGTAGATTATGAATATGTCACTTGCTGCCATGTTTAAAAACATTTAAATGCTGTTTGAGTTTAAATTTATTTTAAATATGCTTAAACTTGTAAAAAATCATAACTAATTCTCTACAACTCAAAATTTAACAAACTTTATATGCATTTGGGGTAGAAAAATGTGTAGAATTTTTTGGTGCTGTTGTTTAGCATGTTTGACAACTCTTTCACAGAAGATTTTCAAATCTGTCCCAAATGCAAATAAATGACTATGGAAGTTTCTAGATATTGTTGTATTTATTTCCAGCCCATTTAAAAGTGCTAGCATGTTGCTGTTGTGTTAGGTTGCACCTTGCCATGTTAACCTACCTCTTTAAAACTTGTTGGTTGCTTGTAAGAATAAACTACATGGACTTGTTAAAATGTTCCTTTGCTTGTTCATGTTTGTGTTTGATCTTGTTGGTTGTG
Organism: Secale cereale; assembly: GCA_902687465.1. Classification (NCBI taxonomy): domain Eukaryota; kingdom Viridiplantae; phylum Streptophyta; class Magnoliopsida; order Poales; family Poaceae; genus Secale; species Secale cereale. Next base: position 552,226,483 of record LR738713.1, on the reverse strand, counting down.
ATGATATTGCACTCTTGTGACCCTAGGCCATGCATCATTTCTTTCCATGTCCATATGCTTCATGTGCATGCATCATGTGATTGAGCACTGCATGTTGATTGATTTTGTTCCGTTGTTGCATTGTTGTGTTTGGTTAGAGCCTGGTGAAGATACGGAGTACGGGGTTTCTACCGAGGTTGAGTGTGAGGAGCAAGGTTACGTTCCCTCCGAGGATTCAACAGGCAAGATGACCTGACCCAGATATCATTACTATCTTTGCCTATGTTGGATGTCTCGCTCTTTAGCTTATTGCCTCGATGCCTATGTCTGTTTGTCAGCCTCCTATTGTTGCCATGAACCTCTCTAACCACCCAACCTAGCAAACCTTTGATTGGCTACGTAAGCTTTGCTCAGCCCCTCTTATAGCATTGTTAGTTGCAGGAGAAGATTTGAAGATTCTTGCTTCACGATGAAGTTATTGTTGGGATACCACACTATATAATCTGTTAAACTAAATCATCTATATACTTGGCAATGGGTGGAAGGCTAAGCATTTGCTTGGTGTTTTGTTCCACTCATGCCTCCCTAGGAACTGTTTAAACCGGTGTTATGTTCCTTGATTTTGCGACCCTAACACGGTTGGGGTTTATGGGCCCCCCTCGATAACCCGCTTAGCGCTAAAGCTTTTCCAGCAAGGCCCAACATTGGTTTTACATTTGCCTAATAACTAAAACTTACATAGGGAGTTATAAACCCTTTTCTTAATCAACAACCCGGGCCGGTGCTCCACATGAGTGTTGGTCCAAACTGGGCAACCTGCGGGGCCACCTTGAGGAAACTCAAGGGTTGGTAAAAACCTGTAGCTTGTCCCATCCGGTCGTGGCCTGAGACGAGATACACGCGGCTACTATCAGGGTGTCGGCACACCGGGAGGTCTTGCTGGATTAGTTTTACCTTAGTCGGAATATCTTGAGCACGGGATTCCGAGAATACTCGGGTCTGCCCACCTTGGAGTTGCGACTTTGCAGATCGTGAGCTTGTGATGGGCTAAGTTGGGACACCCCTGCCAGGATTTGATCTTTCAAAAGCCGTGCCCGCGGTTATGTGGCAGATGGGGATTTGTTAATATCCGGTTGTAGAAAACTTGACACTATGATCATAATACACTATCAGCGTGAGTAACCATGACAGTCGCTTTCTGAAGGGGTTCGGGAAGTGAACACGGTGGGGTTATGTTTGACGTGCTTAGATAGGATCATTTCGTGATCACTTTGACAATCGTTGGCACTTATCTTCTCGCTCTAAACACGTAAGCTAGTGCTAGTGCAGCTGCAACCTTGTTCTTCAGCCTTGTTCCACACCCAATGCTTTGATAGTTTTGCTACCCGGGAACGGGATTGCTGAGTCCTCCATGGCTCACAGATTCTACACAACACCGTATTGTGTGACGTGGCGAGTGTAAGCCAACTACTCTTTTACAATTTCATCCCTCTTTTACATGAGTTGTGCAAAGATACCATTCTTGAGATCACTCTAGTATGATATTATGCCTTTAAGTCGTGCCTCGACACATGGGAGCTATAATCTCATACTGGGCATTACACAACATGACCGCGCACCTGTCCGTAAACATCCATGTACCCGCGAGGGTCTGCTCTAATACCAACTTGTAACACCCCAGACACACCCGTCGGTGGTCGTTACTCCTAGCGGGATCTAGACTGGCCTCACATATCAATACTAGTCTTTTCTGCACATTTTGTCCTCACTCATGCGCACCCGGGAGCAACTTCCCGGTCGGTCACCCATCCTGAAACTACTTTAAGCTGAGCACACTTAACTTTGGAGTTCTTTCCGAATGGGCTCCCGGAAAATAAGGAATTCCTTATTGACATGAGTAGTCTATCATCCTTAATAAGCCAGGCTATCACACTAATGATCACATTAGTGTCGGTTCCAACGGCTAGGCGGGCGGCGATCATTTGTAACGGTTCATGGCGAACCTTTAGTGTTGGTTCGTGCCACGAACCGACACTAATGACGTGGTGGCAGGCTTGTGTCAGGCTGGGGCCCCACGATGACCTTTAGTACCGGTTGGCGATATGAACCGGGACTAGAGATTCATCTTTAGTCCTGGTTCGTATAACTAACCGGTACTAGAGGTCATCCTATATAAACCCCTTCGTCCAGCCCGAGCGCTCTATTCTCCCCTTTTCCCCTCACCTCTGTTTTCTTCCTCTTCCTCTCGAGCTCACACTCCATTTTTGCCAAAATTTGTGAAGATTTGAAGGCACCCCATCCATCCAAGTGATCACAAAGGTTAGAAACTTGGTTCTTTCATCTCTCATTGCTAGATTAGCTCTTGCAATGCTCTATAAGTATAGTGATTTGTGGGTTTTATTTTGGGAGGAATTATATGTGGTAGTATTTGATTTATATGCAATTTGTGGTCAAAATAACTCTTAATTTGCATATGTAGGTGTGGTTTACTTAGTGCATTCCCTTCTCCGTCCTAACCACTTTCGATCGCCAGCACCGTCCCGTCGCCGGCACCACCTTGTGCTGAGCCTCTTGTTCTTGTCTTTTTATATATAAAATCATGTTTGTGTGATTTAGATATATAGTTACTTGTCTAATTTTCTTACTCGTACGTTGTTTGTTATACATAGTGCCATGGTTTTGATATCCATCCCCTTCGGCCCTCGTCCGGTTTATGATTCATATGTGGTATATTCTCTTTTATAACTATTTGTTGCATTTCATGTTTATGACAAATTATGTCCATCAAGTTAACATAGATATTTTGATCTAGGAGGTATATGAACCGAAAATTCCAACCGACCCTAATGTCGAGAGGTTAAATTTAGTTAAAAAATAAAATGAGTATTTGAAAGAGAAATTGAAAAGAATTGAGGGGGAGAAGATGGAATTGGAGTTGCATGTTGTCGATGTCGTCGATGATCACAAGATCAAGATGGAGAAAATGCGCTTGAAGATTAGAAATATTAGAAAATATGCCATTGATAGTGAGGCTTGGTATCATTATGATGTTGGATCAATTGTTACCTTAGTTGCGATCTTGATCTCATTTGTTATTGCATTTAAATGCTTTAGCTAGAGAGTTATTTGTATGTTGCATTTAAGTGTTGTAAGAACTCTATGTATGAATTTGTATGAATTTGGTCTTTTCAGTGTTGTGTAATGAAGATGAGCCGGCAATGGATGTACGATGACCGATGCTCTCCCCAGTTCATTGATGGTGTGCATACTTTTCTGCTTGCGGCTAAGGCAAACAAGCGGGCAGATGGTTTTATGCCTTGTCCATGTGCTGCCTGTAAGAATGATCGGAATTACTCTAAGTTAAAAACCATTCACATCCACCTGTTTGAGTCCGGTTTCATGCCCCACTATAATGTTTGGACCAAACACGGAGAAAGAGGGGTTATGATGGAAGACAATGAAGAAGAAGAGGATGACGACAGCTATCCTGGCCATGGGTTCCTTGAATATGATGGTACAACAATGGGGGAAGAAGCTGAGCCGGCAATGTGGGAAGAAGCTGAAGAAGAGGCATCAAATGAGCCCACTAATGATCTAGGTCGAGCCATTGCCGATGCAAAGAGAAACTGCACAACTGAAAAGGAGAGGCTGAAGTTGCAGCGCATGTTAGAGGATCACAAGAGATTTGGAAAGTTGCTGGTAATGTTAAAGAAGATGCTTCCAAAGAACAACGAAGCAAAGAAGGTTGTCTGCCCTCTAGGGTTAGAGGTGCAGAAGATACATGCATGCCCTAATGACTGCATCCTCTACCGCCGTGAGTACGAGGATTTGACTGCGTGCCCAGTATGCGGTGCATTGCGCTATAAGATCAGTCGCGATGACCCTAGTGATGTCGAGGGCGAACGCCCAAGGAAGACGATTCCTGCCAAGGTGATGTGGTATGCTCCTATAATACCACGGTTGAAACGTGTTTTCCTAAGCAAAGAGCATGCCAAGGCGATGCGATGGCACAGAGAGGACCTTAAGAAACACGGGAAGTTGAGAGTACCCGCTGACGGGTCGCAGTGGAGAAAAATCGAGAGAAAGTACAGCAGGGAGGAGTTTGCAGGTGACGCAAGGGACGTATGATTTGGTCTAAGCGCATATGGGATTAATCCTTTTGGGGAGCAGAGCAGCAACCACATCACCTGGCATGTGACTCTATGTATATATAACCTTCCTCCTTGGTTGTGCATGAAGCGGAAGTTCATTATGATGCCAGTGCTCATCCAAGGCCCTAAGCAACCCGGCAACGACATTGATGTGTACCTAAGGCCATTAGTTGAAGAACTCTTACAGCTGTGGAATGGAAAAGGTGTACGTGTGTGGGATGAGCACAAACAGGAATAATTTGACCTAAAGGCGTTGCTGTTTGTTACCATCAATGATTGGCCTGCTCTCAGTAACCTTTCAGGACAGAGAAACAAGGGATACCGCGCATGCACACACTGTTTGGATGATACCAACAGTATATATTTGGATAATCGTAGGAAGAATGTGTACCTGGGACATCGTCGATTTCTTCCGAGCAGGCATCCCATAAGAAAGAAAGGCAAGTATTTGAAAGGTGAGGCAGATCACCAGACGAAGCCTCGCCACCGTACTGTTGATGATGTAGATGATATGGTCAAGGATTTGAAGGTAATCTTTGGAAAGGGTCCTGGCGGACAATCTGTTCCGAATGACGCCGACGGATGCGCACCCATGTGGAAGAAGAAATCTATATTTTGGGAGCTGCCCTATTGGAAAGACCTAGAGGTCCGCTCCGCAATCGACGTGATGCAAGTGACGAAGAATCTTTGCGTGACCCTGCTTGGCTTCTTGGGCATGTATGGGAAGACAAAAGATACACCGGACGCACGGGAGGACCATCAACGTATGGACGGAAAAGATGTCATACATCAGGGTCATGCCATCTACGCTCTTACCAAAGAAGAGAAGGAAATCTTCTTTGAATGCCTGCTCAGTATGAGGGTACCGTCTGGCTTCTCGTCGAATATAAACGGAATAATAAATATGACAGAGAAAAATTTCCAGAACCTAAAGTCTCATGACTACCACGTGATACGTCTCCAACGTATCTATAATTTTTGATTGTTCCATGCTATTATTTATGAAGTCTTGGATGTTTAATGGGCTTTATCATTCACTTTTATATCATTTTTGGGACTAACCTACTAACCCAAAGGCCCAGTCCAGATTGCTGTTTTTTTGCCTATTTCAGGGTTTTGCAGAAAAAGAATATCAAACGGAGTCCAAACGGAATGAAACCTTCGCGAGAGATATTTTTGGAGAAAATCACGCACAGGAAGGTTGAGAACCACGTTAGAGGATCTAGGAGCTGCCCTCGAGGGTGGGGGGCGCGCCCCCCTTCCCAGGGCGCGCCCCCTGCCTCGGTGCCTCCTCAAGTGGCCCCCGGTGCCCTCCTTCTTCCTATAAAAGTCCACGTACTCCAGAAACTCCGTGAACAGAGAGAAAACCCTAATTCCACCGCCGTACCTTATGTTCCCTTGGAGATCCCATCTTGGAGCCTGTTCCGGAGCTCCACCGGAGGGGGATCCATCACGGAGGCCTTCATCATCATCATCATCGCCCTCACCATGAGTTGTGAGTAGTTTACCACAGACCTTCGGGTCCATAGCTAGTATCTAGATGGATTCTTCTCTCTATCCGAATCTCAATACAAAGTTCTCCTCGGTCTTCGAGGAGATCTATTCGATGTAATCTCTTTTTGCGGTGTGTTTGTCGAGATCCGATGAATTGTGAGTTTATGATGAAGGTTATCTATGAAAGATATTTGGTTCTTCTCTGAAATTTTTATGTGTGCTCATAATATCCTAGCAAGGATCTTCGAATTATTGGTTTGGTTTGGCCTACTAGATCTATAGTTCTTGCAATGGAAGAAGTGCTTGGCTTTGGGTTCAATCTTGCGGTGTCCTTTCCAATGACAGTAGGGGTAGCAAGGCACGTATTGTATTGTTGCCATCGAGGATAAAAAGATGGGGTTTATATCATATTGCTTGAGTTTATCCCTCTACATCATGTCATCTGGCTTAAGGCGTTACTCTGTTCTTATGAACACAATACACTAGATGCATGCTGGACAGCGGTCGGTGTGTGGAGTAATAGTAGTAGATACAGGCAGGAGTCGGTCTACTTGTCTCGGACGTGATGCCTATATACAATGATCATGCCTAGATAGTCTCTTAATTATTCACTTTTCTATGAATTGCTCGACAATAATTTGTTTACCTGCCGTAGAATATCGCTATCATGAGAGAAGCCACTAGAGAAAACTATGGCCCCGGGTCTATTCTCAACATATCAATCTACATCTACTTTACTTTTACCGCTTTTATTTTCTGTTTTATTAAACCAAAAATACCGAAAATATAAACTATCATCTCTATCAGATCTCACTCTCGTAAGTGACCGTAAAGGGATTGACAACCCCTTATCGCGTTGGCTGCGAAGTTCTTATTTGTTTGTGCAGGTGCGAGGGACTCACGCATGGTCTCCTACTGGATTGATACCTTGGTTCTCAAAAACCGAGGGAATACTTACGCTACTGTGCTGCATCTCCCTTTCCTCTTCAAGGGAATACAACGCAAGCTCAAGTGGTAGCAAGAAGAATTTCTGGCACCGTTGCCGGGGAGGCTTACGCAAAAGTCATATACCAGGTACCTATCACAAACCCTTGTCCTTCGCATTACATTTTTTGCCTCTCGTTTTCCTCTCCCCCACTTCACCCTTGCCGTTTTATTTGCCCTTCTTCCGCCGTGTGTTTATCGTTCACTTGCTTCTTGTCTGCTTGTGTGTGTTGCTTGCTTGCTTGTCATCATGTCTAACACACCTATCGTTATCACCAATCCCGAGAGTGAGGTCCTCAACTTTAAACAAAGGGAGGAAGAAAACTTAAAAGATGCCTGGTATAGAATTTTCAATGCTCAAAATAGATCTAATAGGAAGCTTTCCACTTCCGTGCTTCTTCGCAATTTTTATGTTGGCATAACTCTGTGGAATAGATTTATCTTAGATACCATTACCGAAGGGAATTTCTTGGGTAGCCATACCGTTGATTCTTATAAAGCTATGACTGAATTATTTGGCTCACCACCTCTTATGGTTAATGGGACCGTTTTAACTCTAGAGCATGTTATGCAAAGGTTAGAAATAATTGAAAACAAAGTTGCTTCGGTAGAATTGGTAGAAAACTTGGATAGGAAAATTCATAATGAAATCACCCAATATGGATCCAAGGTAGGAGTTGTTCTGAATTTTTTTAAGGAAAAGGAGCCCATAGTTAAAGAAAAGCTAGATCAGGATTCTACTAGAATCAATATACTTGAGGATGTTATCACTAATGTGGGTTCTTCTCTTTCCACTATAAAAACTACTCCAAATACCTCCACTAAATTATCTAAGTTCATGTATGTCCCTAAAGACAAGGGTGAAACATCTAGACTTGCGGATCTCAAATCCATAAGTGTTCACCCTAATTTTCTTACTTTTGCAAGAGACCCTTTTGACACTTTAGAATTTCTTGATTTCTTGCCCAAGAGTTTGATTATTCATAGGCACAAAGAAGTTCCCAAGAACCATAAGTGCTTAATCAAAGAGTTGCCTTCCAAGGATGGCAATACCTAGATCTATCTTGTATCGTGCCTAGCTAGGGGCGTAAAACGATAGCGCTTGTTGGGAGGCAACCCAATTTTTTTGTTTTTTGTTTTTGTTGCTGTTAGGGAATAAATATTGCATCTAGCCTATGATTAGATGTGGTTTCATGTTTTGTTTAGTGTTTGTGCCAAGTAGAACCTTTGGGAAGACTTGTGTGAAGTTTATGTGATCTTGCTGTGAAAAACAGAATCGTTAGCGCCCGCTAAAGTAGTCGTGAGATTTTACTAGAGCATGCTTTTTAGTTGATTCTTTTTGCAGATGATTGGTAGAAAAATTCCGCAAATGTACCAATTTAGTTTGAATTTTTTGAAGTTCCATAAGTAGGCGAAACCTGCAGATTACTATAGACTGTTCTGTCTTTGACAGATTCTGTTTTTCGTGTGTTGTTTGCTTATTCCGATGCATCTATGAGTAGTATTGAAGAATATGACCAATAGAGAAGTTGGAATAAATTAGGTTTAACACCAATATAAACAAAATAATGAATTCATTGCTGTACCTTTGAGTAGTGGTTTGCTTTCTTATACTAACGGAGCTCACGAGAATTTTTGTCTAAGTTTTGTGTTGTGAAGTTTTCAAGTTTTGAGTATTGCTTTGATGGACTATGGAACAAGGAGTAGAAAAGGCCTAAGCTTGGGGATGACCATAGAACCCCAAGTAAATTCAAGATAATCAAAAGCCTAAGCTTGGGGATGCCCCGGGAAGGCATCCCCTCTTTCGTCTTCATCCATCGGTAACTATACTTGGAGCTATATTTTTATTCGCAACATGATATGTGTTTTGCTTGGAGCGTCTTGTATAATTTGAGTCTTTGCTTGTTAGTCGCCACAATCATCCTTGCTGGACATACCTATTTGAGAGAGTTAAGTATGGCCTAGAAATTGTTAGAACACTCTATGTGCTTCACTTATATCTTTTGAGTTGAATAGTTTTTGCTCTAGTGCTTCACTTATATATTTTAGAGCATGGTGGTGGTAATATTTTGTAGAAATTGTTGAACTCTCATGCTTCACTTATATCCTTTTGAGAGTCTATTGAAACATCATGGTAATGTGTTCAGGCTAAAGAAACTAGTCTTCACATGAAAGACATCCAATGTCAATGTAGTAAAAAAATTCACACCAAGTGCATTGAATAGAATGAGATGTTGGATGCTTGATAATTGTTGTGAGACATGAGGATAGTGATATTAGAGTCATGCTAGTGGAGTTATTACGAAATTGAGAAATACTTGTGTTAAGGTTAGTGATTCCCGTAGCATGCACATATGGTGAACCGATATGTGACGGAGTTAGAGCATGAGGTATTTGTAGAGTGTCAACCTTTGTGTGGAGGTCGGGGGCGCGCGATGGTTAACTCCTACCAACCTCCCCCCTAGGAGCATGCGTTGATTGCTTTGTTTTGATGACTCGTAGATTTTTGCAATAAGTATATGAGTTCTTATGACTAATGTTGAGTCCATGGATTATACGCACTCTCACGCTTCCACCATTGCTAGCCTGTATTGTACCACGCAACTTTCGCCAGTGCCATAAACCCACTATATATCCTTCCTCAAAACAACCACCATATTGTTCCTCAAAACTGCCACCATACCAACCTATCATGGCATTTCCATAGCCATTCCGAGATATATTGCCATGCAACTTTCCACTGTTCCGTTCATATGACACACATCATACTGTCATATTGCCATTGCATGATCTCGTAGTTGACATCGTATTTGTGGCAAGGCCACCATGCATAACTTTGTATACATGTCACTCTTGTTTCATTGCACATACTGGTACACCGCCGGAGGCATTCATATAGAGTCATACTTTGTTGTTGTAGTCTCGAGTTGTAATATCGTGTTGTAATGGAAGTGTGATGATCATCATTATTAGAGTGTTGTCCCATGGGAGGAAAGGTTGAATCTATAAAGCCCCTCCGCCAAAAAAAAGAAAAAAAAAAGAAAGGCCAAAGAAAAAAAAGACCCAAAAAAAAGACATGATTGTGCATGATATGAAAACAAATGCTTGGCTGAAATCGGGGTTGTGCATGATATGAATATTTTTGTGTGATAACGAGGGAGGATAGCCAACACTATATGATTTTGTAGGGATAACTTTCTTTAGCCATAGTATTTTGAGAAGACATGATTGCTTTGTTAGTATTGCTTGAAGTATTATTATTTCTTATGTCAATATAGACTTTTATTTTGAATCTTTCAGATCTGAACATTCATGCCACAATTAAGAGAATTACATTGAAAAACTATATTGGTTAGCATTCCACATCAAAAATTCTTTCTTTATCATTTACCTACTCGAGGACGAGCAGGAATTAAGCTTGGGGATGCTTGATACGTCTCCAATGTATCTATAATTTTTGATTGTTCCATGCTATTATTTATGAAGTCTTGGATGTTTAATGGGCTTTATCATTCACTTTTATATCATTTTTGGGACTAACCTACTAACCCAAAGGCCCAGTCCAGATTGCTGTTTTTTGCCTATTTTAGGCTTTTGCAGAAAAAGAATATCAAATGGAGTCCAAACGGAATGAAACCTTTGCAAGATATATTCTGGAGAAAATCACGCACAGGAAACTTGAGAACCACGTCAGAGGATCGAGGAGCTGCCCTCGAGGGTGGGGGGCGCGCCCCCTTCCCAGGGCACGCCCCCCTGCCTCGAGGCCTCCTCAAGTGGCCCCCGGTGCCCTCCTTCTTCCTATATAAGTCCACGTACTCCAGAAAATCCGTGAACACAGAGAAAACCCTAATTCCACCGCCGTACCTTCTGTTACCGTGGAGATCCCATCTTGGAGCCTGTTCCGGAGCTCCACCGGAGGGGGATCCATCACAGAGGCCTTCATCATCATCATCATCGCCCATACCATGAGTTGTGAGTAGTTTACCATAGACCTTCGGGTCCATAGCTAGTATCTAGATGGCTTCTTCTCTCTCTCCGGATCTCAATACAAAGTTCTCCTTGGTCTTCGAGGAGATCTATTCGATGTAATCTCTTTTTGCGGTGTGTTTGTCGAGATCCGATGAATTGTGAGTTTATGATCAAGGTTATCTATGAAAGATATTTGGTTCTTCTCTGAACTTTTTATGTGTGCTCATAATATCCTAGCAAGTCTCTTCGAATTATTGGTTTGGTTTGGCCTACAAGATCTATAGTTCTTGCAATGGGAGAAGTGCTTGGTTTTGGGTTCAATCTTGCGGTGTCCTTTCCCAGTGACAGTAGGGGCCGCAAGGCACGTATTGTATTGTTGCCATCGAGGATAAAAAGATGCGGTTTATATCATATTGCTTGAGTTTATCCCTCTACATCATGTCATCTTGCTTAAGGCGTTACTCTGTTCTTATGAACTCAATACACTAGATGCATGCTGGATAGCGGCCGATGTGTGGATTAATAGTAGTAGATGCAGGCAGGAGTCGGTCTACTTGTCTTGGACGTGATGCCTATATACAATGATCATGCCTAGATAGTCTCATAATTATTCGCTTTTCTATCAATTGCTCGACAGTAATTTGTTTACCCGCCGTAGAATATCGCTATCATGAGATAAGCCACTAGAGGAAACTATGGCCCCCGGGTCTATTCTCAACATATCAATCTACATCTACTTAACTTTTACCGCTTTTATTTGCTGTTTTATTAAACCAAAAATACCAAAAATATAAAATATCATCTCTATCAGATCTCACTCTCGTAAGTGACCGTAAAGGGATTGACAACCCCTTATTGCGTTGGCTACGAAGTTCTTATTTGTTTGTGCAGGTGCGAGGGACTCGCGCGTGGTCTCCTACTGGATTGATACCTTGGTTCTCAAAAACTGAGGAAAATACTTACACTACTGTGCTGCATCTCCCTTTCCTCTTCGAGGGAATACAACGTAAGTTCAAGAGGTAGCACCACGTGATTATGACGCAACTACTTCCAGTTGCATTGAGGGGGCTTCTACCAGAAAATGTTCAATTAGCCATTGTGAAGCTATGTGCATTCCTAAATGCAATCACTCAGAAGGTAATCGATCCCGAAATCATACCATGGTTAGAGAATGATTTGGTGCAATGTCTTGTCAGTTTCGAGTTGGTGTTCCCACCATCCTTCTTCAACATCATGATGCATGTCCTAGTTCATCTATGCGAAGAGATTAGCGTTCTGGGTCCTGTATTTCTACACAATATGCTCCCCTTTGAGAGGTTCATGGGAGTCTTAAAGAAATATGTTCATAATCGTGCTAGGCCAGAAGGAAGCATCTCCAAGGGCCATGAAAATGAGGAGGTCATTGAGTTTTGTATTGACTTAATTCCTGACCTTAAGTCGATTGGTGTTCCTGAATCGTGGCATAAGGGTAGACTGGGTGGAAATGGCACGCTAGGACCGAAACAAATAATATGTATGGACGGGCATTCTCTCACTCAAGCACACTACACAGTTCTACAAAATTCCGCCTTGGTGGCTCCGTATATGGAGGAACACAAGCATATTCTACGCTCCAAACACCCGGGGCAGTCTGACGACTGGATTACACGTGAACAAATGGTGACTTTCGCCGGTTGCTTGCAGACATGCGCCATGCATGATGCCGCTTTTGAAGATGACCTGTACTTGCTGTCCCAGTTACCATCTTCGAATATAATGACTTTCAAAGGGTACGAGATAAATGGGAATACATTTTACACGATCGCGGAAGATAAGAAGAGCACCAACCAAAACAGTGGTGTCTGCTTTGATGCAGCAACCAACATGGAAAAGGACATAGAGGAGATATGGGAACTTGACTATGGAAGTGGTTTGAAGGTCCCTTTGTTTCTGTGCAAATGGGTCAATCTGAGAGGAGGCGGGGTAACAGAAGACCCGCGTACGGAATGACAACAGTGGATCTCAACAATCTTGCAAACGCAGATGAACCATTCATCCTAGCCAATGATGTGGTGCATGTTTTCTATGTGAAGGACATGTCTACCAAGCCGAGAAAAAGAAAAGATAAGGAAGCGAATACATCATATGATGAGCCAAGGCACCACATAGTTCTTTCAGGGAAAAGAAACATCGTGGGAGTGGATGACAAGACAGACATGTGAGCAGATTATGAAAAGTTTGATGAAATTGCTCCATTCACAGTCACTGTTCAAGAAATCGTTATCTGGTAGCTTCTCGGTCGGTCCATGAGTAGTGGTTAATCGGTGAATCGACCTATTAACTGGATTAATCGATCGACCATTAATCGATAGATTGAATAGGACTTACCAACATATATCTAGTTTTTTATGTATTATACCATACTCTCATGCTCCCAACTATGTTATATACCAAAACATGATGTCATACACATATAAAAAGCATAGAGAGGTGATACGTCTCCAACGTATCTATAATTTTTGATTGTTCCATGCTATTATTTATGAAGTCTTGGATGTTTAATGGGCTTTATCATTCACTTTTATATCATTTTTGGGACTAACCTAATAACCCAAAGGCCCAGTCCAGATTGTTGTTTTTTTGCCTGTTTCAGGGTTTTGTAGAAAAAGAATATCAAACGGAGTCCAAACGGAATGAAACCTTCGCGAGAGATATTTTTGGAGAAAATCACGCATGAGGGACTTGAGAACCACGTCAGGGGATCAAGGGCCTGCCCACAAGGGTGGGGGCGCCCCCCTGCCCAGGGCGCGCCCCCTGCCTTGTGGGGCCCCCGAGCACCCCCAGGTGTCCTCCTTCTTCCTATATAAGTCTACGTACCCTGAAACCTTCGACAACAGAGAGAAAACCCTAATTCCACCGCCGTAACCTTCTGTTCCCGTGAGATCCCATCTTGGAGCCTGTTCCGGAGCTCCACCGGAGGGGGATCCATCACGGAGTTCTTCATCATCATAATCATCACCCTCACCATGAGTTGTGAGTAGTTTACGACAGACCTCCAGGTCCATAGCTAGTATCTAGATGGCTTCTTCTCTCTCTGGATCTCAATACAAAGTTCTCCTCGGTCTTTGAGGAGATCTATTCGATGTAATCTCTTTTTTCGGCGTGTTTGTCGAGATCCGATGAATTGTGGGTTTATGATCAAGATTATCTATGAAAGATATTTGGTTCTTCTCTGAACTTTTTATGTGTGCTCATAATATCCTTGCAAGTCTCTTCGAATTATTGGTTTGGTTTGGCCTACTAGATCTATATTTCTTGCAATGGGAGAAGTGCTTGGCTTTGGGTTCAATCTTGCGGTGTCCTTTCCCAGTGATAGTAGGGGCGGCAAGGCACGTATTGTATTGTTGCCATCGAGGATAAAAAGATGGGGTTTATATCATATTGCTTGAGTTTATCCCTCTACATCATGTTATCTTGCCTAAGGCGTTACTCTGTTCGTATGAACTCAATATACTAGATGCATGTTGGATAGCGGTCGATGTGTGGAGTAATAGTAGTAGATGCAGGCATGAGTCGGTCTACTTGTCTCGGACGTGATGCCTATATACAATGATCATGCCTAGATAGTCTCATAATTATTCGCTTTTCTATCAATTGCTTGACAGTAATTTGTTTACCCGACATAGAATATCGCTATCATGAGAGAAGCTACTAGCGAACACTATGGCCCCTGGGTCTATTCTCAACATATCAATCTACATCTACTTTACTTTTATCACTTTTACTTTCTATTCTTATAAATCAAAAATACCAAAAACATAAATTATCATCTCTATCAGATCTCACTTTCGTAAGTGACCGTAAAGGGATTGACAACCCCTTATCGCGTTGGCTACGAAGTACTTATTTGCTTGTGCAGGTGCGAGGGACTCGCGCGTGGTCTCCTACTGGATTGATACCTTGGTTCTCAAAAACTGAGGGAAATACTTACGCTATTGTGCTGCATCTCCCTTTCCTCTTCGAGGGAATACAACGAAGCTCGAGAAGTAGCAAGAAGAATTTCTGGCGCCGTTGCCGGGCAGGCTTACGCAAAAGTCATATACCAAGTACCTATCACAAACCCTTATCCTTCGCATTTCATTTATTTGCCTCTCGTTTTCCTCTCCCCCACTTCACCCTTGCCGTTTTATTTGCCCTTCTTCCGCCATGTGTTTATCGTTCGCTTGCTTCTTGTTTGCTTGTGTGTGTTGGATTGCTTGCTTGTCACTATGGCTCAGAACAATACCAAATTGCGTGACTTCTCCAATACGAACAACAGTGATTTTATTAGCACTCCGATTTCTCCTATTACCGATGCTGAATCTTGTGTGATCAATGCTGCTTTGTTGAATCTTGTCATGAAAGATCAATTCTCCGGCCTTCTAGTGAAGATGCCGCTACCCATCTAAACAACTTTGTTGATTTGTGTGATATGCAAAAGAAAAGGGATACTGTCGTGGAATTAGCACGGCAGATGTCCGGTTTAACGGACTTGATGATGGAACCATCGCACGGATTAGCTTGAAGGGGTTCATAGCACACAAAGGACACAGAGGGTTTATACTAGTTCAGCCCCTTCGATGAAGGTAAAAGCCTACGTCTAGTTGGTTTGGTATTGCTTGAGCGTCGGTTTACAAGGAGCGGATTGCTTGCCTGTAGTCTCGACGGGTTGATTCTTGCTTGTCCTTGAACCGTCACCGGGTCGTCCCTTTATATAGAGGTGACGCCTGGTCCGGTTTACAGAGTCCCGAGGCCGGCTCATACTCGTGTCCGCCTCGGTCTCTGTCCTTTCTTCCTTATCTCTTAAGTTACATCACTTGTCGGTTTACAAACCATAATTCTATACATGGGCCCTAAGATCTCATGGGCCGTAGCCTTTACTAAATATTACAACCAAACATATTATAATTAAGCCGGTTTACACTAGCTGGTTCATACCTGCTAGTCATATCCCTGACATTAGGCCCCAGAATGATTTGAATTTGTTCATATCAATCTCCCTTGTCTTGTACAATTTTCTTTTGTATCTTCTCATTTTTGTAAACCGGCTCTGATGTCATCCTCGAGAATCATTGAATCTGACCGTGACATCATCTCCGTATTTAATGCTGCGAGCTGTACTGTGACTTTGTTTTGATGGTTATCACGAAAATCGAGGCGTCAAGGGATCTTTATCCGATCTTTGCTCCCTCGAATCCCGCACCTGTCGCTTCATATCTGACCTTCCCTTATAAATAATGTCGTCCACATTCATTATCCTCTTCTCGCATCTTCTTCCTCGTCTGTCGCCCGAGCTTTAAGACGCCATTGACGCCCGAGCTTCGAACCGCCGCCGTCGACCGCCGAAAACAAGTCCGCGCCGGCCGCTGCATCGCCCTGATTTTGACCAGAGAACTCCGCCACCGATCTCCACTGTTCCAGGTATGTCTTTCCTCCTCATTGTAGATCCGCATCCTCTAGGGTTCTTCCCTGTGCCTCCACCATTAGAGCTTTAACGAAAGCTTCGCCTTGTTCATCTTGAAATCCCGTTTCACAGAAGTTTTTGACCTTTATATCTAGCTCTTAGATCTTTACCTTTCTTCTGCTAGTATATGCTTTAGATCTCGTCACCTACACTTATCCTGTAAACTCATCTGCTCCGCATAAGATCCTTGTAGTTCTTCCCGTTCGTCCTTGTATTTATTTTGCTTTTTCTTGCATGCTCAGATCTGTTCTTCCTTAGTTGTCTGTAAAAACCTGTTTCTTCTCCTTTGTAGATCTACTAGGTATACCCCGGTTTATACTGTCATGCCCTGTTCCTGTAAATTTTTTGAAGTTGAACGTGACGGTTTAGCTGTTCCTCTTTTGCTGTCATGAACCGGCAGTGACATAGCTCCCCGTTATTGCCGGTTTAACCATATCATTTGTCCCCTATCTAAACCGTTGCGTAATCTTCGTAGATATCTTCCGGTTTATACTGCTATACCCGCATAATCCGTTTTATGCACTTTATCTTTTCAGCACTCGTTCTTCTTAGGCCCTCAATCTGTTTTGAAGTGGCGAACTCCAGGAAACGAATGCCCTCCTACTCCCAGAGAAGGGGAGGTTATTGTTTTCTTTGACCACATCGCTCGAGGATTTACACCACCCGGCTCAAAGTTTTTCCGGGATGTACTTGCCGCCTTTCAACTCCATCCTCAGGATATAGGTCCAAACTCTGTCTCCAATATCTGTGACTTCCAAGTATTTTCAGAGGTATATCTGCAAGAAGAACCGTCTGTTGATCTGTTCCGGGATTTCTTTCACCTGAAATGGCGTACGGAATTCACCAGCGGACCGCATCAGGAACTCGGCGGGGTTAGCATCCAGAAAAGGAGAGACGTAGTCTTTCCCCATGCCGCTCTCCACACACACCCAAAGGAGTGGAACAAATCTTGGTTTTACTGTGTTGACACTTCTCCTGAAGGAAAAAACCCGCTGCCGGGTTATCGCGAGCACCGTCTTCCGGAGGATCACCCTCTGCCACAACGACTCAGCTCCATCGAACGTCCCCGGTTTGCGTCTCAGCTTTCCAGACAGAAAGCTTTCATGGCCAACGGCTTAATAGGAACCGATTTTATGCGCTGTTGGCTCTCTTGGAGTATTCTTCCCTTGAGCCGGCGATCGCAGTTGATGTGCCAGTATTCTGGTAAACCGGACGACCCTCAACGGTTTACCAAGGATAAACTTTCTGAATCGTAGGTTATTGAATCGGCTAAGAAGATGCTCAACGTCTCCTTAGCAGACTGCAGCAAGGTCGGATTAGCTCCGTATTACAAGAAGAACAAGCTGCCTGCGGTAAGCTTTGCTTTGTCATGTATTTGTAATCCGTTCTTTTAAACCGTTCTTTCAATTATCTTTTCTTCCTTTGAATAGGCTGAGGATCCTTTCTGGAAGAGAAAACCTCAGGAGAAACCCGGCAAACAAGCACGCCGGAAGACCTTTGCTAATAAGAAAAGAAAAGCAGCTGTTGACTCTAGTTCTCACGCTGAGGATGACGATCCGGATTCCGAGGTATGAATTAATCCGGCTTTAATTTGTTGCTTGTGCTCATATCTATAATTAATGATAACTTTCCACAGGAGTTGGCTGAAGGTGATAATCCGGCCGAAGTTGAGGTAACTATCCTTTCTTCTGATTCAGAACCACTCCCACAAAAAAGTCGTCGGACAGTCCGGAAATATCAATTTTCTCATCCTTATGCTCAATTGGATCCTAATTTTCTTTTGAAGAAACAACAACATGAAGCTCTTCGCCGGACCACTCGCCATAGCGGCCTGGCAGTGGAGTCATCCGGAATCTCTCTCACTCCGGCTCGGAGGCGCCGCTCTGAGGTTATACTCTCTCCAACTCTCCTTCATCCCAAGGCCGGGCTTATCCGCAAACCTCTTAAACCGTCTGACCCTGATTATCAGGAGACTCCATTATCCTCCTCTAGTGAATCGTCTGCCACGCAACTTCCCCCACTGAAAACTGTTCCAGGGTAAGTCTTTTTAACTTTTCCGGTTTATGATTATCTTTTGCTTCACAATGCTAACTCATTTTGCAAACTTCTTTCAGCAAGCCAAAGCCTAGCAAAAAACCAAAGGCCAATAAACCCACTGCGGAGACTACTATTGATGATCCGGCGATTGATCCGGCAACAATCGTCCCTCCAGAGGGCGAGCCTACAACTCCTCTTGAAAATCCTGCGCCTACGGATCATATCTCAGTGCCCGAGAACCCTACTGCTGATGATATCCACAATCCGTCAAGTCCTGCCCAGGCCAATTCTCCTCAAGTCAATCCGGCATCTCCCAGTCCGGTTCATAATACAGTTCCACCAACAGCACCTTCTTCTCCCGAAGTTGAAGTGACTGGCACTGCTTTTGTTGCTCCGGCTGAGCCCACTGTTTTAGCCAAACATACGGCTAAAGCGGAGAAGGTACATAAAGAGAAGGGTAAATGGAGTACTGAGCTATCCAGTCTTGCTGATATGAGTGCCCAGGAACTCTATTCCGGGTACTTGAACCGGCTCCACTCCAGCCGAGATTTTGAAGCGGGTTTGGTCAACATGATGAAAGAAAAATATGAGGTAATCCTTTCCTTCTGTCTTTGTGCTTTTGATATGCTTCTAATTATCTCATAGCAGCCCCCAAGTTCCGGTTTAGCTGCATGTTGAAGGTGAACCGGAACTTATAACTTGCACGATTTGATCTTACATTAGCCCCCAAGTATCAAGTAGATAACTTGGTTATGTATTTGATACTTGTGAGAATTTCTTCTGATACTTCAATGTTCCATTAGCCCCCAAGTGTCAAGTAGACAACTTGCTTGTGTGCTTGAGACTTTTGTCTTTGAACTGCTGCTGTTTATTGTTTCAACTTTACATTAGCCCCCAAGTGTCAAGTAGACAATTTGCTTGTGTGCTTGAGACTTGTCTGACTTTTGCTTCTCATCACTTGTTTTTACTTGCAGGCTGACTTAAACCGGAATGCTGATGAGATCAATGAGCTTCGGAGCCGTCTTGCTGAGACAGAGTCTGCTGCTTTGAAAGCCAAGAGAGATCTTCAGGTGAGTTTAAAGACTGCTGAAGATCTGAAAAAATTCTTTGAAGAAGAGCGGACCACTTTTGAGGTTCAGAAGAAAGAGCCGGAGAAAAGGGTTCAGGATGCTGAGGGGGCACTTAATCCGGTTACTGAAGAATTAACCGGTTTAAAGCGGCAAATTGAGTTAATGACTTCTGCAATCTTTGGTAAGTACGATCCGAACTCCTGCTTTATCCTTGTAATCTTCTATCTGTGCCGGTTTAATTGTGATATTCATATGCAGGGCGCCGTGTCACCCATCTTGGGGATGACCTACGGAAGAAACTTAAGGCATGTTACACTTTGGTCGAGCAGCTGTATTCCGGCGCTCAGAGGATCATCAGTGCAACATCTTTCTGTAAACCGGCCCCCACGACCATCTAAGGCACGTTGGAAAAGTTGTCTGTTCTGCCAGCGCGTCTAGAAGAAGTTAAGAAATCTGCTGCTCGAGCCGGTGCCCTCATGGCACTTACCAGGGCTAAAGCCTGGGTCCCGGATCTTGATCCGGAAGAAGCTTTGACTGGATTTCCTGACACTAAAGAAGATGGATCCGCTTTTACCGCAAAGGACCTCCATGCCTTGACGAACGAGATGCGTCCCCTCGCCAGCAAGCTTGCAGCTGAATCCGATTTATCCAGGTATCATCCGGGGTACGACTTGCAAAACGAGCGGGTGGAGCGGCCGGTTTATGACACCGTCAATTTAATCCCACCAGTTCGTCCTCATACCTTCGCTCCAGATATCGAACCTTCTGAACTTATCAGTGAAGAAATGTACTTCCGGGCTTTGATGAAAATCGACTGGCGCGTCCCGGACTTCCAGCCGCTTCAAGAAGAAGATGTTGGGGATCGTAGCAGAAAATCAAAATTTTTCCTACGCATCACCAAGATCTATCTATGGAGTAATCTAGCAACGAGCATAAAGGGGAGTGCATCTACATACCCTTGTAGATCGCGAGCGGAAGCGTTCAAGAGAACGGGGATGATGGAGTCGTACTCGTCGTGATCCAAATCACCGATGATCCTAGCGCCGAACGGACGGCACCTCCGTGTTCAACACACGTACGGAGCGGGGATGTCTCCTCCTTCTTGATCCAGCAAGGGGGAAGGAGAGGTTGATGGAGATCCAGCAGCACGACGGCGTGGTGGTGGAAGTAGCGGGATTCCAGCAGGGCTTCGCCAAGCGCTGCGGGAGGAGGGAGATGTGTCACGGGAGGGAGAGAGAAGCGCCAGGGCTTGGGGTGCGGCTCCCATGCGCCTCCCCACTATATATAGGGGTGGAGGGGGCTGGTTTCTTGCCCTCCAAGTCCATTGGGGCGTTGGCAAAGGTGGGGGAAAGAAATCCCATCATTTCCTTTCCCCACCGATTGTTATCCCCCCTTTTTAGGGATCTTGATCTTATCCCTTCGGGATATGATCTTATTCCTTCTAAGGGGGGATCTTGGTGCGCCTTGACCAGGGGTGTGGGGCCTTGCCCCCACTACCCACGTTCATGTGGGTCCCCCCATGCAGGTGGGCCCCACTTCGGAACCTTCTAGAACCTTCCCGGTACAATACCAAAAAATCCCGAACATTTTCCGGTGGCCAAAATAGGACTTCCTATATATAAATCTTTACCTCCGGACCATTCCGGAACTCCTCGTGACGTCCGGGATCTCATCCGGGACTCCGAACAACTTTCGGGTTTCCGCATACTTATATCTCTACAACCCTAGCGTCACCGAACCTTAAGTGTGTAGACCCTACGGGTTCGGGAGACACGCAGACATGACCGAGACGACTCTCTGGTCAATAACCAACAGCGGGATCTGGATACCCATGTTGGCTCCCACATGCTCCACGATGATCTCATCGGATGAACCACGATGTCAAGGATTCAATCAACCCCGTATACAATTCCCTTTGTCTATCGGTAAAGTACTTGCCCGAGATTCGATCGTCGGTATCCCGATACCTTGTTCAGTCTCGTTACCGGCAAGTCTCTTTACTCGTTCCGTAACACATCATCCCGTGATCAACTCCTTGATCACATTGTGCACATTATGATGATGTCCTACCGAGTGGGCCCAGAGATACCTCTCCGTCACACGGAGTGACAAATCCCAGTCTCGATTCATGCCAACCCAACAGACACTTTCGGAGATACCTGTAGTGCACCTTTATAGCCACCCAGTTACGTTGTGACGTTTGGTACACCCAAAGCATTCCTACGGTATCCGGGAGTTGCACAATCTCATGGACTAAGGAAAAGATACTTGACATTTAGAAAAGCTTTAGCATACGAACTACACGATCTGTGCTAGGCTTAGGATTGGGTCTTGTCCATCACATCATTCTCCTAATGATGTGATCCCGTTATCAACGACATCCAATGTCCATGGTCAGGAAACCGTGACCATCTGTTGATCAACGAGCTAGTCAAGTAGAGGCTTACTAGGGACATGGTGTTTGTCTATGTATCCACACATGTATCTGAGTTTCCTATCAATACAATTCTAGCATGGATAATAAACAATTATCATGAACAAGGAAATATAATAATAACCAATTTATTATTGCCTCTAGGGCATATTTCCAACAGTCTCCCACTTGCACTAGAGTCAATAATCTAGTTCACATCGCCATGTGATTAACACTCATAGGTCACATCACCATGTGACTAACATCCAAAGAGTTCACTAGAGTCAGTAATCTAGTTCACATCAATATGTGATTAACACTCAATGAGTTCTGGGTTTGATCATGTTATGCTCGTGAGAGAGGTTGTAGTCAACGAGTCTGCAACATTCAGATCCCTATGTACTTCGCAAAACTTTATGTCATATCGTAGATGCTGCTACCACGTTCCACTTGGAGATATTCCAAACTGTTGCTCCATCATACGTATCCGGTATCTCCACTTAGAGTTATCCGGAAGGTGTTAAGCTTGCATCGACGTAGCTGTTTACGTCAAACTCTTTATCACCTCCATAACCGAGAAACATTTCCTTATTCCTCTAAGGATAATTTTGACCACTATCTAGTGATCCACTCCTGGATCACCTTTGTACGCTCTTGCCAGACATGTGGCAAGGCACACATCAGGTGCGGTACTCATCATGGCATACCGTATAGAGCCTATGACAAAAGCATAGGGGACGACCTTCGTCCTTCCTCTTTCTTCTGCCGTGGTCAAGTTTTGAGTCTTACTCAACTTCACACCTTATAACTCAGGTAAGAATTCCTTCTTTAACTGACCTATTTTGAACTCCTTCAAAATCATGTCAAAGGTGTGTGTTCCTTTTGAAAGTATCATCAGGCGTCTTGATCTATCTCTATAGATCTTGATCTTGATGCCCAATATGTAAGCAGCTTTATCCAGGTCTTCCTTTGAAAAACTCCTTTCAAAACAACCCTTTACGCTTTCCAGAAATTCAACATCATTTCGGATCAACCATATGTCATTCACATATACTTATCAGAAATGTTGTAGTGCTCCCACTCACTTTATTGTAAATACAAGTTTCTAACAAACTTTGTATACCCAAGAACTTTGATCACTCCATCAAAGCATATATTCCGACACCGAGATGCTTGCTCCAGTCCATGGAAGGATCGCTGGAGCTAGCATACCTTTTAGCATCCTTAGGATCGACAAAACCTTTCTGATTGTATCACATACAACCTTTCCTTACGAAAACTGGTAAGGAAGCTTGTTTTGTCATCCATCTGCCAAATTTCATAAATGCAGCTTATGCTAATATGATTCCGACGGACTTAAGCATCGCTACGGGTGAGAAAATCTCATCGTAGTCAACTCCTTGAACTTGTGGAAAACTCTTCGCCACAAGTCGAGCTTCATAGACGGTGACATTACCGTCCACGTCCGTCTTAGTCTTAAAGATCCATTTGTCTCAATGGCTTGCCGATCATAGGGCAAGTCCACCAAAGTCCATACTTTGTTTTGATACATGGATCCTATCTCGGATTTATCGGCTTCTAACCATTTGTCGAAATATGGGCCCACCATCGCTTCTCCATAGTTCGTAGGTTCATTGTTGTCCAACAACATGACATCTAAGACAGGATCACCGTACCACTCAGGAGTAGTACTTATCCTTGTCGACCTACGAGGTTTGATAGCAACTTGATCCGAAACGTCATGATCACTATCATTAGTTTCCTCTTCAACTGTCGTAGGTTCTACAGAAACATCTTTCTGTGTTGCACTACTCTCTGGTTGAAGTGAGGGTTCGACAACCTCATCAAGTTCTATCCTCCTCCCACTCAATTCTTTCGAGAGAAACTCCTTCTCGAGAAAGGACCCATTCTTAGGGACAAACATTTTTTGCCCTTGGATCTGAGATAGGAGGTATACCCAACTGTTACCTTTGGGTATCCTATGAAGATGTATTTGTCCGCTTTGGGTTCGAGCTTTTCCCGGCTGAAGCCGTAAGCATCGCAGCCCCAAACATTGAGAAACGACAACTTTGGTTTCTTGCCAAACCTTAGTTCATACGGCGTTGTCTCAACGGACTTAGATGGTGCCCTATATAAAGTGAATGCAGCTGTCTCTAATGCATAACCTCAAAATAATAGCGGTAGATTGGTAAGATACATCATAGATCGCACCATATCTCATAAGGTTCGATTACGATGTCTGGACACACCATTACGCTGTGGTGTTCCAGGTGGCTTCAACTGTGAAACATTTCCACAATGCCTTAAGTGATTGCCAAACTCATAATTTAGATAATATTCCCTTGATCAGATCGTAGGAACATGATCTTCTTGTTATGATGATTCTTAATCTTCACTCTGAAATTTTTGAACCTTTCAAACGTTTCAGACTTTTGCTTCATTAAATAAATATACCATATCTACTCAAATCGTCAATGAAGATGAGAAAATAACGATATCCACTACGCGCCTTAATCCTCATTGGATCACATACATCAGCATGTATGATTTCCAACAAGTCACTTGCCCGTTTTATTTTACCTGAAAACGGGATCTTAGTCATCCTGCCCAAGAGGCATGGCTCGCATGTGTCAAGCGATTAAAAATCAAGTGACTCCAAACATCCATCAGCATGGAGTTTCTTCATGCATTTTATGCCAAAATGACCTAAGCGGCAATGCCACAAGAAAGTGGTACTATCATCATTAACTCTACATCTTTTGGCATTAATATTATCATCATGTGTATTGCTATAATCGAGATTCAATAAACCATTGGGTGCATGACCATAAAGGTATTATTCATGTAAACAGAATAACCATTATTCTCTAACTTAAATGAATAACCGTATTGCAATGAACATGATCTAATCATATTCATGCTCAACGTAGACACCTGATAACATTTATCTAGGTTCAACACTAATCCCGAAAATAGAGGGAGTGTGCGATGGTGATCTTATCATCCTTGGAAACACTTCCAACACATCGTCACCTCGCCCTTAGCTAGTCTCCGTTCAGTCCGTAGCTTTTGCTTCAAGTCACTAGTAATAGCAACTGAACCGGTATCCAATACCCAGGTGCTACAAGGAGTACTAGTGAGGTACACATCAATAATACGTATATCAAATATACTTTGTTGAAGTTTCCAGCTATTCTTATCTACCATGTATTTGGGGTAGTTCCGCTACCATGTGACCGTTCCCCTTACAATAGAAGCACTTAGTCTCGAGGTTTGGGTTCAACCATTGGGTTCCTTCATTAGAGCGACAACTGGTTTGCCATTCATGAAGTTTCCCTTCTAGCCCTTGCCCTTCTGAAACCAGTGGTCTTGTTAAACCATCAACACTTGATGCTTTTTCTTGATTTCTACTTTCGCGGTCTTAAGAACCGCTAATAGCTCCGGGATCATCTCCATCCTTTGCATGTCATAGTTCATCACGAAGTTCTAGTAGCTTGGTGATAGTGTCTAGAGAATTCTGTCAACCACTATCTCACCTGGAAGATTAAACTCCCACTTGGTTCAAGTGATTTTAGCACCCAGACATTCTGAGCACACGCTCACTAGTTGAGCTATTCTCCTCCATCTTTTTGGCAAAAGAACTTGTCAGAGGTCTCATACCTCTCAACACGGGCATGAGCCTGAAATCCCAATTTCAGCTCTTAGAACATCTCATATGTTCTATGGCGTTCAAAACGTCATTGGAATCCCGATTCTAAGCCGTAAAGTATGGTGCACTAAACTATCAAGTAGTCATCAGGACGTGTCTCTCAGGTGTTCACAACATCCACAGACAACGTTGTAGGGGTTTGCACATCGAGCGGTGCATCAAAGACGTAAGCTTTCTGTGCAGCAGTGAGGACACTCCTCGGACTACGGACCCAGTCCGCATCATTGCTTACAATATCTTTCAACTTAGTCTTTCTCTAGGATCGTATTAAACAGGGAGCTACAACGCAGTTATTGGTCTACAACATAATTTGCGAAGACAACTTAGACTATTGTTCATGACAATGAAGTTCATCTGATGAACTCCCACTCAGATAGACATCTCTCTAGTCATCTAAGTGATACATGATCCGAATCGACTAGGCCGTGTCCGATCATCACGTGAGACGGACTAGTCATCAACGGTGAACATCTTCATGTTGATCGTATCTTCTATATGACTCATGTTCGACCTTTCAGTCTTCCGTGTTCCGAGGCCATGTCTGCACATGCTAGG
This sequence comes from Secale cereale, assembly GCA_902687465.1. NCBI lineage: Eukaryota > Viridiplantae > Streptophyta > Magnoliopsida > Poales > Poaceae > Secale > Secale cereale. Next base: position 552,200,640 of record LR738713.1, on the reverse strand, counting down.
CTCGTCAAGTCAACCCTAAGTGTATCGCGTGTGTAAATCTGGCTTACACCCGTTGTATGCGAACGTTAGAACCTATAACACCCGATCATCACGTGGTGCTTCGGAACAACGAACCTTAGCAACGGTGCACAGTTAGGGGGAACACAATTCTTGAAATTTTAGTGAGAGATCATCTTATTCACTACCGTCGTTCTATGCAAATAAGATGTAAAACATGATAAACATCACATGCAATCAAATAAAGTGACATGATATGGCCAATATCATTTTGCTCCTTTGATCTTCATCTTCGGGGCACCATGATCATCTTTGTCACCGGCATGACACCATGATCTCCATCATCATGATCTCTATCATCGTGTCTTCATGAAGTCGTCTCGCCAAACATTACTTCTACTACTATGGCTAACGGTTAGCAATAAAGTAAAGTAATTACATGGCGTTTTCAGTGACACGCAGGTCATACAATAAAATAAGACAACTCCTATGGCTCCTGCCGGTTGTCATACTCATCGACATGCAAGTCGTGATTCCTATTACAAGAACATGATCAATCTCATACATCACACATATATCATTCATCACGTCCTTTTGGCCATATCACATCACACGGCACATGCTGCAAGAACAAGTTAGACGTGCTCTAATTGTTGTTGCAAGTTTTACGTGGCTGCTATAGGTTTCTAGCAAGAACGTTTCTTACCTACGCCAAAACCACAACGTGATATGCCAATTTCTATTTACCCTTCATAAGGACCCTTTTCATCGAATCCGATCCGACTAAAGTGGGAGAGACAGACACCCGCTAGCCACCTTATGCAACTAGTGCATGTCAGTCGGTGGAACCTGTCTCACGTAAGAGTACGTGTAAGGTCGGTCCGGGCCGCTTCATCCCACGATGCCGCCGAATCAAGATAAGACTAGTAACGGCAAGAGAATTGACATGATCTACGCCCACAACTACTTTGTGTTCTACTCGTGCAAGATACTACGCATAGACCTAGCTCTGATACCACTGTTGGGGATCGTAGCAGAAAATCAAAATTTTTCCTACGCATCACCAAGATCTATCTATGGAGTAATCTAGCAACGAGCATAAAGGGGAGTGCATCTACATACCCTTGTAGATCGCGAGCGGAAGCATTCAAGAGAACGGGGATGATGGAGTCGTACTCGTCGTGATCCAAATCACCGATGATCCTAGCGCCGAACGGACGGCACCTCCGTGTTCAACACACGTACGGAGCGGGGATGTCTCCTCCTTCTTGATCCAGCAAGGGGGAAGGAGAGGTTGATGGAGATCCAGCAGCACGACGGCGTGGTGGTGGAAGTAGCGGGATTCCAGCAGGGCTTCGCCAAGCGCTGCGGGAGGAGGGAGATGTGTCACGGGAGGGAGAGAGAAGCGCCAGGGCTTGGGGTGCGGCTCCCATGCGCCTCCCCACTATATATAGGGGTGGAGGGGGCTGGTTTCTTGCCCTCCAAGTCCATTGGGGCGTTGGCAAAGGTGGGGGAAAGAAATCCCATCATTTCCTTTCCCCACCGATTGTTATCCCCCCTTTTTAGGGATCTTGATCTTATCCCTTCGGGATATGATCTTATTCCTTCTAAGGGGGGATCTTGGTGCGCCTTGACCAGGGGTGTGGGGCCTTGCCCCCACTACCCACGTTCATGTGGGTCCCCCCATGCAGGTGGGCCCCACTTCGGAACCTTCTAGAACCTTCCCGGTACAATACCAAAAAATCCCGAACATTTTCCGGTGGCCAAAATAGGACTTCCTATATATAAATCTTTACCTCCGGACCATTCCGGAACTCCTCGTGACGTCCGGGATCTCATCCGGGACTCCGAACAACTTTCGGGTTTCCGCATACTTATATCTCTACAACCCTAGCGTCACCGAACCTTAAGTGTGTAGACCCTACGGGTTCGGGAGACACGCAGACATGACCGAGACGACTCTCTGGTCAATAACCAACAGCGGGATCTGGATACCCATGTTGGCTCCCACATGCTCCACGATGATCTCATCGGATGAACCACGATGTCAAGGATTCAATCAATCCCGTATACGATTCCCTTTGTCTATCGGTATAGCACTTGCCCGAGATTCGATCGTCGGTATACCGATACCTTGCTCAATCTCGTTACCGGCAAGTCTCTTTACTCGTTCCGTAACACATCATCCCGTGATCAACTCCTTGATCACATATTGTGCACATTATGATGATGTACTACCGAGTGGGCCCAGAGATACCTCTCCGTCATACGGAGTGACAAATCCCAGTCTCGATTCGTGCCAACCCAACAGACACTTTCGGAGATACCTGTAGTGCACCTTTATAGCCACCCAGTTACGTTGTGACGTTTGGTACACCCAAAGCATTCCTACGGTATCCGGGAGTTGCACAATCTCATGGTCTAAGGAAAATATACTTGACATATTGAAAAGCTTTAGCATACGAACTACACGATCTGTGCTAGGCTTAGGATTGGGTCTTGTCCATCACATCATTCTCCTAATGATGTGATCCCGTTATCAACGACATCCAATGTCCATGGTCAGGAAACCGTAACCATCTATTGATCAACGAGCTAGTCATCTAGAGGCTTACTAGGGACATGGTGTTTGTCTATGTATCCACACATGTATCTGAGTTTCCTATCAATACAATTCTAGCATGGATAATAAACAATTATCATGAACAAGGAAATATAATAATAACCAATTTATTATTGCCTCTAGGGTATATTTCCAACACTATCACCTCAATTCCCCAATAGCTTTCCAACGCCTATGAAAACGACGAAATCGGTGCTTGTTCTCACTTGCTTTGAGAGTCTCGATCAATTCGGACTCTAGGTTGATTTTTGTATTTTCTTTGATCACCGTTTCTTCGCGAGAGTTGGCCTAACACGCTATTGTATCCATACATGGGTGGGGCGCCAAGGACCTGAACACCAAAGTGATATGCCGGCTCATCAAAATTTGAGCTGTAATTGCGATAACTTTCATTTTTTCCAATCCTACAGGCCATTTTTGAGGGCCAAGACGACCCTTTTTGGTCTCAAAATTTTCCGCGCACGTGATCCTGTGTGTGCACGTATGTAAAATCCTCCAGATCGTAAAAACTAGAAGTCCTATCACCTCAATTCCCCAATAGCTTTCCAACGCCTATGAAAATGACGAAATCGGAGCTTGTTCTCACTTGCTTTGAGAGTCTCGATCAATTCGGACTTTAGGTTGATTTTTGTATTTTCTTTGATCACCGTTTCTTCGCGAGAGTTGGCCTAACACCCTATTGTATCCATACATGGGTGGGGTGCCCAGGACCTGAACACCAAAGTGATATGCCGGCTCATCAAAATTTGAGCTGTAATTGCGATAACTTTCATTTTTTCCAATCCTGCAGGCCATTTTTTAGGGCCAAGACGACCCTTTTTGGGCTCAGAATTTTCCACGCACGTGATCCTGTGTGTGCACGTATGTAAAATCCTCCAGATCGTAAAAACTAGAAGTCCTATCATCTCAATTCCCCAATAGCTTTCCAACGCCTATGAAAACGACGAAATCGGTGCTTGTTCTCACTTGCTTTGAGAGTCTCGATCAATTCGGACTCTAGGTTGATTTTTGTATTTTCTTTGATCACCGTTTCTTCGCGAGAGTTGGCCTAACACCCTATTGTATCCATACATGGGTGGGGCACCAAGGACCTGAACACCAAAGTGATATGCCGGCTCATCAAAATTTGAGCTGTAATTGCGATAACTTTCATTTTTTCCAATCCTACAGGCCATTTTTGAGGGCCAAGACGACCCTTTTTGGTCTCAAAATTTTCCGCGCACGTGATCCTGTGTGCGCACGTATGTAAAATCCTCCAGATCGTAAAAACTAGAAGTCCTATCTGTTGGGGATCGTAGCAGAAAATCAAAATTTTTCCTACGCGTCACCAAGATCTATCTATGGAGTAATCTAGCAACGAGCATAAAGGAGAGTGAGTGCATCTACATACCCTTGTAGATTGCGAGCGGAAGCGTTCAAGAGAACGGGGATGATGGAGTCGTATTCGTCGTGATCCAAATCACCGATGATCCTAGCGCCGAACGGACGGCACCTCCGTGTTCAACACACGTACGGAGCGGGGACGTCTCCTCCTTCTTGATCCAGCAAGGGGGGAGGAGAGGTTGATGGAGATCCAGCAGCACGACGGCGTGGTGGTGGAAGTAGCGGGATTCCAGCAGGGCTTCGCCAAGCGCTGCGGGAGGAGGGAGATGTGTCACGGGAGGGAGAGGGAGGCGCCAGGGCTTCGGGTGCTGCTCCCATGCGCCTCCCCACTATATATAGGGGTGGAGGGGGCTGGTTTCTTGCCCTCCAAATCCATTGGGGCGTTGGCAAAGGTGGGGCAAAGAAATTCCATCATTTCCTTTCCCCACCGATTGTTATCCCCCCCTTTTTAGGGATCTTGATCTTATCCCTTCGGGATATGATCTTATTCCTTCTAAGGGGGGATCTTGGTGCGCCTTGACCAGGGGTGTGGGGCCTTGCCCCCACTACCCACGTTCATGTGGGTCCCCCCATGCAGGTGGGCCCCACTTCGGAACCTTCTAGAACCTTCCCGGTACAATACCGAAAAATCCCGAACATTTTCCGGTGGCCAAAATAGGACTTCCTATATATAAATCTTTACCTCCGGACCATTCCGGAACTCCTCGTGACGTCCGGGATCTCATCCGGGACTCCGAACAACTTTCGGGTTTCCGCATACTTATATCTCTACAACCCTAGCGTCACCGAACCTTAAGTGTGTAGACCCTACGGGTTCGGGAGACACGCAGACATGACCGAGATGACTCTCTGGTCAATAACCAACAGCGGGATCTGGATACCCATGTTGGCTCCCACATGCTCCACGATGATCTCATCGGATGAACCACGATGTCAAGGATTCAATCAACCCCGTATACAATTCCCTTTGTCTATCGGTAAAGTACTTGCCCGAGATTCGATCATCGGTATCCCGATACCTTGTTCAGTCTCGTTACCGGCAAGTCTCTTTACTCGTTCCGTAACACATCATCCCGTGATCAACTCCTTGATCACATTGTGCACATTATGATGATGTCCTACCGAGTGGGCCCAGAGATACCTCTCCGTCACACGGAGTGACAAATCCCAGTCTCGATTCGTGCCAACCCAACAGACACTTTCGGAGATACCTGTAATGCACCTTTATAGCCACCCAGTTACGTTGTGACGTTTGGTACACCCAAAGCATTCCTACGGTATCCGGGAGTTGCACAATCTCATGGTCTAAGGAAAAGATACTTGACATTTAGAAAAGCTTTAGCATACGAACTACACGATCTGTGCTAGGCTTAGGATTGGGTCTTGTCCATCACATCATTCTCCTAATGATGTGATCCCATTATCAACGACATCCAATGTCCATGGTCAGGAAACCGTGACCATCTGTTGATCAACGAGCTAGTCAACTAGAGGCTTACTAGGGACATGGTGTTTGTCTATGTATCCACACATGTATCTGAGTTTCCTATCAATACAATTCTAGCATGGATAATAAACAATTATCATGAACAAGGAAATATAATAATAACCAATTTATTATTGCCTCTAGGGCATATTTCCAACAGAAGAAGAGACTCCGGATCAAGTCGATGCCCAGCCGTCGCAGCAGGAGGGAGCATAACTCATAACTTGTTGTAGTTGCAGCTCCGCTTTATCAAACAATCTTTTTAATCCGTCAGGCTTGCTATGCCTTGTAATAGGATAGCTGAAACATTATCCGCTTTGATCCGGATATTCTGACCTTTTGTTTTAATGTTTGCCAATTTAAATTTCGTCTGATGTCGCTTATCTTGCGTGTCATCTGTTCCTGCATAAGTAAGACTGAAAACATGTCCTAGCGGTTTACCACTAGACAGATTAAATTGCTCTTACAGTATATCAAACAAGTGTATACTTATATCAGAAATAAGTTTGTACCTGAGACCAAGCATGCTCAATACTCTTAATCCGGTAGAACTTTAAAATTTCTTGATGAAGATCTTCATGGATCTAATAACAAACCCGAGCTTGATAACAGACACCGGTTTATATCATTCTGAAACTTTGTCCAAAAGCTTGTAGCTTGTTGCCTGATGGATGATCCGGATTATGATGAACATCGGTTTATTCATGCTGGTGTTCATGACCCAGACTTTTAACTTTATAGATATGTGGTCAACTTCTGTAGCTGTTCCACTCCGGTTTAAAGAGTCATAAAACATAAACACCAAAAGATGTGAATTTGCAAATAAAACCATGTAGTCGAGGCTTTTTAAGAGCTGCCAGGCTCAAAGCAAGGTTCAGCCAATCACTGGATGCGGGAATCCCGTCTGTCCAGAGGGCCGGTGGATGTGGATTATCCATCTTTCCATATGAACCATAAGAAAAAATTTAGCCAATCACTGAATGCGGGTAAACCCGTCTGTCCAGAGGGCCTAGCCAATCACTGAATGCGGGTAAACCCGACTCTCTAGAGGGCCGGTCGATGGATGCGGGTAAACCCGTCTGTCCATAAGAATTTTAGCCAATCACTGAATGCGGGTAAACCCGACTGTCCAGAGGGCCTAGCCAATCACTGAATGCGGGTAAACCCGACTGTCCAGAGGGCCGGTCGATGGATGCGGGTAAACCCGTCTGTCCATAAGAATTTTAGCCAATCACTGAATGCGGGTAAACCCGACTGTCCAGAGGACCTAGCCAATCACTGAATGTGGGTAAACCCGACTGTCTAGAGGGCCGGTCGATGGATGCGGGTAAACCCGACTGTCCATATAGTTTTCCCTGGCTCCATGGAATCATGGGTAGATCTTCAAGCGTCTTCTCTTGAACCGGATGTGACCTCATGCTCGTCAGAGAGTTTTATTGCTTCTGTGTATACTCTGCAAAACATCAGTTTTAAACCGGCCAATATGTTGAAATATAACATATGATAAGACATACATGGTTGTCCTCGCAAGATATTTGTATTGGAAAAAAGGCCGAGCCCCCGGTTTACCGAGGGTGCCGGTTTATTCATTAATCATAATATATATATATAGGATACAGTGGAGCTCATAGCTCAAGTATAGTAGGGCCGTAAGTGGGCGATGTTCCATGGCCTTTTCGTCTCCTCCTCTGATGTCCGTGAGTCCTTGTGTTCTCGAACGTCCACCAGGTAATATGAACCGTTGTGTAGATTCTTACTGACCACAAAGGGCCCTTCCCAAGGTGGGGATAACTTGTGCATATCTGTTTGATCTTGGATGAGCCGGAGTACCAAGTCACCCTCCTGGAACGTCCTTGTCTTGATCCGGCGGCTGTGATATCTTCGTAAGTCTTGTTGATAAATTGTAGACCGTGCCGCAGCTATATCACGCTCTTCATCTAGCCGGTCCAAACTGTCCTGCCTTGCTTGCTCATTGGCCGCTTCAACATAAGCCGTTACCCTTGGTGAATCATGACGGATATCACTTGGAAGGACCACTTCAGCACCATACACCATGAAGAAAGGTGTGTAACCTGTGGACCGGTTTGGTGTAGTGTTGATACTCCAAAGAACAGATGGTAACTCCTCAACCCAGCAACCTGGGGTTCTCTACAAAGGAGTCATAAGCCAGGGCTTGATACCTCGCAAAATCTCCTGATTTGCTCTCTCAGCTTGACCATTGGATTGGGGGTGGGCCACAGAAGATACATCTAAGCGAATATGCTCCCGTTGACAGAATTCTTCCATCTCACCTTGAGATAAATTGGTACCATTGTCCGTGATGATGCTGTGCGGAAAGCCAAACCGGAAAATTACCTTTTTGATGAATTTGACTGTCGTTGCCGCATCACACTTGCTTATAGGCTCTACTTCAATCCACTTTGTGAACTTATCCAATGCTACTAGTAGATGAGTTTTCTGATCTTGGGATCGCTTGAAAGGTCCAACCATATCAAGCCCCCAAGTCGAGAACGGCCAAGTTATTGGTATCATCCGGAACTCCTGCGCCGGAACCAGAGCACATCTCGAGAATTTCTGACAAGCATCACACTTCCGGACCAGATCTGCCGCATCGGCATGAGAGGTTAACCAATAGAAACCATGCCGGAACGCTTTAGCCACCAATGATTTTGAACCGGCATGATGACCACAATCCCCTTCTTGAATCTCGCGAAGAATCTCACAACCTTCCTCAGCTGATACACACCGCTGAAATACTCCAGAAGTACTGCGATGATGAAGCTCTCCGTTTGCAATTGTCATAGACTTAGAACGCCGGATTATCTGCCGTGCTTCTTCTTCATCGTCTGGTAGCTCTCCTCGGCTCAGATATGCCAAATAAGGCAGCGTCCAATCTGGAATAACATGAAGTGCTGCAACTAACTGTGCCTCCGGATCAGGAACAGCTAGGTCTTCCTCCGAGGGTATTTGAACCGAAGGACTGCGCAACTCATCCAAAAAAGTATTTGGCGGCACCGGTTTACGTTGGGAGCCCAGCCGGCTTAAAGCATCAGCTGCTTCGTTCCGTCGCCGGTCTATATGATCCACCTGATATCCTTTGAAATATCCTGCAACTGCTTCAACTTCTCGTTTATAAGCTGACATGAGGGGATCTCTTGAATCCCACTTGCCTGAAACTTGCTGTGCCACCAGATCTGAATCGCCAAAACACTTAACCCAGCTCAAGTTCATCTCCTTTGCCATCCGCAAGCCATGAAGTAATGCTTCATATTCCGCTGCATTGTTAGTACAAGGAAACAATAGGCGGAGGACGTAACAAAATTTATCACCTCGGGGGGAAGTTAAGACAACTCCAGCCCCTGAGCCTTCTAACTATCTTGAACCGTCAAAGTGAATCGTCCAGTACGTAAGATCCGGCTTCTCCTCAGGGGTTTGCAACTCTGTCCAATCATTGATGAAATCCACCAATGCCTGAGATTTTATAGCGGTGCATGGCATATATTTTAATTCATGTGGGCTGAGCTCAATGGCCCACTTTGCCACTCTTCCTGTAGCTTCCCTGTTCTGGATTATGTCCCCCAACGGTGCTGAACTAACCACAGTTATTGGATGACCTTGAAAATAGTGCTTCAGCTTCCGGTTTGCCATGAACACACCATATACCAGCTTTTGCCAATGTGGGTACCTTTGCTTGGACTCAATGAGTACTTCACTCACGTAATAAACCGGGCGCTGAACCGGGTATTCCTTTCCTGCTTCCTTGCGCTCAACCACAATTGCGACGCTGACTGCCCGTGCATTGGCAGCGACGTATAACAGCAACGGCTCGTTATCAATAGGGGCAGCTAGGACCGGCAACTTTGCCAGTTGCCGTTTCAGATCCTCAAACGCCGCGTTCGCCTCATCACTCCATATAAACCGGTTTGTTTTCCTCAGCATCTGGTAAAGCGGGATCGCCTTCTCTCCCAAACGGCTGATGAACCGGCTTAATGTTGTGATCCGACCAGCGATACGCTGAACATCGTTGATGCAAACTGGCTTAGTCAAAGATGTGATGGCCTTGATCTTCTCCGGATTAGCTTCTATTCCTCTGTTTTAGACCAAGAATCCCAGTAGTTTACCTGCCGGAACACCAAAGGCACACTTCTCCGGATTAAGCATCATCTTATAAGCTCGAAGATTGTCAAAAGTCTCTTTAAGATACTCTATCATTGTCTCTTCTTTCCTTGATTTAACCACGATGTCATCCACGTAGGCATGAACATTCCTCCCTATCTGCCCTTTAAGACAATTCTGAATGCAACGCTGATAAGTTGCTTGAGCACTCTTAAGTCCAAAAGGCATAGACACATAGCAAAAAGCACCAAAAGGGGTTATGAAAGCTGTCTTCTCTTGGTCTTTAACTGCCATCTTGATCTGGTGATATCCTGAATATGCATCCAAAAAGCTTAGCCGCTCACATCCCGTTGTGGCATCGATAATCTGATCAATGCGGGGGAGAGCAAAGGGATCAGTTGGGCAAGCTTTATTGAGGTCTGTGTAGTCCACACACATTCTCCACATCCCATTCTTCTTTAACACCAGCACCAGATTAGCCAACCACTCCGGATGAAAGACTTCCACTATGAACCCTGCGGCCAAAAGCCTGGCCACTTCTTCTCCTATAGCCTTGCGCCTCTCTTCGTTGAAGCGGCGCAAATATTGTTTAACCGGTTTATATTTCGGATCAATGTTAAGGCTGTGCTCAGCGAGTTCCCTCGGTATACCTGGCATGTCAGAAGGCTTCCATGCAAAGATATCCCGGTTCTCACAGATGAACTCGATGAGCGCGCTTTCCTATTTGGGATCAAGGTTAGCGCTGATAGTGAACTGCTTGGACAAATCACCTGGCACAAAATCAACTTGCTTGGTCTCCTCCGCCGATTTAAACTTCAACGCCGGATCATGCTCTGTAGTTGGCTTCTTCAGCGGAGTCATATCTGCCGGATCAACATTATCTTTATAAAACTTCAACTCTTCTGTGGCACATACTGCCTCCGCGTAGGCTGCATCTCCCTCTTCACACTCCACTGCTATCTTGCGACTTCCATGAACCGTGATCGTGCCCTTGTGACCCGGCATTTTGAGTTGCAGATAAACATAACATGGCCTAGCCATAAACTTGGCATAAACCGTCCTCCCAAACAGAGCGTGATAAGGGCTCCGGATCTTGACAACTTCGAAAGTTATCATCTCTGACCTGGAATCATGCTCATCTCCAAAAGTAACTTCCAAGTCAATCTTTCCAACTGGATAAGCCGATTTACCTGGAACCACCCCGTGGAACACCGTGTTTGATTGTCTTAATTTTTTATCCATCAGGCCCATACGACGGAAAGTCTCATACTACAAGATGTTGATGCTGCTACCACCGTCCATGAGAACTTTAGTGAATTTATAACCTCCCACCTGGGGTGCCACCACCAAGGCCAAGTGGCCCGGATTATCCACCCGCATCGGGTGGTCTTCCCTACTCCATACAATGGGCTGCTCTGACCAGCGCAGAAATTGCGGTGTTGCCAGTTCAACCGCGTTAACTGCCCGCTTCAAAACCTTCTGATCTCGTTTACACAGACTTGTGGTGAATACATGGTATTGCCCACTACTCAACTCCTTCGGATTACTCTGATATCCGGACTGTGGTTGCTGTTGCTGACGCTGCTGATTACCTTGATTATTGTAGTTACCTTGGCCCTGCTGTTGACTGCCTTGGTTATTGTAACCACCCTGATTACGTGGCTGATTGCCCTGGTTGTTATAACTTCCTTGACCATTTTGATTACCGGCCCGGTTTTGATAACCATTGTTGTTGCCCCTATATCCTGATCCGGAGCTGTTCCCCTGATGACCCGGACCATAGAACCCTGGGCCTGAACCGCCATTTGGAGGCCTGTCATTAGGATTAAAGCGGCCCATCATTGCTTCCATAAAGGGCCTGCACTCTCTTATAGTGTGCTTTGCCGGTCGTTGTTTCGAGCCATGCTTCGGACAAGGCTGATCTAACTCTTGGTTCCAAACAAAATCCCTTCCGCCGGTTTGTTGAGGTGGGCTGTCCATATTACGCTGAAAACCCCCTTGAACTTGGGTATTAGCTACGAAATCAGAGCCACCTTCCGCCTTTCGCTTGCCCAAGAAACTTGCAGTAGCCGGGTTAACTTGCGCCGGTTTACCAGGTTTGTTAACCTTCCCTACCTTGTCTCCTTCAGCTTCTGGATACTTGGTATTATCAGAGTCCCCATACTTTACCAGAGCACTCATGAGGGTTCCCATATCATTGCAATCCCTTTTAAGCCGTCCTAGCTTTAACTTAAAGATTCAAACCGGCAATTTTTTTCCAACGTTACTATCGCCGTACTAGGATTGATACCGTTAGAAGAGTGCAAGATCTCTGCTACTCTCCGCACCCAAGCACCTGTAGACTCCTGCTCTCCCTGCACACAAGCTTCTAGATCCACCACTGACATCGGCTGCTTGCATGTATCCTTGAAGTTTTTGATAAACTGGCTACGTAGCTCCCCCCATGATCCGATGGAATTCGGGGGTAAACCCTTCAGCCAGGTCCGGGCTGTACCCTCAAGCATCATAGTAAAGTACTTTGCACAAGCCGCTTCATCCACGTCCAGCATCTCCATGGCCATCTCATAACTTTCAACCCAAGCTTCTGGAGCCAAATCCGCTGTGTAGTTAGGTACTTTTCGCGGACCCTTGAAATCCTTGGGCAATTTAACACTCCGTAAAGCGGGGATAAGACACTGCACCCCGAAGGAACTCGTCGTGACTCCTGTTTCTGCTGTGGCTGTGTGAACCGGCGTCGTTTGACGGACATCCTCCCGGGCTCCTGACCTAACCCGGTTTATATCCAGAGCTGGTGCCGCTGCACCTGCCGGATTATCCTATTTGCGCTGATGCCGCCTGCGTTCACTGCTAGATACCTCTGGCTCCTCCCAATGCCTAGTGTAACTCTGGCTAGGACGCGGTGTTGAATGTAGCCTTTCCCTGCTATGAGAATATGCTTGCTGCTGTATCAACGCTGTATTAAGTAGCTCCTTGGCCCGGCGCGCCTCCAACGCTACCCGGGACGTCCCCTCATCGGGTAAAGCGGCCAAACGTGCTGCAGCAGCAACAATGTTATCCAAAGGGTTCGAATAGTGACCTGACGGGTGAGGTGTAGACGTGATCCGCCAATCTTGCTCTGCAATGGGCTGCTGAACCGGCTCATCCCTGACTGTGGGTGCCCTCCGGTTTAAAGCGGGATTATTGCTAGTCTCTGCCCCTGGTGTTCTAAACAGATCCATGGCTTCGTAAACCGGCGACTTCTTACTCCCTGCGTAGAGGCCTGTTCCATCCTTAGGTGAAAAGCCTGATCATCCAATTCTGCTTGCCTTCTTGCTATCATTGCCTTCTCTGCTTTCAGATCCTCCTTTAATTGATCAATCCGACCTTTTAACTGAAGGAGCTCTGCATCATGCTGCGCCTTGTCTGCTGGAGCTATTGTTTCCACCGCTTTAGCTGTGAACTCCTCGATCAAGGTGGATAGAACGTCAGTAGGTGAGAGGGCCGGGCCTCTCCCCCCTACACCAGCTTCTGCTGTCGCCCCGTTCACCGTGGGCTGTGCACCGGCCATAAAGATAGCCACCCGGTTTGGCGGGTCAAAGGGGTCCGGAATACTGTCTCCGTCGGACTCGCCCTCAGACCGGCCGTCCTGCAACTGATACAGAGATTGAGTCTCTCCGGATGAGGATCCGTCGTCGGAGTAGACAACTATTTCACCTCCGGATTCCGACCTGTCATCGGTTTGGATCCCATGGATTGCTCCAACGAATACGCGCTTCACGGCGGGCTGAACCCGGGCCGATCTCGCACACTGAGCCGGCTCGATGATGTTGGGGAAGATGTCCGGCTCAGGTCCCGGTTCGCCGATCTTGCCGATGAAGACTTGGATGCCGCCGAAGGGAACCCGGTACCAGTATTCGATTGAATCGGCCTCCGGTCCCCAACCTGCGTCGTCGATGTAGATCTGGCCGCGGCGACTCTTGGTCATCTGGCCAACCACGTAACCCTTAAGTCCTTCAAAGCTGCCCTTCAAGAACTCGAAACCATCGTGCGGAGGCCCCACGGTGGGCGCCAACTGTCGTGGAATTAGCACGGCAGATGTCCGGTTTAACGGACTTGATGATGGAACCATCGCACGGGTTAGCTTGAAGGGGTTCATAGCACACAAAGGACACAGAGAGTTTATACTAGTTCGGCCCCTTCGATGAAGGTAAAAGCCTACGTCTAGTTGGTTTGGTATTGCTTGAGCGTCGGTTTACAGGGAGCGGATTGCTTGCCTGTAGTCTCGACGAGTTGATTCTTGCTTGTCCTTGAACCGTCACCGGGTCGTCCCTTTATATAGAGGTGACGCCTGGTCCGGTTTACAGAGTCCCGAGGCCGGCTCATACTCGTGTCCGCCTCGGTCTCTGTCCTTTCTTCCTTATCTCTTAAGTTACATCACTTGGCGGTTTACAAACCATAATTCTATACATGGGCCCTAAGATCTCATGGGCCATAGCCTTTACTATATATTACAACCAAACATATTATAATTAAGCCGGTTTACACTAGCCGGTTCATACCTGCTAGTCATATCCCTGACAGATACGGATAACGATATTGTTAAATTGAAGTTATTTCCGTTTTCACTTAGAGATCGTGCTAAAAGTTGGTTTTCCTCTTTGCCTAGAAATAGTATTGATTCGTGGAATAAGTGCAAAGATGCTTTTATCTCTAAGTATTTCCCTCCTGCTAAGATCATCTCTCTTAGAAACGATATTATGAATTTTAAGCAACTAGATCATGAGCATGTTGCACAAGCTTGGGAGAGAATGAAATTGATGATACGTAATTGCCCTACACATGGTTTGAATCTATGGATGATTATTCAGAATTTTTATGTTGGCTTGAATTTTTCTTCTATAAATCTTTTAGATTCAACCGCCGGAGGCACTTTCATGGAAACCACCTTAGGAGAAGCTACCAAACTCCTAGATAATATTATGGTTAACTATTCTCGGTGGCACACCGAAAGATGTACTAGTAAAAAAGTACATGCTATCGAAGAAATTAGTGTTTTGAGTGGAAAGATGGATGAACTTATGAAATTGTTTGCTGCTAAGAATGCTTCTTCTGATCCTAATGATATGCCTTTGTCTACTTTTATTGAGAATAACAATGAATCTCTGGATGTGAATTTTGTTGGTAGGAATAATTTTGGTAACAATGCTTATAGAGGTAATTTTAATCCTAGGCCTTTTCCTAGTAATTCCTCTAATAATTATGGTAATTCCACAACAACTCTTATGGAAAGATGCCTTCTGAATTTGAAACTAGTGTTAAGGAGTTTATGATCTCGCAAAAGAATTGCAATGCTTTGCTTGAAGAGAAATTGCTTAAGGTTGATGAATTGGCTAGAAGTGTGGATAGAATTACTCTTGATGTTGATTATTTGAAACTTAGATCTATCCCACCTAAGCATGATATCAATGATTCTCTCAAAGCCATTAGAATTTCCATTGATGAATGCAAAGAAAGAACCGCTAGGATGCGTGCTAAAAGAGAGGATTATATTAAGGCGTGTTCTTCTAGTTATCATGAAAATAAAGATGAAGATCTGAAAGTTATTGATGTGTCTCCTGTTAGATCCTTGTTTTCTAGTATAAATTTTGATGAAGATAGGATTGGAGATGATTCTGCTTTAAAGTGTTCCAATGATTCAGAGTTTTTAGATCTTGATGCTAAAATTACTAAAAGTGGGAGTGAAGAAATTAAAACTTTGCATAGTGATGAACCCACTACTTTGGATTTCAAGGGATTCAATTTTGATAATTGCTCTTTGATTGATTGTATTTCCTTGTTGCAATCCGTACTAAATTCTCCGCATGCTTATAGTCAAAATAAAGCTTTCACCAAACACATAGTTGATGCTTTGATGCAATCTTGTGAAGAAAAACTTGAGTTGGAAGTTTCTATCGCTAGAAAGCTTTATGATGAGTGGGAACCTACTATAAAAATAAAAATAAAAGATCACGAATGCTATGCTTTGTGTGATTTGGGTGCAAGTGTCTCCACTATCCCAAAAGCTTTGTGTGATTTGCTAGGGTTCCATGAGCTTGCTGATTGATCTTTAAATTTGCATCTTGCGGATTCCACTATTAAGAAACCTATGGGAAGAATTAATGATGTTCTTATTGTTTCCAATAGGAATTATGTGCCCGTAGAATTCATTGTTCTTGATATAGATTGCAATCCTTCATATCCTATTATTCTTGGTAGACCTTTCCTTAGAACGATTGGTGCATATATTGATATGAAGGAAGGAAATATTAGATTCCAATTTACATTAAGGAAAGGCATGGAACACTTTCCTAGAAAGAAAATCAAATTACCATATGAATCTATCGTGAGAGCCACCTATGGATTGCCTTCCAAAGATGGTAATACCCAGAGTTATATTGTATCGTGCCTAGCAAGGGGCGTAAAACGATAGCGCTTGTTGGGAGGCAACCGAATTTTATATTTTATTGTTTTTGTTGTTGTTAGGGTATAAATATTGCATCTAGCATCTGATTAGATGTGGTTTCATTTTTTATTTAGTGTTTGTTCCAAGTAGAACCTTTGGGAAGACTTGTGTGAAGTTTATGTGATCTTGCTTTGAAAAACAGAAATGTTAGCGCTGGCTAAAGTGGTCGTCAGATTTTACTGGAGCGTGCTATTTAGTTGATTCTTTTTGCAGATGGTTACTAGATAAATTCCTCAAATTTACCAATTTAGTTTGAATTTATTGGAGTTCTAGAAGTAGGCAAAACCTGCAGATTGCAACAGACTATTCTGTTTTTTGACAGATTCTGTTTTTCGTGTGTTGTTTGCTTATTTCAATGCATCTATGAATAGTATTGGGAAGTATGAACCATAGAGAAGTTGGAATACAGTAGGTTTAACACCAATATAAACAAAGAATGAATTCATTGCAGTACCTTTGAGTAGTGATTTGTTTTCTTATACTAACGGAGCTCACGAGAATTTTTGTCTAAGTTTTGTGTTGTGACGTTTTCATGTTTTCAGTATTGCTTTGATGGACTATGGAACAAATAGTAGAAAAGTCCTAAGCTTGGGGATGCCCATGGAACCCCAAGGAATTCAAGTATAGTCAAAAGCCTAAGCTTGGGGATGCCCCGGGAAGGCATCCCCTCTTTCGTCTTCATCCATCGGTAACTATACTTGGAGCTATATTTTTATTCGCAACATGATATGTGTTTTGCTTGGAGCGTCTTGTATAATTTGAGTTTTGCTTGTTAGTTTGTCACAATCATCCTTGCTGGAAACACCTATTTGAGAGAGTTAAATATGGCCTAGGAATTGTTAGAACACTCTATGTGCTTCACTTATATCTTTTGAGTTGAATAGTTTTTTGCTCTAATGCTTCACTTACATCTTTTAGAGCACATTGGTGGTAATATTTTGTAGAAATTGTTGAACTCTCATGCTTCACTTATATCTATTTGAGAGTCTATTAAAACAGCATGGTAATGTGTTTAGGCTAAAAAACTAGTCTTCACATGGTAGACATCCAATGTCAATGTAGTAAAAAAATTCACACTAAGTGCATTGAATATAATGAGATGTTGGATGCTTGATAATTGTTTTGAGATATGGGGATAGTGATATTAGAGTCATGCTAGTGGAGTTATTATGAAATTGAGAAATACTTGTGTTAAGGTTAGTGATTCCCGTATCATGCACGTATGGTGAACCGCTATGTGACGAAGTTAGAGCATGAGGTATTTGTAAAGTGCCAACCTTTGTGTGGAGGTCGGGGGCGCGCGATGGTTAACTTCTACCAAACTCCCCCTAGGAGCATGCGTTGATTGCTTTGTTTTAATGACTCGTAGATTTTTGCAATATGAGTTCTTATGACTAATGTTGATTCCATGGATTATACGCACTCTCACCCTTCCACCATTGCTAGCCTCTCTTGTACCGCGCAACTTCCGCCGGTGCCATAAACCCACTATATATCCTTCCTCAAAACAGCCACCATATTATTCCTCAAAACAGCCACCATACCTACCTATCATGGCATTTCCATAGCCATTCCGAGATATATTGCCATGCAACTTTCCACCGTTCCGTTCTTATGACACGCATCATATTGTCATATTGCCATGCATGATCATGTAGTTGACATCGTATTTGTGGCAAGGCCACCATGCATAACTTTTCATACATGTCACTCTTGTTTCATTGCACATACCGCTACACCGCCGGAGGCATTCATATAGAGTCATACTTTGTTGTAGTATCGAGTTGTAATAATCCAGTTGTAATGAAAAGTGTGATGATCATCATTATTAGAGCATTGTCCCATGGGAGGAAAGGCTAAATCTATAAAGCCCCTCCGCAAAAAAAAAAGAAAAAAAGAAAAAAAAGGAAAGGCCAAAGAAAAAAGAAAGGCCCAAAAAAAGAAAAAAAGAAAAAAAGGACAATTGCTACTATCTCTTTTTCCACACTTGTGCTTCAAAGTAGCACCATGTTCTTCATTGTGGAGAGTCTCATGCTTAGTCACTTTCATATACTAGTGGGAATTTTTCGTTATAGAACTTGGCTTGTATATTCCAAAGATGGGCTTCCTCAAATACCCTAGGTCTTCGTGAGCAAGCAAGTTGGATGCACACCCACTAGTTTCTTTTTGTTGAGCCTTCATTCATATTTAGCTCTAGTGCATCCGTTGCATGGCTATCCCTACTCACTCACATTGATATCTATTGATGGGCATCTCCATAGCCCGTTGATACGCCGAGTTGATGTGAGACTATCCCCCTCCTTTTTGTCTTCTCCACAACCACCTCTATTCCACCCATAGTGCTATGTCCATGGCTCACGCTCATATATTGCGTGAAAGTTGAAAGGCTTGAAAAGATAGAATATGAAAACAAGTGCTTGGCTGAAATTGGGGTTGTGCATGATATGAATATTTTGTGTGATAACAAGGGAGCATAGCCAAACTATATGATTTTGTAGGGATAAATTTCTTTAGACATAGTATTTTGAGAAGACATGATTGCTTTGTTAGTATGCTTGAAGTATTGTTATTTCTTATGTCAATATAGACTTTTACCTTGAATCTTTCAGATCTAAACATTCATGTCACAATTAAGAGCCAAGGCGCTACATTGTTCTTTCAAGGAAAAGAAACATCATGGGAGTGGATGACAAGACATACATGTGAGCAGATTATGAAAAGTTTGATGAAATTGCACCATTCACAGTCACTGTTCAAGAAATCGTTATCTGGTAGCTTCTCTGTGACACCCCGAGACCGGTGCACAAGGTGTCAGCCAGTTATTCGTTGTCGTTGCCGTGTCATGTGCTTGCGTGTTGCATTCTGCCATGTCAACATGTGCATTGCATCTGCATTGTTTTCAAAACATGCATCCGTCTAAGGTTGCCACCTCAGCGCCAGCTACCTACCCCGCCACTGGACCGACGTCGACCACCGCCCCCTCGCCGGAGCCCTCGTCTCCGCCGCCGATCCTCTCGCCCGCCGCTGCTTGGAGCTTCGCCGGCTCCGCCTCGCCTTACAGCGCCGCCGCGCCCCGTCCTTCGCCACCGGCCGGCCAGATCCGCCGGATCCCGGCCGGATCCGTCGTCGCCGTGCCCTCCAGCCTTGCCGGCCACCATCGCCGCCCGTGCGCCATCCCGTGCGCGAGCAGGAGGGCAGGAGGAGGACGACCTCGTCCTCGCTCGCGTGGGCCGCCGGCCTCCCTTCGCCCGGAGCCCAGCAGCGCGGCCCAGCCGCGCCAAGGCCCAGAGCCTCTGGCCTCCTCCAGCCCATGATCGGCCGGCCCGCGTGGGCCTCCTCCTCCTCGCAGGCCCAGCTCCACCGGCCCAAGTCCCTTGCCCCGCCTCTTCACCGCTTCGTGGGCTTGGCCCATGGTGAGCCTCCCCCCTATCCCTCGCCCCGGGCAACTTTTACTATCTTGCGTTCACTAGGTTTTTTTCTGTGATTTCGGCTAAGTCCCTAGATTTTGTAAATATATGTGCATGTTTGACTGCTTGTAACTTTTTGTGTGCTTATCCAAATGATGCATGTAATATGTCAAAATGATCATGGTGATATGCTCTTCATTTTGTTCCACCGTGGCATGCTTGTTTGAGTTCATATTGATGCCCTAATCATCGTTGCAAGAGTGCTATATGTTTAAAACTACAAATAACTGTAATTTTGTTGCATGCTTGTGATGTTGATAACTTTGTGCATGTTGGTCCAAATGAAGCATATGATATGTCAAAATGTTCATTGTGAAGTGCTCTACATGATGGTTGCTGTAGCATTCATATTAGGTGCCATATTTCCATGTTAATCTCTGTTGCAAAAGTGCATATGGTTGTTAAGTGCTGAAACTTATTATGAGATGATGTTTTGTCTTGTTCATAGCTATTGATGTGTTTGTCTTCATGCCACATGTCAATATGTTTTAGAAGCACAATCATATGGTCTTTGTTGTGGTGCAATCCACTTTCCATGTTATGCCTTGTGGTGTTTGCAACAAGCTTGTAAAGTAGCCTTCTCACGGTTGTTGTTTTCTAGGACTTATTAAAAACTGCTAAGTCTGAAACTGTTAAACCCGATGCTATGTTTGCTTGATGCCCCACTCAAATCCATGTTTGTCTTAGTATGTCCAATGATCATGTCTTGTTGTCCATGTTATGCTCTATCCATCCATGCCCTTGATTGCATATATGGCCTGCTGTAGCTTATTTATTTCTTGCTCTCGAGTTGCTATAAATGTACCTGTCAGATTTTCATCAGCATGATCAATTTGGTGAAGCTTGTTGTTATTGATCCATGCCTCCTATGGAGTTGCTCCAATGGAGTTGTTTGATATATGCTATGTCTATTACATGTCCATGATCTTTATATACTTGGTAGAGTTAATATGCTTGTTGTTTTGTGCCTCCGAAGGCAGCATCGTGATGATGTTTTTCCTTCCCAGATTTTGACTAAGTCTGGATAAATTTATTGCAACTTGACATGCTTGTTTAATTGTGTTCCAGCAAGTTTTTGGGTGTGTTCTAAGTTCATGCTTGTTAAGTATCATGTCTATTTCACATCCTTGCCTTTTGTTATCATGTTTGAGTGCTTTAGCATATATATACCTTGCTCCAAAGTTGCTATGTTGTTGTTAACTTCAGCTTTGCATTGTAACTTGTTTTGCTCATAACTTCTAGCCCGTTGCTCCATTTTGAGCGTGTCTTATATGAAACTTGTGTGATTATGCATGTAGAAGCATAATATCATGTTGTTTTGATGTTTGGGGTGTGTTTGCTTGATGTTTGGGTGCATCTTGCACCGTTGACATGCTTGACTTGTTTTGCTCATATCTTCTAAGCCGTAGCTCCGAATTAAACAAACTTTATATGAAACTTGACTAGAATTTTGAGTAGATCATCATGGTGCATGTTAAATTGCTGTTTAACAACTTGAACATAAGGTTTGTTCAGATCTGGACCAATTTCAAAATATGCATAGGAGGGCTTACCGGAATTGTGATATGTTGATTCCGGCCTCATTTAAACTTGTTGTTTTGAGATGTTCTTGTGTGCTTCATCCCTTGCCATGAAATGTGTCATATAGACTTGTCTTACATCATAATTGGTTGACCATCTTGTCATGTTCTTGAGTGATGTGTTTACCGTGTTGCTTGCTTCTTCTCGTTAGTGCTTGTTCCGTTGCGATCGTGAGGATTCGTTTGTCTACACGTGGTTCGACTCCGTGGGTTCCTCTTCGTCATCTTCATGGATCCGTTCTTCTTCCTTGCAGGATCTCATGCAAGATGACCATCACCTTGGATACCTTTACTATCATTGCCATGCCAGCTGTCTCGATGCTATCGTTATATGTCACGCTACCCATCTTTTATTGTCAGCCCCTCTCCTTGTTGTCATGAAACCTCTAACCTTTGACGCCTTCCCAGCAAACCGTTGTTTGGCTATGTTACCCGCTTGCTCAGCCCCTCTTATAGCGTTGCTAGTTGCAGGTGAAGATGAAGATTGCTCCATGCTGGAGCTTGGCCTGTTGGAATATCACAATATATCTTATATATATTAACACACCTATATACTTGGCAATGGGTGGAAGGCTTGGCCTTTTGCTCGGTGTTTTATTCCACTCATGCCACCTTAGGAGCCGATAAACCGGCGTTATGTTCCTTGATTTTGCGTTCCTAACACGGTTGGGTATATGGGGACCCCTTGATAGTTCGTCTTTGAATAAAACTCCTCCACCAAGGCCCAACTTTGGTTTTAATTTACCTCATGATGACAACTTAATTAATTAATTAAATTGCATAGGGGGTCGCATCCCCGAGGATTCTTCTACATAGCAGGGGGCCAGTGCTGATGGTGTTGGTCCCAAACGGGCAGCATGCGGGGCCACCTGGGGGAAACCCGAGGTCTGGTTTTACTCGTAGGATGTCCCATCCGGACGTGGCCTGAGATGAGATATGCGCGGCTACTATCAGGGTGTCGGCGCGCCGGGAGGTCTTGCTGGACTTGTTTTACCATTGTCGAACGTCTTGTGCACGGGGATTCCGAGCCAGCTCGGATTGTCCCTAAGATAAGGGGTAATATTATTATTATCTCTGCTGATCGTGAGAGCGTGTGATGGGCTAAGTTGGGACACCCCTGCAGGGTTATGATCTTTCGAAAGCCGTGCCCGCGGTTATGTGGCAGATTGGAATTTGTTAATGTCCGGTTGTAGAAAACTTGACAGAGGATCCGAAGTAAAACACACAACAATGTGAGTAACCGTGACTGTCTCTTTTCACTTTGAGAAGAGAACACGGTGGGGTTATGTTTGACTCGTAGGTAGTTCAGGATCTTTAGCGACCATTTCTAGTTTGCGACCGTTTGCGTAGATGCTCATCTTACTCTTGTACTCGTAAGTTAGCCACCATATATTGCTTATCCGCTGCTGCAACCTCACCACTTAACCTCTTCCTACCCCTTTAAGCTTTGCTAGTATTGATACCCATGGTTATGGGATTGCTGAGTCCTCGTGGCTCACAGTTACTACAACAACAGTTGCAGGTGCAGGTTCCGATGACTTGACGTGAGAGCGATGTATCTTTGTGTTGGAGTTCTTTCTTCTTCTTCTTCTTTGTCAGTCTTGGGTTAGGTTCCTGGTCGGCAGCCTGGGATAGCAGATGGATGTCGTTGTGCTTTTCATGTTTGCATCCGTAGTCGGATGTCTTGTATTGATGATGTTGTATTCATGTGAATTGTATGTATTGTTGTAACCCCCCTTGTATGTATGTAATGGTACGATGTAATGATATCCATCTTGCTAAGAGACTGAAATGCGGTTGTGCCCCAATCACGTATGTGTCACGTGATTGGGATAGAATCGCATATTGGGCTTGACAAGTTGGTATCAGAGCCTCGACCGACCATAGGAGCCCACTTGATTGATCGTAGCTTGGCCGTTGTTGAGTCTAGCAGAAAACTTTTTTTGGAATCTAGTTATATCGGAGAGTAGGAATTCTTTTTACTCCTCTGCCCCTTCGTCGCTCTGGTGAGGAATCTTGACGTAGGTGTTTTGAATTACTCCTCTTCTCCTTCAATTATTTTTAGGATCACGTGGTTAGTTTTCATTTGTTGCGTTGTCAGTTCTTTTCATATGGTGCATCTCTCGTCAAGTGGATTCGACCCTCTTCTTCTTTGCAAGTTCAACCCTCAGTCCTTTTCAACCGACGGTGTTTTCCCCGTCCAAAGTGGACTTTCTTTTCCCACCCGCCCACCCTTTTTCATTCAGAGCTGGAGTCCTCAATCGAGTATCCATCCTACTTGCTTGAATCCCTTGCATTCTTTCCTCAGTTATTTCAACTGGTGAATTCTCGTCTAGTTCGTCTTTCTTCATCTCTTTTCTTTTCCGGTGGTTTTCAATTCAAGTTTTTGATGTTGATCTTATCTTTTCCTTTGCTCAAATGTTTTCCCCTTCCTCGTTCACCTCTCGCCATGTAATTATTCTGGAGTTCCGAAGATATCTCAGGAGATTCGTCTGTGTTCTAATTAATTCGAGGTTGTCACCTCATTCGAGTTTTTCAAGCTTGTTTAATTGTGTTCCAGCAAGTTTTTGGGTGTGTTCTAAGTTTATGCTTGTTAAGTATCATGTCTATTTCACATCCATGCCTTTTGTTATCATGTTTGAGTGTTGTAGCATATATATACCTTGCTCCAAAGTTGCTATGTTGCTGTTAACTTCAGCTTTGCATTGTAACTTGTTTTGCTCATAACTTCTAGCCCGTTGCTCCGTTTTGAGCGTGTCTTATATGAAACTTGTGTGATTTTGCATGTAGAAGCATAATATCATGTTGTTTTCATGTTTGGAGTGTGTTTGCTTGATTTTTGGGTGCATCTTGCACCGTTGACATGCTTGACTTGTTTTGCTCATATCTTCTAAGTTGTAGCTTCGAATTAAAGAAACTTTATATGAAGCTTGACTAGAATTTCGAGTAGATCATCATGGTGCATGTTAACTTGCTGTTTAGCAACTTGAACATAAGGTTTGTTCAGATCTGGACCAATTTCAAAATATGCATAGGAGGGCTTACCGGAATTGTGATATGTTGATTCCGCCTCATTTAAACTTGTTGTTTTGAGATGTTCTTGTGTGCTTCATCCCTTGCCATGAAATGCGTCATATAGACTTGTCTTGCATCATACTTGGTTGAGCATCTTGTCATGTTCTTGAGTGGTGTGTTTACCGTGTTGCTTGCTTCTTCTCGTTAGTGCTTGTTCCGTTGCGATCGTGAGGATTCGTTCGTCTACATGTGGTTCAACTCCGTGGGTTCTTCTTCGTCTTCTTCATGGATCCGTTCTTCTTCCTAGCGGGATCTTAGGCAAGATGACTATCACCTTGGATACCTTTACTATCATTTCCATGCTAGTTGTCTCGATGCTATCGTTATATGTCATGCTACCCATCTTTTATTGTCAGCCCCTCTCCTTGTTGCCATGAAACCTCTAACCTTTGACACCTTCCCAGCAAACTGTTGTTTGGCTAAGTTACCCGCTTGCTCAGCCCCTCTTATAGCGTTGCTAGTTGCAGGTGAAGATGAAGATTGCTCCATGATGGAGCTTGACTTGTTGGAATATCACAATATATCCTATATATATTAACACACCTATATACTTGGCAATGGGTGGAAGGCTTGGCCTTTTGCTCGGTGTTTTGTTCCACTCATGCCACCTTAGGAGCCGATAAACTGGCGTTATGTTCCTTGATTTTGCGTTCCTAACACGGTTGGGTATATTGGGACCCCTTGACAGGTCATCTTTGAATAAAACTCCTCCAGCAAGGCCCAACTTTGGTTTTAATTTGCCTCTTAATAACAACTTAATTAATTAATTAAATTGCATAGGGGGTCGCGTCCCCGAGTATTCTTCTACATAGCAGGGGCCAGTGCTGATGGTGTTGGTCCCAAACGGGCAGCCTGCGGGGCCACCTGGGGGAAACCCGAGGTCTGGTTTTACTCGTAGGATGTCCCATCCGGACGTGGCCTGAGATGAGATACACGCGGCTACTATCAGGGTGTCGGCACGCCGGGAGGTCTTGCTGGACTTATTTTATCATTGTCGAAACGTCTTGTGCGCTGGGATTCCGAGCCTGATCGGATTGTCCCTAATGTAAGGGGTAATATTATTATTATCTCTGCTGATCGTGAGAGCTTGTGATGGGCTAAGTTGGGACACCCCTGCAGGGTTATGATCTTTCGAAAGCCGTCCCCGCGGTTATGTGGCAGATTGGAATTTGTTAATGTCTGGTTGTAGAAAACTTGACAGAGGATCCGAAGTAAAACACACAACCGTGTGAGTAACCGTGACTGTCTCTTTTCACTTTGAGAAGAGAACACGGTCGGGTTATGTTTGACTCATAGGTAGTTCAGGATCTTTAGCGATCATTACTAGTTTGCGACCGTTTGCGTAGATGCTCATCTTACTCTTGTACTCGTAAGTTAGCCACCATATATTGCTTATCCGCTGCTGCAACCTCACCACTTAACCTCTTCCTACCCCTTTAAGCTTTGCTAGTCTTGATACATGGTTATGGGATTGCTGAGTCCTCGTGGCTCACAGTTACTACAACAACAGTTGCAGGTGCAGGTTCCGATGACTTGACGTGAGAGCGATGTATCTTTGTGTTGGAGTTCTTTCTTCTTCTTCTTTGTCAGTCTTGGGTTAGGTTCTGGTCGGGAGCCTGAGATAGTAGATGGATGTCATTGTGCTTTTCATGTTTGCATCCGTAGTCGGATGTTGTATTCATGTGAATTGTATGTATTGTTGTAACCCCACATGTATGTATGTAATGGTACGATGTAATGATATCCATCTTGCTAAGAGCCCGAAATGCGGTTGTGCCCCAATCACGTATGTGTCACGTGATCGGGATAGAATTGCATCTTGGGCTTGACATTGTCGGTCGGTCCAGGAGTAGTGATTAATCGGTGAATCGGCCTATTAACTGGATTAATTGATCGACCATTAATCGATAGATTGAATAGGAACTTACCAACATATATCTAGTTTTTTACGTATTATACCATACTCTCATGCTCCCAACTATGTTATATACCAAAACATGATGGCATACACATATAAAAAGCATAGAGAGGTGATACGTCTCCAACGTATCTATAATTTTTGATTGTTCCATGCTATTATTTATGAAGTCTTGGATGTTTAATGGGCTTTATCATTCACTTTTATATCATTTTTGGGACTAACCTACTAACCCAAAGGCCCATTCCAGATTGCTGTTTTTTGCCTGTTTCAGGGTTTTGCAGAAAAAGAATATCAAACGGAGTCCAAACGGAATGAAACCTTCGCGAGAGATATTTTTGGAGAAACTCACGCACGAGGGACTTGAGAACCACGTCAGGGGCAAGGGGCTGCCCACGAGGGTGGTGGCGCGCCCCCTGCCTCGTGGGGCCCCCGAGCACTCCCCCGGTGCCCTCCTTCTTCCTATATAAGTCTACGTACCCCGAAACCTTCGACAATAGAGAGAAAACCCTAATTCCACCACCGTAACCTTCTGTTCCTGTGAGATCCCATCTTGGAGCCTATTCCGGAGCTCCACCGGAGGGGGCTCCATCGCGGAGTTCTTCATCATCATCATCATCGCCCTCACCATGAGTTGTGAGTAGTTTACCACGGACCTCCGGGTCCATAGCTAGTATCTAGATGGCTTCTTCTCTCTCTCTGGATCTCAATACAAAGTTCTCCTCAGTCTTCGAGGAGATCTATTCGATGTAATCTCTTTTTGCGGTGTGTTTGTCGAGATCCGATGAATTGTGGGTTTATGATCAAGATTATCTATTAAAGATATTTGGTTCTTCTCTGAACTTTTTATGTGTGCTCATAATATCCTTGCAAGTCTCTTCGAATTATTGGTTTGGTTTGGCCTACTAGATCTATAGTTCTTGCAATGGGAGAAGTGCTTGGCTTTGGGTTCAATCTTGCGGTGTCCTTTCCTAGTGACAGTAGGGGTAGCAAGGCACGTATTGTATTGTTGCCATCGAGGATAAAAAGATGGGGTTTATATCATATTGTTTGAGTTTATCCCTCTATATCATGTCATCTTGCCTAAGGCGTTACTCTGTTCTTATGAACTCAATACACCAGATGCATGCTAGATAGCGGTCGATGTGTGGAGTAATAGTAGTAGATGCATGCAGGAGTCGGTCTACTTGTCTCGGACGTGTTGCCTATATACAATGATCATGCCTAGATAGTCTCATAATTATTCGCTTTTCTATCAATTGCTTGACAGTAATTTGTTTACCCGCCGTAGAATACCGATATCATGAGAGAAGCCACTAGAGAACACTATGGCCCCTGGGTCTATTCTCAACATATCAATCTACATCTACTTTACTTTTATCGCTTTTACTTTCTATTCTTATAAATCAAAAATACCAAAAATATAAACTATCATCTCTAACAGATCTCACTTTCGTAAGTGACCGTAAAGGGATTGACAACCCCTTATCGCATTGGCTGCGAAGTACTTATTTGTTTGTGGAGGTGCAAGGGACTCGCGCGTGGTCTCCTACTGGATTGATACCTTGGTTCTCAAAAACTGAGGGAAATACTTACGCTACTGTGTTGCATCTCCCTTTCCTCTTCGAGGGAATACAACGCAAGCTCGAGAAGTAGCAAGAGGAGGTAAAAATACTAATCCTAGTTATTAAGCAGCGAGATGGGGTTACACGCCAAATTTTTGTGCGTTGTTTGCCTAGCCATTAATCGGCTAGTGGCGATTAATCGGCCTAACAACTGATTAATCAGTCTAACTGGCCAATTAATCGGCCCGGCAAGTTAACCCGACGAATTGGTGCTATTCGATTCGGCCATGCTATGAGTAGCGGTTAACTGGCCCGTTAACTGATTAATCGGGTGAATTCTTGAATAGTAATCACAGTGAATATTGATTTGAGCATCCAGTTAAATGATGAAGATTGTCCATGGTTTCGGCGCAAAGGGACACACGAGAAGAAAAAGTTTCACACCCAAAGATCCCACTCTGGGATGTGATCGGCTTCACTGTCATCACTTTTTTCTCTAGTGAGTTTCCGGACTTGTGTATCTGGAAAGTCCCACTTTGGACAAACCGTAGGGAATCTTTGTAATAGTTAGGGTACTTATGTATTTTGACATTTGAAACGTGTACTTATGTGCTTCGGACAAACGTGTACCTTTCCGACTTCATTTGCTATTTTTCAGCTCATTTACTGATTTTTTAGAGCTAAATGACCCTGAAATTGAAAAACACTTCAAATGAACTCTGAAAAGGTTGAAGTTGGCATGGTATCATCATTTCACCCACATAGCATGTGCAAGAAAGTAGAGAGGGTACGGCAAAAACTGGATGCACTTCGTGTACAAAATGGACAATCTTTTTCGAAGTATTAGGGTTTCGGATGAAAACTCATCTGTTACAAAGGCATTTCATTTTTGAACTTATTTGAACTACATACTTTTTGTGTGTTCAAAGTGCACCATTCAAAGCCACATCATCAATTTTCAACCATTTCTGAATTCATTTGCTATTTTTCATGCATTTACTGATTTGTTTTTAGCTAAATGACCTTGAAATTGAAAAACACTTCAAACGAACTCTGAAAAGGTTGAAAGTTGGCATGGTATCATCATTTCACCCACATAGGATGTACAGAAAGTTTGTAATTTTTTGTACCTAAAGGAAAAAATATTCACAAAGAAACTCTAAATACAGCAAAAAACAACTCAGAAATAAATAAAAGAAATTTAATAAAGCAGAAACGAAAAGAAAACTAAATAAAAAAGCTCACCTACTGGGCCACAGCAGTTTGCGTACGACTAGAAACCCAACCTGTAGTTGGGCCAGGATGCAGGCCCGCAAGCCCAGTAGGCCCCATAGGGCAGAGTAGGAGAGGTAGGCCCAGAAGGCCTGCATTTAAGAGGAGCTCAATGCAGTGCCCGCGTTGGGGCTTATAAACAGGTGCTTGCGCTCCTCAACTAGCGAGGTGGGACTAAACTTGCCGCACCGCACCTGCGCCAACGGGCACCTTTTGTACCGGGTCGTGGTTCCAACCGGTACTAAAGGAGGATCTGTAGTACCGGGTGGAGCCACCACCCGGTAGCTAGTAAAGGGCTGCCCTTCCCGCCGCTCCGCCTGGCCAAAACAGGCCTTTAGTACCGGCTGGTGGCTCCAACCGGTACAAAAGGTGCCTTCTATATATACAACACTTCAAAAAAAATTCGTTTCTCATCTCCCACTTCTCCTCTCTGCTTTGACATCGCCGCCGCCCCGTCCCGTGCCGTCGCCCGTCGCCGTCCCCGTCACCACCCCCGCCGAGCGTCGTCGTCGTCCCTATCACCGTCGTCCTCGTCCCCGTCGACACCCCGGCCCGTCGTCGTCGTCTCGCTGCTGCCCCGTACGCCGCCGCCCCGTCGCCGCCGCCGGCCCTTACGATGTTGCCCCGTCGCCGTCGCCACCCCCATCGTCGCCTCGCCGCGCCCCGACCCGTAGCCCCGTTGTAAGAACCCCGACCGCCCCCAAAGCCCCCGCACACACACACACGTACACACACACTTAGATGTGTCTTTTCTGTTTTTAGTTTTTAATTTTTAATTTTTAATTTTTTTTGGTTTTTTTGTTTTTTTCTATTTTTTATTCAAAGGGTTTACATGAATTAATTAATTAGATTAGATTAATGTCAAGTTTGTAATTAGATTAGTTTATTTTTAGTAAGAACTAGTTCATTATTATTTATAGTAAGTGCTTAGTTGAACTAGTTGAATTAATAGAACTAGTTTATTTTTAGGTGTATTTAACATAATCTAGGTTGATTCTTTTTTGAAGTGGACATAGAACTAGTTGATGAATTAGTTTATTCTTTTAGTTCAAGCAATTATTCCCCCATCGACGTCGACGATGCCTATCCCGCATCCTCGTCGTTGACTCGGCGGAGGAGGCCTACTTGATCGGAGGGGGCATGTTCAGGACTGGGCTCCGTCGGGATGGTACTGGGAGGTACTTCCTTCTGGGGGGCGTAGCTTGGTGAGGAGTCAGTTCGTTGTTGACCCGAACCTTCTTTGGTGGCGGTCGCGTGGGCCAGTGACGGTGCGGAGGCTTGAGGACCCCGCGGAGGTGGTACGTCACCGTGTCAGCGAGGAGGACGAGCACGTCCATCGCTACATGGTTGTGTTGGAGGGCAGGATCGACAATACCTGGTAGGTTCTTCAGGGATCACACTGGAGCTATGATCCTGTGATGGTTCATTCTCTTTGGGTGTCCACCGCCCGCGCCGATACCCGTCGTTCGCTAGGGTTTTAGCTGTATTAGTGATGTTATATGTATGATACTATTCGAGATGTATTAGTGATAATATTCGACGATGTATGGATGGAAGAGATGATTTAGTTTTGCTTATTGAATGCATGCCAATTTAAATATTAATGTATCTTATTATTTAGTTTTGCTTATTGAATGCTCAAATCTGAGAACTACTCTTATTTTGAATGCATATATATATATATATATATATATATATATATATATATATATATATATATATATATATGAATTTTAATTATGGACATATTTTAATTTACTAGTTTAATCTTTGAATTATGGACATAGGAAATGTCATCGTCTGACGACGACGATATGATCCCGTCGTGCGACTGGTGTGGCGATAACCGGGGTCTGTGCGACAGGCCACACCTGGTAGACGATCGACGCTTCAGTGTTAAGCTCGATGAGACCTTCGATGTTGAGACGGTATGCAACGACAAGTCTTATTTCATAATTAAGCATGACTTATGCTTCTTCAACGTGTATTTTTTGTCTTTTACAATTCGACTAGCTTATTCCATGCCATGCAAGACGCTATGTCTTGGAGCATCTAGATTTTGAAGATCATGAAAGTATGGAGACAAAGAAAATCCATCTCAGGACCCATCATGATTATGATTTTCTTGTAAAGCTATACAATTCGGAGAGCGTAACCCATTTTGGTTGCTCGAACTGGAAAGCACTATGCAAGGCATATGATTTTCAGGAGGGTATGTATGTCAACTTTGACCTTGGTGATGATGACGACGACATTTGGGTCCTTGTTGATATGCTTCCAGTTCTACCTCTATGTGAGTTTCTCAAACATATTTATTAAGTAATTTATATTGTTTATTTCAAAATAGTTGATAGCTTATTTCCATTAACAACTTATTTCCATTCTTCAAGGTATGTACGGAAAATGATAGATAGAACCCACTACACTGATGGTGCAGAGTTAACTTGTCAGAAGAAAGATCATCTTGTCTCAATTTTTACTTATTTTGAGAATTACAATATCTATTCTAAAATTCCTGCACATTATGGTCAATACGTGCCACTAGTGCACGTGTTGAACTACGGTAACATCCATGGAGATGTCATGGTAATATTGTTGGCTTGATCATATTTTGCATAAATTCTTCTAAAACTAAACTACATTGCTAACTATGAAGTTATTACTATGTTTTTCAACAGAAAATCCCTTCGGGTTGTGTGCCTCATCTGATGTTTCGGAAAGGTCACCTTCATGTTATGGGCTTATTATCGTCGACGTCAGGTCATCATCCTACGCATCACTGTCCATACCGGATTTCTAGAACAGATGAAGGCATGACAATCAAAGATTGGAAAAAAAATATAGTCAATCGTAGGGAGCTACTTGGAAGCAACATTGTGCGAAGGCCAAGAATTAGAGACAGGATAATCTCCATTCTCCATAATGGAGAGTCAGGGCCTATCTTGTTTTATGCTATTTTACCTTAGAGAGGGTGGTTAGGTCCTAGCTACTCATGATCATGTGCTAAGAAGTTGTTACATGACTATGATGATGATGAGTAGGACTTGTTATTATGACAACGAGTAGATGTTGTGAGATGACGATGATGTTGAGTAGGACTTTTTATTATGACAACGATGATGAGTTATTATTAATTATGATGATGCATGATGCTAAGTTGTTATATGAGCATGATGACTTATTATATATCAGTGGGTAAAATTCATGCAGATGGACTAGTTTGAAATGGAGGCAACATGTGGTGCACATACTACTAATCCAAACAATATCAAGTTTGGATTAGTAGTACTTTTGACATGCACCACATGTTGCCTACACTTGAATCTAATCCATGTTCATGCACTAGTAGAAAAATGGCATAATAATGTGAAGCACATTAGTCCCGGTTTATAACTGAACCAGACTAATGATCACATTAGTGCCGGTTCCAACGGCTAGGCGGGCGACGATCATTAGTATGTCTATATATATATGTAGTATCATAAAATACCAACGAATGAAAAAGAATTAAATGGAAAACACAAAATTAAAGGAAAAGAAATCATAAAAACAAAACCCCTAAACCTTTTAGTACCGGTTGGTGTTACCAACCGGTACTAAAGGTCTCCCCGCCCCCGGCGCTGGCTCGTGCCATGTGGTGGCACTTTAGTGACGGTTCGTGTTGAACTGATACTAAAGGGGGGGACCTTTAGTCCCCACCCTTTAGTGCCGGTTGCAAAACCGGTGCTAAAGGGCCTTACGAACCGGTGCTATAGCCCGGTTCTGCACTAGTGTGAGTTAGGTTTATTGGGTTAAGAGTGTGTGTTATTTTCTCTCCTGTTGCAATGCATGGGCTCTTTTGCTAGTCTTTACCTAATAATAAAGCACCGGTCACTTCTACCCTATCACCATCATGTTATTTTTGCAAAAAAGTCCTTGTATTTTTTGGTAATTGAACCTACAGTCCTGTTTTGAGTGGCTTATCTGAGAAAATGTTTAATTTTGCAAAAAGAACCCTGCATTTTCAGTATACAATCCATGATCCTTTTTAGGTGACCGATACGTCTCCAACGTATCTATAATTTATAAAGTATTCATGCCATGTTTACATTAATTCTATATGGTTCTGGTATGATTTGAATGGAACTAACCCGGACTGACGTTGTTTTCAGCAGAACTACCTGGTGTTATTTTTTGTGCAGAAATAAAAGTTCTCGGAATTGGGCGAAACTTTTTGACATTTTTTGGAAGAAAGGAGAAATAATGGAGCAAAGACCCACCAAAGGGGCCCCCCTGCTGCCCACAAGACACCAGGGTGCGCCAGCCCCCCTGGCGCGCCCTAGTGGACCCCTCGAAGCCCATCGTCGCATGAAACTGACACCAAATAATCCTATAAATACAGAAACCCCCAAAAATAACCCTAGATCAAAATTCCGCCGTCGTAAGCCTATGTAGCCACGAAAAAACAGTCTAGACCCTGTTCCGACACCCTGTCGAAGGGGGAAATCATCACTGAAGGCCATCTTCATCATCCTGGCGGCCATAATGGCGAGGAGGGAGTAGTCCACCCTCGGGGCGGAGAGTTTGTACCAATATCTATGTGTTTTTATCTCTCTCTCTCTCTCTCTCTCTCTCTCTCTCTCGTTTTCTTTAGATGGCACAATCTTGATGTATCGCGAGCTTTGTTAATATAGTTGGATCTTATGGTGTTTTCCCCTCTCTATCGTGTTGTGGTAAATTGAGTTTTCCCTTTGAGATTTCATCGGATTGAATACTTTTATGGATTTGAGAGGATGTATGTCTTGCTATGAATACCCTTAGTGACAATGGGGTATCATATTGATTCACTTGATATATGTTTTGGCACTCAACTCGCAGATTCCCGAGGTGGCATTGAGGTAATCTATGCATAGGGGTTGATGCACGTTCTTGCCTTTGTGTTGAATCTGAAGTTGTTTGATGCACTTTGTACACGCCACATGCGAGCGCAGCTGGCGGGGTTAGCGCCTTGCGGCACAACTATGGGTTTGCGACACTGGTTGCTTGCTTTCGGGACGACAGGCTAATCAACTTGCCGCTTTGGTTGGTTTGGGCCTCCGCTCCATTTGTTTGGTTAATGGACAACCAAGGCAATATGGTTTCGAGATAGGATGGCTGGAGGGCAGGGCAAAGCGAAATCTCGTTCTCATCCTGGAAAGCGCTTCCACCCAGGAAAGTGGGAATTTTCTGCGCAAGCTGTGGCCCGAGGAAGAAGAAAGATCGGACTCCCGTATATTTTTGTTCCCGGTTTGACACCCTAGCACAACTGTTGCAATACAGTGTGCCGGATAGCAATTAACTAGTTGGGGATGTGTGACATATGGGGTCCACCACGTAAGGAAACACCAAGGCAACCGTCGTCCTGTGCTACGGTTAGGTTTTGCTTGATGTGGGTGGTGTGGCTACGGTGGTGGCTAGGGCGGGGAGATACTGATCGGCGGTGTCAACTTCGTCAGGGGCGGAGCTGATGGCAGAGAAGACTAGAGGGAAAGCAGTGGTGCGCACGTCAGATAGATCGACTAACCGGGGATCCTCGATGTCCCGGATCGAGATCATCACTCATGACCTTGTTGCGAGCCACTCGGCGATACGAGGGGGCAGGGTGTTGATAGATAAGGAAGCAAAAGCTCTCTTCTTTGCGGATCCAGAACTGGTGCTTCCCGGGAGTTCGAGGCGGTCAACGATGGGAAAACTATGCTCTCCCCGGCCATTAAACATCCTTGTTCAGAAGCAAACTATGCAAAGAGCCTGGGGACTACATAGAGAAGCACAATTCATAGATCTAGGTGTGCAATTATCTTTGTGATGCGCTTTGGAAGTAAAAGTGATCGGAGACATGCCATGAACAATGGGGCATGGCAATATGATTTTAATGTGATGATCCTAAAGGGGTACGAGGGCAACACGAGGTCATTTGAGATGGTTTTTGACAAGGTTGATATCTGGGTCTGTCTGACTAACCTGCCGCCACATAAGAGGACAAAGGTCATCGGTAATGTCGGCAATTTGCTTGGCAAGGTGTTGACAAGGACGGTGTTGCTAGAGGCAAACACCTCAGGGTATTGGCAAAAATCTCAGTCTATGTGCCTCTTTTTAGAGGTTTCTATCTTAAATCCTCAGTGGAGATAAAGTTGGGAGGTGGTTCGACTTCTACTAAGAAAAGATACCCCACTTTTGCTTTGAATGTGGAAGCCTGGTTCATGTTGGGTGTTTATGTTAGCCATCGATCAACTCCACATCTTAGTGGAGCGAGTGACTAAGGGCTTCACCAGGACGAAACAACTCGGCTAAGGAGGGATCTCGTGGTGTTGCGACTAGTAGTAACAACAATTTTGGTAGCTCCCGCACACGGAATAGTGAATGTGGACGTCACGGGCAATCAAGAATTAGAGGCCTCCCTACAAAGAGGAACCTTAATGCACAATTTCCAGGATGGCCGACTCCCGCATGCGCGTGGAGCAAAGGCCGCCGGACAGAGAGGAGGTGAACAACTCGAACACAAAGAAATTCATGCACAAGGCATTGAGAGAGTAAGATCTTTGGTCGGATTTGATCAAAGGAGAGAAAAGGGCTCGAGAAATAAATAAAACTAGCAACAGAGACAAAGAGAAGGAGCTTGCGATGGATCCTGGGAATCGTAAGGTAAGGAATCCATTGGCAGCCAGCATCGGAGCCGATGTGCAGAAAAAGGCATGTGTGCTCGATGTCAATGGCAGGAAAAAGAACAACTTTAGTTCAGGAGGTTACAACATAAGGATGAACATGAAAATAGGAAGAGCATGCCCAAGCAGTTGTGGGTAGCTAAGGATGATCCGGACATGCAGATTACACATGATGCTTTTATTCATGATGCGATAGAGAAAACGTCTATAGTGCTTGACCACATGTGAGAAAACATGGAAAAATCGGCGGACCCTGCGGCGCATGGCTGCCGAGAGCAATGAATCTTCTTGCCTGGAATTGTTGAGGATTGGGGTTTGACTCGACAGTTGGCGAACTTCGCAGCCTGATTAGGTCCTACAACCCAATGGTGGTGGTTCTGAGTGAGACAAAAAATAAAGCCAGGGCTATGGGCAAGCTGAAGTGAAGTCTGGGATGCATGAGTGGTGTCGCGGTGGATTGTGTGGGTCGAAGTGGAGGCTAGCCCTATGGTGGAGAGAAAATTTGAATGTAACAGTTAGGCCATGATGCCAATATTTCATGAATGCAGAGATTGCAGTCAATGGAAAAACGTGTAGATTCACTAGTTTCCATGAACCTCACATGGAGCTAAGAAACAAATCATGGGATGTCATCAGATATCTTTGTGCGCAGGATGATCTTCCATGGTTGTGTGCGAGGGATTTTAATGATGCAATGTTTCAGTCACATCAGTTGGGAGGGAACGTGAGAAGCTTCTCGAGGATGGAGAACTTTTGAGATTGCTTGGCCGACATGGTCTCCTTGATCTAGGCTTATCATGGTATTCGTACACGTGGGGCAATAAAAGGGAAGGGCATGAGAATGTGCAGGCGCGACTCGATCGAGACACATGCAATGACGGGTTTTTGGCCATGTTTCCAAAAACAATAGTTGAAGATCTAATTAGTGAAGAATATGATCACATTGCCTTGCTCATCCACCCTCCAATCCCAGAGGGGAGGGCCCCAAATACAAATTTCACTCGTAACCACTATAAGATTATGCATTACATCCCAAAGATTATCAAACACATAAAAGAGAACCTCAATTTGCAGGAGCGCAAGTTCACACCACATACTATAGTTTATACTAATCAACTCGCGAAGCTGAGTTTAATTACATTGCTGGTCTCTCTTTGTGATGAATGTCTCAGTATCATAATATAATGTAAGATAACTAGATTTCTTTATTTAAACCAATGCACATTTTTATCATTTGAGAAACGAGTAGGAGATCTCATATGCACCAAATCAAACCAAGTGAATCCAGATGAGCATGCCACATAACCGAATCATATGCAAACGTGCAATTGACAACATTGCATGTTATTTATAATTATAATACTACTACTAATTTAAATACAAGTACAAAGCATACACATGTTGTAACTTTTTAGAGAACCCAACTTGAAAATCACAATTGACATGCCCTAGAAGTTTCTACGAATGTGTTTACCTAATGTACACTAGATACCACTATTAGAATATATTTTTAGTGTGTATGATTTAGAAATCTCTACCATGATATTGAATAATATTAAAAAATATAAACACATGCATAGATACACAAACGTATGCATACACACTATAGTTTATGAAATATTAAAATGTTATTCAAAATATTCTTTTAACAAGAAAGAGAATTTTTGTTACTTCGTACAACTTAAGTTTCGCACAATCAATTTTTTTTAATTATATACATTACAAATGTATAACAAAGAATACTACAATTATTATTTAGAACATATGTCATGGGGTTAATTATGATGGCTAAGTAATTGAAACTTGTACTAATTAAAATTGTAATATGGTACAATTAATTTGAAATAAATACAAAAGTTAGTATGAAAAATCTTTGTTTTACATTTCCTGGGTGTTCATTTTGGGTTGTGTGTGGGACTGAGTCCTTTCCTCTTGATGTATAGCTAGGTCGATAATGATGGCAGTTGTGAAGAATACAATGAACAGAAAGATGAAGTGTCTGGGCTGGATTCCCTACTCACTTATGTTGGCTATGTTGCGATACATGTGACTCCACTTCAAGGTCTCCATGCCAAATTCTTGCACGACTGTGTAGAAGACCCAAAATATTCCTGGTGTGACGATGCATCCAATTAGTATGCCGATCGATGGGCTGACTACCACGGACCTTGGTAATGGCAATGTCGCGTGAGCCACTTTCATATTTGATATCATGGTTCTCGTTGTGTTGATGACACCCCAATAACCCGCAGCCTGCCAGGCCAATAATGGCACCGCCCGTCGCACCTAACCATGCTCCCTCGGCTCGGATGTCCACTTTGTCGTATGTTGCCCTGATGCTAATTTTGGCGAGTCCAAACCATAGGTGTTGCAGAAGGCCACTACCGACGCAACTACGTAAAGTAGAGTTACGTAGTACCATGTCAGTTAGCTGAAGATGTGTGGTAGCACGGCACCAGATAGCATCACCACCATTGCCAATGGTGTGGGTATGAAATCATTGTCGAACATTTTGGTGTGATGCCGATTGTCAAATGTCTCACTTTTGCGTGAACGTAACCCTTCTTCCGCACACGTGCACGACTACGGTCTGGATGAAGATGTAAATGACACCACAAGCATGAGTGCGCATGACATGGTGATCTCCATTGTGGGAATTAGGAGTGAGCAAGATGGATATACCAATTATCTTTTCGTTTGAAGAAGCGAGAGTTTACTTTGTAGACTTCAGCGCCGTCAAGCTATCCTTCTCAACATCCGTAGGGTACAATTGCCCCTTATTGTGTTCTAGGAGAGGCATGATGGATCCGTATGACAAGATTGCTCCAACGAGAACAAAGTAACTTATAATTTATGGGCAAATCATGCCAATACCGACCTACATGGCAAAGAACACGAAGGAGAAGCTACAAGAGTATGAATGGTGATTATTTGCATAATTGCTAAGAGTAATTCTCCAAATAAAAAGGGCCAACATTTTTGTGTCGCATAAAATGGTGCAAAGTTTCACAAAGTACTACAATTCCACACTTCCAAAAGCTTTGAGGAGATGGTTCCACAAGGTGACTAAGATAAATCCAAGCAGAGCCGTCGGAACGTTCAGCTCCTGGATAAGCCCAGTCCTTAGGGCCAATTCCATGAGGATACACCCAATGATGGTGCTAAGCAACAGTGAGCGCACCGTGGCTTGATCTCTCCAGGCTAGGACATCAAGTTCAACAGCGGAGCTATGTGTGTTGCTGGGGGCTGTGCCCCCCCCCCCCCCAACTTTGAACCAACTTCTGAAGGATTTTTTTAGGGAGGGATTAGATTAAAACTTTGCTAGCTTTTGGCCCCTCCAAACATTCTTATTTTGATGGCAGCTATGAAGAATACAATGAACACAAAGATGAAGTGCTTGGGATGGATTACCTGCACGCTTATGCTGGCTATGTTGCGATACAGGGGACTCCACTTCGAGGGTTATTCGGAGTTCTCCATACCAAATTCTTGCATGACTGTGTAGAAGACCCTGAATATTCCTTGTGTGACGATGCATCGAATTAGTATGCCGATCGACAGGCTCACTACCATGGACCTTGGCAATGGCAATGTCGCGTGAGCAACTTTCATATTTGATATCATGGTTCTCGTTGTGTTGATGACACCCCCAATAACCCGCAGCCTGCCAGGCCAACGATGGCACCGCCGTCGCGCCTAACCATGCTCCCACGGCTAGGATGGCCACTTTGTTGTATGTTGCCCTGATGCTGATTTCGGCGAGTCCAAACCATAGGTGCTGTAGAAGGCCACTACCGACGCAACTACGTATAGTAGAGCTACATAGTACCATGTTAGTTGGCTGAATATGTGTGCTAGCGCGGCACCATATAGCATCACCACCATTGCCAATGGTGTGGGTATCAAATCCTTGTCAAACATTTTGGTGTGCTGCCGGTTTTTAAATGTCTCACTTTTGCCTGAACGCAACCCTTCTTCCGCGCACGTGCAAGACTATGGTCCGGATGAAGATGTAAATGGCACCCAAGCATGAGTGCGCATGACATGGTGATCTGCATTGTGGGAATTAGGAGTGAGCAAGATGGATATACCAATTATATTTTCCTTTGAAGAAGCGAGAGTTTACTTGGTAGACTTCGACGCCGTCAAGCCATCCTGCTCAACATCCGCAGGGTACCATTGCCCCTTATTGTGTTCTAGGAGAGGCATGATGGATCCGTATGACATGATTGCTCCAACGAGAACAAAGTAACTTATAATGTATGGGCAAATCATGCCAATGCCGACCTACATGGCAGGGAACACGAAGGAGAAGCTACAAGAGTATGAATGGTGATTATTTGCATAATTGCTAAGAGTAAGTCTCCAAATAAAAAGGGCTAATATTTTTGTGTCGCATAAAATGGTGCAAAGTTTCACATAGTACTACAATTCCACACTTCCAAAAGCTTTGAGGAGATGGTCCACAAG
This sequence comes from Secale cereale, assembly GCA_902687465.1. Classification (NCBI taxonomy): domain Eukaryota; kingdom Viridiplantae; phylum Streptophyta; class Magnoliopsida; order Poales; family Poaceae; genus Secale; species Secale cereale. The sequence goes on along the minus strand of LR738713.1, from coordinate 552,160,527 downwards.
GTGACTAAGATAAATCCAAGCAGAGCCGTCGGAACGTTCAGCTCCTGGACAAGCCCAGTCCTTAGGGCCAATTCCATGAGGATACACCCAATGATGGTGCTAAGCAACAGTGAGCGCACCGTGGCTTGATCTCTGCAGGCCAGGACATCAAGTTCAACAGTCGAGCTATGTGTGTTGCTGGGGGGCTGTGCCCCCCCCCCCCCCACTTTGAACCAACTTGTGAAGGAATTTTTTTAGGGAGGGATCAGATGAAAACTTTGCTAGCTTTTAGACCCTCCAAACATTCTTATTTTTACGGCAACTATGAAGAATACAATGAACACAAAGATGAAGTGCTTGGGCTGGATTCCTTACACGCTTATGTTGGCTATGTTGCGATACAAGGGACTCCACTTCAAGGGGTACACGAAGTTCTCCATACCGAATTCTTGCACGACTGTGTAGAAGACCCAGAATATTCCTGGTGTGATGATGCAACCAATTAGTATGCCAATCGATTGGCTCACTACCACGGACCTTGGCAATGGCAAAATTGCGTCAGCAACTTTCATATTTGATATCATGGTTCTCGTTGTGTTGATGACACACTCAATATCCCGTAACCTGCCAGGCCAACGATGGCACCACCCGTCGCGCCTAACCATGCTCCCACGGCTCGGATGACCACTTTGTCGTATGTTGCCCTGATGTTGATTTCGGTGAGTCCAAATCGTAGGTGCTGCAGAAGGCCACTGCCGACGCAACTACGTAAAGTAGAGCTACATAGTGTCATGTCAGTTGGCTAAAGTTGTGTGTTAGGGCGGCACCAGATAACATCACCACCATTGCCAATGGTGTGGGTATCAAATTGTTGTTGAACATTTTGGTGTGCTGCTGGTTGTCAAATGTCTTACTTTTGCCTGAACGTAACCCTTCTTCCGCGCACGTGCACGACTACGGTCCGGATGATGATGTAAATTGCACCCCAAGCATGAGTGCGCACGACATGGTGATCTGCACTGTGGGAATTAGGAGTGAGCAAGATGGATATACCAATTATCTTTTCGTTTGAAGAAGCGAGAGTTTACTTGGTAGCCTTCGATGCCATCAAGCTATCCTGCTCAACATCCCCAAGGTACTATTGCCCATTATCATGTTCCATGAGAGGCACGATGAATCCGTATGACAGGATTGCTCCGACGGGAACAAAGTAACTTATAATGCATTGGCAAATTATGTCAATACCGACCTACATGGCAGAGAACACGAAGGAGAAGCTACAAGAGTAAGAATGGTGATTATTTGCATAATTGCTAAGAGTAATTCTCCAAATAAAAAGGGCTGATATTTTTGTGTCGCACAAAATGGTGCAAAGTTTCACAAAGTATTACAATTCCACACTTCCAAAAGCTTTGAGGAGATGGTTCCACGAGGTGGCTAAGATAAATCCAAGCAGAGCCGCCGCGACGTTGAGCTCCTAGACAAGCCCAGTTCTTAGGGCCAATTCCACGAGGATACACCCAATGATGGTGCTAAGCAACATTGAGTGCACCGTGGCTTGATCTCTCCAGGTCGGGACATCAAGTTCAATAGTGGAGCTATGTGTGTTGCTGGGGGCCGTGCCCCCCCCCCCAACTTTGAACCAACTTGTGAAGGAATATTTTTAGGGAGGGATTAGATGAAAACTTTGCTAGCTTTTAGCCCCTCCATACACTCTTATTTTGTCTTTGTCCCCCAATGGATTCTCGCTCCGCCACTATAAGTTGTTGGAAGGGATTCTCCATCTCCTTGTTTGTGGTAGGATGAGTCTCAACCGACATGATTTGCTGCCCGGGGTTGTCCATCTCCTTGTTCGTGGTAGGATGAGTCGAGTGCCTTAGTGGAAGAAGGCTTGGTCGCAGACTCAGAATGGTGGTATATACTATCTAAAAAGCTACTTGTAGCAGCGGGCGTGTGGTCAAGGCATCTAAAACCGAACGCCCCATATCTATCTCAAACACCCGGGTGGCCTGCCTATTCACTACTCGAACGTAAAATTGTCACCCTACCGGCCGTCCAAAACAGAGCCCGAATGCTCGAACTGGCCGAATGCGTGAACATTTTTAAATACATGGTTAACCATTTTAATCACACAACAAACCTTTAAAAAATATGATACAAATTATTTTTTTAAACTACCTTTAGATTATGTTGGAACATTCTTCTAAAAGTTTCCTAATGTATTTATTAGAAAAATTCAAGAAAATAAAAAATTGAAGAGAAAATGGGAGAGAAAAAAGAAAACAAAAGAAAGATACTTCAGTCCGGAACTCGATCTGAGATGCACCATGCACCTAGTGAATGGTAAAATCAAAAGAACAAAATACAAATTCAAAAAATCCTAATTATTTTGTGGTTCAAGATGCTCCCATGTTTGAACTTTGTGTTTTTGTGAAGTTTGGACGTTCAAAGAGCTTGTGGCAAAAAAAGAAGAAGAAAGAAATCGGACGTGTATAGTGCAATTTTCAAAAGTTTCCCCGACAACCCAAATTTCTATTTTTCTGCCATGAGCTCCTTAAATGTCTAAACTTCATCAATTTTTCACAGAGATCACACATTTGAGCATATTGCTTGTAATTTTTTATAATTTTTATTTGTGTTATTATTTTTAGCGATTTTACTGTTCATGTCTGGGCAGCTCGGGAGCCAAATGCCGCACCCACAAAAGATTACCTTTTTTAGATAATAAGAAAATAAAAGAGTACCTAGTTTATGTGCTTATATGCGCGTAGTAGTGTGTGATGAACGTACACTATTTTTTTATGAGGGGTGTCTGATAGACGTACTCCCTCCGGTCTTTTTACTCTGCGTGTTAGATTTGTTCAGGTCAAATATTGCACACACAAAAAATATTGCAAGTTTCACCGAATTTATATTAAAAAATTAACATCTATAATACCAAATATATATACTATGAAACTACATTTCATATAACGAATCTAACAATATTAATCTGGCATTGTAAATGTTGATACTTTTTTCTATATGTTTGATTAAAGTATTTTTGATAAACTTAGTCAAAGTAGATATGTTTTTTTTTTAGAATACCGGAGGGAGTACGTTTGTTTTAAGTGCATACGTGCTTATGGGCCTGGTCCATTTAGGGATGGCACGTTCGGTCGCACCCCTCGGCATAGGCCCATTCGTGCTGTGCTCCCCCTTGAAACGCCGGCGAAACACGACCGCCGCGGGGGCCGGGGGAATCAGGCGAGCAGCGCAGCGTCCGTTGTTAGGTGGTCCTGGGAGCACGCAGACGGCGACGGGCGCGCACCTCCCCTACGCCTCCACTTCCCTGGCCCCGTCGTCCTGTCTAAGTCGCCGGCGACGTGGACGCAGCGATGCTGCGGACGGTGCTGCGACAGGGAGGCCGCTCAGAGGGATCCACGGGGAACCTTCTCACGCCGGAGTCGCTTAAATGGCTCGACTCCGTCACTTTCCCCATGATCCTCACCGCCGCCGCCGTCGCCCTCTTCACCAAGCTCCTCATGATGGTATCCTCCACCCCCACCCATACAAAATTCCCCTTCAATCCCTTCCTTAATTCCTGTTCGTTTATCCACTCCCAGCAGAGTAAAGATATACTGTAGATAGTTAAACAAATGTAGATCTGGGCATTGCGACCAGAACAGTCCATAGAAGGTTATAGTGCTACAAGAACACGTAAGATTAAAATTTAATTATCTAGGACAGCATCAAATGCCAACAAAAACAACTAAACTCAAGTTTGTAATGTGAATAATGAAATTAAAGACTGACTACAGAAGCAATGGAGATTATCTTTAACCATAAGGAGCCTAGTGGCACTAAAAACCTTTGAAGTATCAATCCTGAAATTCAATACTACCTAATAACTTGACCTATCATTTTGAGAACATAGTCAGCAAGAAAACCATCTTGAATAATAAACCAAAAGCATATGAGATATCAACGTAAACCAACGGTTACACTAAGCTCCCATCTACCACTCTACCCACTTGATAGTTCTAAGTTATAGCTTCTCCATCTGCTCTGTTCCTTCCGCTGTCCCCAAATGATTGGCTTACAACTGCGTAATACAGCCCTGTCATGCATACACATGTGCTAATAATCAGATTATGTGCTTCTAAAGTTAATGCCATGTAGATTCAGTTTCTACTTTATAGAATGGCATGTCAGTTCAGTACATTGATCGGAAACGGGAATTGCACACGCTTCTAATTCTAAATTAGCATTATTTCAAGTTACTGAAGGTTGTACGTGGGAATCAGGTTATGTTCTAATAATCAGATAATTTCAAAGCAAAATATAATTATTAGATGATCCTGTGCATTCATTTTGTACAGACAATCCTCGTTGAGTTTCCTACCGAAATGGGCAAGCACGCATTAACCAAAGCTAGCAGCAACAAAATTTTGGCACAGGCAATTACACTTTCTTAAAATCCTAATGTTAACTGGTTGAACTACTGCCAGTCCAAAATTGTATGCTAAGGTTCAAGCTGTCGTACACATAAATTCTGAATGAGCGCATTCATAGCTAATAATTACAGTCTTATGCATTCAACTAAAGTTTCTAACGCAGCACTTGGCACTTGAATGGAATATTCCATTTACTTTTAGATAAAACTGAATGTTACACACTGAATGAGTTACATGTTAGCGCTCAGCATTGACTTGCCTTGCTCTTTGATAATTACACAAGCATAATTATAGAGTGGCTGCAAGACTTGTGAGCCTGTAGAAATGTAACCTCTCGGAACGAGCAGAATTTTGGAGTGGTTTATTTATGCTAGTCCTGTTAACGATGCATAAAGTACATTTGGAGAAGAGACATTCCAAGATTTCTTAGTGGGTCAAATGGTTCTCTATCCATGGAAGAGTAGTGCATAGAGCATTTCTAACTTTGTGCTATCTAGGTATAGTTGTTTTTCTTCGATGTTACAGTTCGACTTTTTCTCTCCCCTTTTCATGGCTTCATTCAAGAAATGTTCAAACAAATTTATGTTAGTTATCTCGTGAACTAATAGTCAACCAGATTTTCATGATAAGATATGTGTGTCCTTGTCTTGTAATCATCAAGCCTGCTGTTTGCCAGATTATCTACCTACCGCATATGGTACATGTCAATTAATTAATTTAACTCAGCATTGTCTGCATGTGTTCAGAAAATCTTCTTTCTCTTCTGAATTTGGTATGTTCTGAACCTTTTCCATGTTTTCTGGGTAGGAACATGAAGCCACAGACCAAGAAAGGAGAGAACGCAAGATAAAGAATAGTCACCCTGAGCAAGGAACAGTAAGGATGCTTTCACGTGAAGAGTGGGATGAAATCCAAGAAGTGAGGCCAAGAACCCCTTTTGAATCAAAGTTAGCTCGTCCACATGCCCGCTTAAGAACCGGGGAAAAAGTTCGGCTGGTAAGTAGCCGACAGAACTTTGTTGTTATAATCTCATAGATGCATTTCATACGCTAATTCAACGATAATTGATGGTATATTATATCACTTTGGAGTGAGTTTACTGGATCCACAGTCTTGCTTCCATGATGAAAACAGATGTATTGCTGATTCATAGTAGATACTACTGTTCCATGTTTCAACAACTTGCTGCTATATATAACTAGCAGGGTCACCTGTGCATTTATGGTGCTAGATTTGGTTTACCCTGTGTCCTCTTTAGTTATTTGGTTAAATTCTGCCAACCTCCTTGCAGAATTATTGTGCAAGGGTAAGGCTGTCTAGAAATTCCCTTCCCCAGGCCCCACCTCGTGTGGAAGCTTTGAGCACTTGGTACACCTTTTATATTCTGTATGATTTGAGTGATTGTGGTAGACATTTACTCTGGAGTGTAATAGAACCTGTAGCCAAAATACATCTTGAGGATCAATTTTGTCTTGTTCTCCCTTACCCGTGTCTCTTTTCACGTCTCAGTGTTGGTAGGGTAGGCAGCAAGCCATCTCTTTTCTATTGTGTTGATTTCACCCACGTCCTTACCTAACTCAGTAGAGTTACAACCTGCATACATTTTGAAGGTTTGACCTGCCTTTCGCTTCAGAGCTTGATGCTAAGACTTGTCTTGACATCTCTGCCTTGCAGGAGGATGCCAAGGATTGGGCTGTTGATGTGCTCACTGATGCTTTTACTAGAGCGGAAGAGAGTGCTAAGCGGAAATGATTCAGAAGAAAGGCGCAGCAGCCAACACATCCAGTTTGAAGTTTTGTTTAGAGGAAAACACTTTGGGGTTTTTCTTGAATGCACATTTCATGGTTTCTTTTGAGTTTGAGTTGCCGACTCCTCGTAGATGCTAACTTGCGCGGTGAACTATGGTAGCCGTGTAGAATAGATTTTCCTTGCTACTGTATATATACATACGGTTCCTTGCTATGCTCATATTGTTTGTTTGAATGCAAACTACAGTAGTAGTGGATTATAAGTGAAGGGAAGGAGGGGCTGTATACTTTCAACAGTTACGTTTAGATCTCAGGCGTTCTTTCTTTTTTCATTTCACATTTCATAGTAATATTTATTTTCAACAGTGTTGTGTACTCGCGTACTTTGAGTGGACGTGTACTGCTAGTATTTGCCACTCCCTCCGGTCCATGTTACTTGACGCAGCTTTAGTATAACTTTAGTACAATGTTGTACTAAAGCCGCGACAAGTAATATGGACCGGAGGGAGTACTAGAAATTGTCATTTTTGTGTCGGTGGATGTTTTGGGTCACCAAAAAGTTGACACAAATAAAGCTATCAAACGACCTTGCAGTCACACACAACTGACGCTAGTATTTGTTTGCTACATTAGAAATTGTCCAAAGTGGACGCGCATTGCTAGCCACTTGTGTAGATAGTTGAGACCCACCTGAGCCACCCAACAGTGCTGTGTGGTCGGATTTGTAATAACAAAATGACAGAATATGCACAAATATAAAATAAATGATTTTTCTTTGTCTCTTCGCTACAGTATAAAGAATGTGCATCTCAATAACATCCAATAGTAGCGTCAGTTTAATCGTTGACACATACGAAGGCCGATACAAGTCGGCAGCCCAAAATTGGCGTGACTCATAAAGAACTCTGTGAAGATCCCTCATGCAGCCGCTACACGGTATGTCCCTCTCTATAGATTTAATCTTTTTATACGGGTTGGAATTGCTTGATTCTCTTTATGATAGCACACATGGGGTTGCAAGTTCGTGGAGAGGAAGGAGAAAAGAGAGTCCGAGGAAAGAGATAAATAACCGCACGGGAAGACACCTAAGATCGTTTTGCAAGCTATATATACAAAACGATTAGTACACAGTAGCTGTAGGATTAGATGTAGGGTTGGCCTCGTGCCAATTTGGACCGCGTTGACGACGGCGAGCGGTGTTAGGCGGCTTTTCGATGCTTCTTCTTTACCCATGGTGGTGTGGTGCTATGGGTGAAGAGGAAGAGCTGGATCATTTTTCACACTCAAACATGAATGATCCCGTGGGCAGTGATCCCGGCTGGTTCAATTTCAATACTAGTGATTTAGACGTGGGCATCCCCGAGTGGATGGATCCCACAACCCACAATAACACCAATTGGAAAAAAGAAAGGAGCGTGAAGCAAGTTATTTGGTTCTTCCAGCTCTGCCCCGAGCTCTTCCACATCAGGACCATCGTATGTGCTTTTAGGTGGTGGGGAGTTAGCGAAGTACCTCAAGAGCAACAAAGTCGACTTCAATTCACGGACGAGGACAACTTCGACATAATTTAGTGGTGGCATGAACACAAGGTTACATATCCGGTGCTTTCCATATTAGGTTATCAATACCCATCTCATCGACATCATCAGAGACTGCTTTCAGCCTAACTGAAAGAATACTTGAGGAAAGAAGAACGAGTCTCACCCCGGATATGGTGAGCACACTCATGGCCGTGAAAGACGGAGAACTAGCGAGAATAAGAGGCCAACACACAGCGGAAAACAAAGAACTGATGCCCACGTTCGAAGATCTTGCACTCGAAGACGAAGAGTAGTTGTAGTCTTTGTATTTTTTCTTTTTGTAATTTTTTTTTTTTGAAATCTAGATCGTGGCTTTGTACTCTTTTACTTCCTAGGTATGGAAGGTTTTAACGAGGTAGTCACTAATAAAGCTCAAAATTTTCTTCCACATGATGACACTTTGCCTCATTTTAATTTGTCTGCCTTTTCTGGACTTATTTATGCCAAATGTGCCTAACGTGTCAGCCCGTGTAAAAAATGTAAGTTTTTTTTGGCTATATAAAGGGCTTCCTACCCCTCTTATTTCTCACACTCAAACCCGTCTCATTTCCAACACTCAAACATGGATGCTTCAAATGTTCGGCGAAGAGTCTCATACATCTGGAACTACTTTGATGAAGAAATATTTGTGGAGGATGGTGTGTACGTGCGCGAAGCTAAGTGCAAAAGATGCAAAATCTATTTGACCCTAGGGTATGGAGGAGTCGACCACCTAAATCGCCACAAACAGACACGCTAAGAGAGACGAGGAGGCCGCGGGGCACCAAGCCGCGTAGTTGCATCTTTGTAATTTTCTTATCCTTTTATATTTTCATTTTCTTTTATAATTTGGAGCGTGGCGATGTACTCTTTTACTTCTTAGGGACGGAAGATTTTAACGAAGCATTCTTTAACACAGCTTAATATTTATCCAACCTAAAGACACATTGCCACATTTTTTTTACCTTCTAATCTATTCTTCTTTTTCATGTTTTTGATTTTTTCTTGACCTACAAATTTTCTTCTTATTTTCTGGATGTAATAATTAATAAATGTGCTAGCGCTACAATTCTTTGGATATAAAAAAAATAGCACGTTAGGTTGTCAGAATCGCGATTCTGTTGTACGATTCTACGACTTTACGATCCAAACTAACCCCTCTGATTCTACGATTTTAGTTCATAGAATATAGATTTTTACGATCCTGGTAGTGAAGATTCTACGATTTGCGATCCTACCATCACAGCTCCGATCCGATCAAAATCGCGATTCTGATAACCTTAATACGTACTCTATTTGTAAAGAAATAGTAGTGCTTTAAACGCTCTTATATTTCTTTATATATAGAGAAAGTACCAAACTACTAAGGATTGTGATAATTGTCAACTGTGTGACAGATTGCAAAAGTGTTGAACGATCCTGCCATCGAGGCCGAGCGCGCTCCCGAATGAACGATCCATCTAACGAGTCCCGAGTGCGTTCGATCCCAATTTTCTTCCGGTCCCCGTTGGCCTCGCACTTCCCACGTTCTCCCAACCAGGTTTTTTTTTCATCTTTTTTTTCACGTGTTCGATCCCAACTTTCTCTCTCGTCCCGTTAGCCTCCCACTTCCCCACGTTTTTCCCAGTTAGTTTTTCTCACCTTTTTTTTATTTAGAAACAAAAGCAGGGTAAAAAAGAGAAAAAAGCAGGACGCAAAAAATTGAGGCTGATGAGACTCAAACCCAAGCCCTCCTAGTTGAGGAGGAAGGGACACCAAGCCCAATAACCAACAAGCAAACACATAGTTTCTATTCAAATTCTAAAGAAACAATCTACTTGACCATTGGTGCGTATTATTACCATGTCATTTACACAGCAGTTATCCAGGGGTTTGCTTTCAATAACTTTTTTCCTATGTTAAAAGGTTACCACGATATTTGTGCATAAATTATCAGGTCTCCGGTGCATATATTACCATGCCATTTACATAGAAATTACCGATGAAAATTTTCAACAACTGTTTTCCCCCGGGTCAAAAGTTACCACATGTCTTGTACCTAAGTTATCATGTGTGTGGTGCGTATAATACCATACCATTTACACAGAAGTTATCGGGGTATGTTTTGAACAACTTTTTTCCTCGGTCAAAGTTACCGTGCTGTTTTATACCAAAACTATCATGTTTGTGGTGCGTAAATCACCATGATATGTAAACATAAAGTTACCGTGGTATGTTATCAACAACTTTCTTCCCCATATCAAAGCTTTCAA
>LR738713.1:552086798-552147104 GCA_902687465.1 Secale cereale | reverse complement strand
CCCCCCCCCCCCCCTAATTCTTCATGTTTTTTCTTGATTTAATACACATTCAGTTATAACTGTTGGGGAACGTAGTATTTTCAAAATTTTCCTACGATCACGCAAGACCTATCTACTAGATGCATAGCAACGAGGGGGAGAGTGTGTCTACGTACCCTCGTAGACCGGGAGCGGAAGCGTCTAGTGACGCGGTTGATGTAGTCGAACTTCTTCGCGATCCAACCGATCAAGTACCGAACGTACGGCACCTCCGCGTTCAGCACACGTTCAGCTTGATGACGTCCCACGAGCTCTCGATCCAGTTGAGCTTCACGGGAGAGTTTCGTCAGCACGACGGCGTGGTGACGGATATGATGAAGTTACCGGCGCAGGGCTTCACCGAAGCACTGCAACAGTATAATCGAGGTGTGTTTCTGTGGAGGAGGGCACCGCACACGGTTGGGAGAGATCAACTGATCAACTTGTGTGTCCTAGGGTGCCCCCTGCCCCCGTATATAAAGGAGCAAGGGGAGGGGCCGGCCAGCCCTTCTATGGCGCGCCAGGGAGGCAATCCTACTAGGAATAGGATTGCAATCCTATTCCTAGTAGGAGTCCACCAAGAAGGAAAAGGGGGAAAGGAAGGAGAGGGAGAGGTGGCGCCCCCAATCCTAGTCCAACTAGGATTCCCTGGTGGGGCGCCGGCCAGCCTCTATGGGCTGTCTCTCTTCTTTCCTCAAGGCCCACTATGGACCATACCCCCTCGTGGGGTGTTCCGGTAACCCCCTCCGGCAATTCGGTTAAATCCGAAACTTTTCCGGAACACTTTCGGTGTCCGAATATAGTCGTCCAATATATCAATCTTTATGTCTCGGACATTCCGAGACTCCTCATCATGTCCGTGATCTCATCCGGGACTCCGAACTAACTTCGGTACATCAAAACTCATAAACTCATAATACCGATTGTCATCAAACGTTAAGCGTGCGGACCCTACGGGTTCGAGAACTATGTAGACATGACCGAGACTCATCTTCGGTCAATAACCAATAGCGGAACCTGGATGCTCATATTGGTTCCTACATATTCTACGAAGATCTTTATCGGTCAAACCGCATAACAACATACGTTGTTCCTTTTGTCATCGGTATGTTACTTGCCCGAGATTCGATCGTCGGTATCTCTATACCTAGTTCAATCTCGTTACGGGCAAGTCTCTTTACTCGTTCCGTAATACATCATCTCGTGACTAAACACATTAGTCATTTGCTTGCAAGGCTTATTATGATGTGCATTACCGAGAGGGCCCAGAGATACCTCTCCGACACTCGGAATGACAAATCCTAGTCTTGATCTATGCCAACACCACGAATACTTTCGGAGACACCTGTAGAGCATCTTTATGATCACCCAGTTATGTTGTGACGTTTGATAGCACACAAGGTGTTCCTACGGTATTCGGGAGTTGCATAATTTCATAGTCATAGGAACATGTATAAGTCATGAAGAAAGCAATAGCAGTAAAACTAAACGATCATAGTGCTAAGCTAACGGATGGGTCTAGTCCATCACATCATTCTCCTAATGATGTGATCCCGTTGATCAAATGACAACTCATGTCTATGGCTAGGAAACATAGCCATCTTCGATCAATGAGCTAGTCTAGTAGAGGCATACTAGGGACATACTATTTTGTCTATGTATTCACACATGTATCAAGTTTCCGGTTAATACAATTCTAGCATGAATAAAAGACATTTATCATGATATAAGGAAATATAAATAACATCTTTATTATTGCCTCTAGGGCATATTTCCTTCAGTCTCCCACTTGAACTAGAGTCAATAATCTAGATTACAAAGTAATGATCCTCACACCCATGGAGTCCTGGTGCTGATCATGTTTTGCCCGCGGAAGAGGCTTAGTCAACGGGTCTGGAACATTCAGATCCGTATGTATTTTGCAAATCTCTATGTCTCCCTCCTTGACTAGATCGCGGATGGAATTGAAGCGTCTTTTGATTTGCTTTGTTCTCTTGTGAAACCTGGATTCCTTCGCCAAGGCTATTGCTCCAGTGTTGTCACAAAAGATTTTCATTGGACCCGATGCACTAGGTATTACACCTAGATCGGATATGAACTCCATCATCCAGACTCCTTCATTTGCTGCTTCCGAAGCAGCTATGTATTCCGCTTCACACGTAGATCCCGCCACGACGCTATGCTTGGAACTGCACCAACTGACAGCTCCACCGTTCAATAAAAATACATATCCGGTTTGTGACTTAGAGTCATCCGGATCAGTGTTAAAGCTGGAATCGACGTAACCGTTTACGACGAGCTCTTTGTCACCTCCATACACGAGAAACATATCCTTTGTCCTTTTCAGGTACTTCAGGATGTTCTTGACCGCTGTCCAGTGATCCACTCCTGGATTACTTTGGTACCTCCCTGCTAGACTTATAGCAAGGCACACATCAGGTCTGGTACACAGCATTGTATACATGATAGATCCTATGGCTGAGGCATAGGGAATGACTTTCATTTTCTCTCTATCTTCTACAGTGGTCGGGCATTGAGTCTTACTCAACTTCATACCTTGTAACACAGGCAAGAACCCTTTCTTCGACTGATTCATTTTGAACTTCTTCAAAACTTTATCAAGGTATGTGCTTTGTGAAAGTCCAATTAAGCGTCTTGATCTATCTCTATAGATCTTGATGCCTAATATATAAGCAGCTTCACCGAGGTCTATCATTGAAAAACTCTTATTCAAGTATCCTTTTATGCTATCCATAAATTCTATATCATTTCCAATCAACAATATCTCATCCACATATAATATCAGAAATGCTACAGAGCTCCCACTCACTTTCTTGTAAATACAGGCTTCTCCAAAAGTCTGTATAAAACCATATGCTTTGATCACCTCATCAAAGCGTATATTTTAACTCCGAGATGCTTGCACCAGTCCATAGATGGATCGCTGGAGCTTGCATACTTTGTTAGCATCTTTTGGATCGACAAAACCTTCTGGTTGCATCATATACAACTCTTCTTTGAGATATCCATTCAGGAATGCAGTTTTGACATTCATTTGCCAGATTTCATAATCATAAAATGCGGCAATTGCTAACATGATTCGGACAGACTTAAGCATCGCTACAGGTGAGAAAGTCTCATCGTAGTCAACTCCTTGAACTTGTCGAAACCCTTTCGCATCAAGTCGAGCTTTGTAAACAGTAACATTACCGTCTGCGTCGGTCTTCCTCTTGAAGATCCATTTATTTTCGATGGCTTGCCGATCATCGGGCAAGTCAACCAAAGTCCACACTTTGTTCTCATACATGCATCCCATCTCAGATTTCATGGCCTCAAGCCATTTTGCGGAATCTGGGCTCATCATCGCTTCCTCATAGTTCGTAGGTTCATCATGGTCTAGTAACATGACTTCCAGAACTGGGTTGCCGTACCACTCTGGTGCGGAACGTACTCTGGTTGATCTACGACGTTCAGCAGAAACTTGATCTGAAGTTTCATGATCATCATCATTAGCTTCCTCACTAATTGGTGTAGGAATCACTCGAACAATTTTCTGTGATGTACTACTTTCCAATTCAGGAGAAGGTACAATTACCTCATCAAGTTCTACTTTCCTCCCACTCACTTCTTTCGAAAGAAACTCCTTCTCTAGAAATGATCCATTCTTAGCAACGAATATCTTGCCTTCGGATCTGTGATAGAAGGTGTACCCAACAGTTTCTTTTGGGTATCCTATGAAGACACATTTCTCCGACCTGGTTTCGAGCTTATCAGGTTGAAGCTTTTTCACATAAGCATCGCAGCCCCAAACTTTAAGAAACGACAACTTTGGTTTCTTGCCAAACCATAGTTCATAAGGTGTCGTCTCAACGGATTTAGATGGTGCCCTATTTAACGTGAATGCAGCTGTCTCTAAAGCATAACCCCAAAACGATAGTGGTAAATCGGTAAGAGACATCATAGATCGCACCATATCCAATAAAGTACGATTACGACGTTCCGACACACCATTACGCTGTGGTGTTCCGGGTGGCGTGAGTTGTGAAACTATTCCACATTGTTTCAAATGAAGACCAAACTCGTAACTCAAATATTCTCCTCCACGATCAGATCGTAGAAACTTTATTTTCTTGTTACGATGATTCTCTACTTCACTCTAAAATTCTTTGAACTTTTCAAATGTTTCAGACTTGTGCTTCATTAAGTAGATATACCCATATCTGCTCAAATCATCAGTGAAGGTCAGAAAATAACGATACCCGCCGCGAGCTTCAACACTCATTGACCCACATAAACCAGTATGTATGATTTCCAACAAATCTGTTGCTCGCTCCATAGTTCCGAAGAACGGAGTTTTAGTCATCTTGCCCATGAGGCATGGTTCGCAAGCACCAAGTGATTCATAATCAAGTGACTCCAAAAGTCCATCACTATGGAGTTTCTTCATGCGCTTTACACCAATATGACCTAAACGGCAGTGCCACAAATAAGTTGCACTATCATTATTAACCTTGCATCTTTTGGTTTCAATATTATGAATATGTGTATCACTACAATCGAGATCCAATAAGAATAGACCACTCTTCAAGGGTGCATGACCATAAAAGATATTATTCATAAAAATAGAACAACCATTATTCTCTGATTTAAATGAATAACCGTCTCGCAACAAACAAGATCCAGATATAATGTTCATGCTCAACGCTGGCACCAAATAACAATTATTTAGGTCTAAAAGTAATCCCGAAGGTAGATGTAGAGGTAGCGTGCCGACCGCAATCACATCGACTTTGGAACCATTTCCCACGCGCATCGTCACCTCGTCCTTAGCTAATCTTCGTTTAATCCGTAGTCCCTGTTTCGAGTTACAAATATTAGCAACCGAACCGGTATCAAATACCCAGGTACTACTATGAGCATTAGTAAGATACACATCAATAACATGTATATCACATATACCTTTGTTCACCTTGCCATCCTTCTTATCCGCCAAATACTTGGGGCAGTTCCGCTTCCAGTGTCCAGTCCCTTTGCAGTAGAAGCACTCAGTTTCAGGCTTGGCTCCAGACTTGGGTTTCTTCGTGGGAGTAGCAACTGTCTTGCTATTCTTCTTGAAGTTTCCCTTCTTTCCCTTGCCCTTTTTCTTGAAACTAGTGGTCTTGTTAACCATCAGCACTTGATGCTCCTTTTTGATTTCTACCTCCGCAGCTTTGAGCATAGCGAAGAGCTCGGGAATTGTTTTCTGCATCCCTTGCATATTATAGTTCATCACGAAGCCTTTATAGCTTGGTGGCAGTGATTGAAGAACTCTATCAATAACACTATCCTCGTCAACTTTGCAACCAAGTTGAGTCATATGATTGTAGTACCCAGACATTCTGAGTAAGTGTTCACTGATAGAACTATTCTCCTCCATCTTGCAGCTGTAGAACTTATTGGAAATCTCATATTTCTCAATCCGGGCATTTGCTTGAAATATTAACTTCAACTCCTGGAACATCTCATATGGTCCATGACGTTCGAAACGTCGTTGAAGTCCCGGTTCTAAGCTGTAAAGCATGGCACACTGAACTATCGTGTAGTCATCAGATCGCGTCTGCCAGATGTTCAAAGCGTCTACATTAGCGGGAGGGGGCTTGTCACCTAGCGGTGCTTCAAGGACATAATTCTTCTGTGCAGCAATAAGGATAATCCTCAAGTTACGGACCCAGTCCGTGTAATTGCTACCATCATCTTTCAACTTAGCTTTCTCTAGGAATGCATTAAAATTCAAAGGAACGGCAGCACGGGCCATTGATCTACAACAACATAGATATGCAAAAACTATCAGGACTAAGTTCATGATAAATTTAAAGTTCAATTATTTACTTAAAGAACTCCCACTTAGATAGACATCCCTCCGGTCATCTAAATGATCACGTGATCCAAATCAACTAAACCATGTCCGATCATCACGTGAGATGGAGTAGTTTCAATGGTGAACATCTTATGTTGATCATATCTACTATATGATTCACGCTCAACCTTTCGGTTTCCAGTGTTCCGAGGCCATATCTGCATATGCTAGGCTCGTCAAGTTTAACCCGAGTATTCTGCGTGTGCAAAACTGGCTTACACCCGTTGTATTTGAACGTAGAGCTTATCACACCCGATCATCACGTGGTGTCTCGGCACGACGAACTTTCGCAACGGTGCATACTCAGGGAGAACACTTATACCTTGAAATTTAGTAAGGGATCATCTTATAATGCTACCGTCGTTCTAAGCAAAATAAGAAGCATAATAAGATAAACATCACATGCAATCAAAATATGTGACATGATATGGTCATCATCATCTTATGCTTTTGATCTCCATGTCCAAAGCACCGTCATGATCACCTTCGTCACCGGCGCGACACCTTGATCTCCATCGTAGCATCGTTGTCGTCTCGCCAACTATTGCTTCTATGACTATCGCTACCGCTTAGTGATAAAGTAAAGCAATTACATGGCGATTGCATTTCATACAATAAAGCGACAACCATATGGCTCCTGCCAGTTGCCGATAACTTTACAAAACATGACCATCTCATACAAAACCGTATATCTCATCATGTCTTGACCATATCACATCACAACATGCCCTGCAAAAACAAGTTAGACGTCCTCTACTTTGTTGTTGCAAGTTTTACGTGGCTGCTACGGGCTTAGCAAGAACCGTTCTTACCTACGCATACAAAAACCACAACGATGTTTCGTCAAGTATGTGCTGTTTTAACCTTCACAAGGACCGGGCGTAGCCAAACTTGATTCAGCCAAAGTGAGAGAGACAGACACCCGCCAGTCACCTTTAAGCGACGAGTGCTCATAACGGTGAAACCAGTCTCGCGTAAGCGTACGCGTAATGTCGGTCCGGGCCGCTTCATCTCACAATACCGCCGAAGCAAAGTATGACATGGTGGTAAGCAGTATGACTAGTATCGCCCACAACTCATTGTGTTCTACTCGTGCATATCATCTACGCATAGACCTGGCTCTGATACCACTGTTGGGGAACGTAGTATTTTCAAAATTTTCCTACGATCACGCAAGATCTATCTACTAGATGCATAGCAACGAGGGGGAGAGTGTGTCTACGTACCCTCGTAGACCAAGAGCGACTTCTTCGTGATCCAACCGATCAAGTATCGAACGTACGGCACCTCCGCGTTCAGCACACGTTCAGCTTGATGACGTCCCACGAGCTCTCGATCCAGTTGAGCTTCACGGGAGAGTTTCGTCAGCACGACGGCGTGGTGACGGATATGATGAAGTTACCGGCACAGGGCTTCGCCTAAGCACTGCAACGGTATAATCGAGGTGTGTTTTTGTGGAGGGGGCACCGCATACGGTTGGGAGAGATCAACTGATCAAAACTTGTGTGTCCTAGGATGCCCCCTGCCCCCGTATATAAAGGAGCAAGGGGAGGGGCCGGCCAGCCCTTCTATGGCGCGCCAGGGAGGCAATCCTACTAGGAATAGGATTGCAATCCTATTCCTAGTAGGAGTCCACCAAGAAGGAAAAGGGGGAAAGGAAGGAGAGGGAGAGGTGGCGCCCCCCAATCCTAGTCCAACTAGGATTCCCTGGTGGGCCGTCGGCCAGCCTCTATGGGCTGTCTCTCTTCTTTCCTCAAGGCCCACTATGGACCATACCCCCTCGTGGGGGGTTCCGGTAACCCCCTCCGGCAATCCGGTTAAATCCGAAACTTTTCCGGAACACTTCCGGTGTCCGAATATAGTCGTCCAATATATCAATCTTTATGTCTCGGACATTCCGAGACTCCTCGTCATGTCCGTGGTCTCATCCGGGACTCCGAACAACCTTTGGTACATCAAAACTCATAAACTCATAATATCGATCGTCATCAAACGTTAAGCGTGCGGACCCTACGGGTTCGAGAATTATGTAGACATGACCGAGACTCATCTTAGGTCAATAACCAATAGCGGAACCTGGATGCTCATATTGGTTCCTACATATTCTACGAAGATCTTTATCGGTCAAACCGCATAACAACATACGTTGTTCCTTTTGTCATCGGTATGTTACTTGCCCGAGATTCGATCATCGGTATCTCTATACCTAGTTCAATCTCGTTACCGGCAAGTCTCTTTACTCGTTCTGTAATACATCATCTCGTGACTAAACACATTAGTCATTTGCTTGCAAGGCTTATTATGATGTGCATTACCGAGAGGGCCCAGAGATACCTCTCCGACACTCGGAGTGACAAATCCTAGTCTTGATCTATGCCAACACCACGAATACTTTCGGAGACACCTGTAGAGCATCTTTATGATCACCCAGTTACGTTGTGACATTTGATAGCACACAAGGTGTTCCTACGGTATTCGGGAGTTGCATAATCTCATAGTCATAGGAACATGTATAAGTCATGAAGAAAGCAATAGCAGTAAAACTAAACGATCATAGTGCTAAGCTAACGGATGGGTCTAGTCCATCACATCAGTCTCCTAATGATGTGATCCCGTCGATTAAATGACAAGTCATGTCTATGGCTAGGAAACATAGCCATCTTCGATCAATGAGCTAGTTTAGTAGAGGCATACTAGGGACATACTATTTTGTCAATGTATTCACACATGTATCAAGTTTTCGGTTAATACAATTCTAGCATGAATAAAAGACATTTATCATGATATAAGGAAATATAAATAACATCTTTATTATTGCCTCTAGGGCATATTTCCTTCAATAACTTTGTTTGATCTGGTGTATCAGGCGAAACGAGCTATCCTCATTTCCGCGTAAAAATGTCGAGTGTAAATTTACATGATCAGATGGTGGAGCTATAGAGGATAATGTATTTGACAATATTATGTTCTTCCAGTGATATATGCGTCTGTGGTACAGTCCTACAGATGAACTATGCCGCTTTTTCTTCTAAAGAAAGTGGACACGGGCAACAAAGCTTGGAGATGGAAAAATGGACCTTCAGGACAATTATGTTAATAAAAATTAATCAGCGAGAATTCATCCACAAGTCAGAGGACGAGTTATGCCCAGTCTATAAGTAGCTGTTGTATCAATCTGATGTTCTTAACTGCGATCAAGGTAAGCTCTAATTAAAAATAAAGTTATTTTCAATTTTCATAAATCTTATTTCTGTTTATTCAAAAGAAGTTATCTAGGTTTTGTGAAACTGTATTATGTTTCTTCTTTGCCTTAAAGTATTGGGTGTTTAGTTTGTGGAGGCCTTCATTCTAGAAGAATACCTGCTGCAGAATAAGAATCAAGGAACTCAGTTTGACAACAGCGTCAATTCAGTCCTGTAGGATCTACTTATGAGTTTTTTTTTCTTGAAGCTCGCACGGATATTACAGTATAGTTTTCTAGCCTAACAAATTACTGTGCATCAAGATTATGCACAACTATAATTTTGAAATTCTTAGTTTTTTACTCTGTAAATTGACTTGGTATGGTTGTCCCGAGTTACTGTCTACATGATTTTGGATGATATTAGTTTTCGCTTTCTACTCGTTCATTTCTTACGGTGCCTTATTTTCCTTGGACTTAATCACCAATAGGCATGTTTTTTTTGCGGGTACATCTTGGTTCCGTGTCATTTATCTTAACTTTGATTGAACTGGAAATGCTTGGATGTGGACGAGGTTTTAACTAGCTGAAAACAGTAAGCATATGCTCCATGAACAAGATCATTCTTGCGGCTGTTCCTCGATAGTAGACAACACCAACTAATTACGAGCTTACATGCTTATGCACGGCTTATTATCTTGGTTACCTATGTTGTACGTTATGCTAGAGTTGTTGATGTCTGGCTTATGAACTAGAAGTTGTATGACTCATCTCAATTAGTCTGCACATATTGCTATCCTTTTATATGGCATGTCATACTAGAGTATTACAACTTAATTTTGATATGCAACGAACCAAAAATTGATGCATGATATGTCAGATATCCTCAATAAATAGGGTATTACTACTTCACCAATACTAATGTTGTTCTTCCAGTTCGATGCATTACTTAGTATGGCCGAGCACTACAATATTTTTCTATTATTTGTACCATATAATTTTAAAATATATCTTGTGGCACTTTATTTATGTAAAATTCTATTATTCTATAGTAACAATTGCTGGGCGCGGCAACGCGCGCCATCAAAGATCTAGTAGAACACAACAACAAAACAAGGTATAGCCTAGTTACGCATTGTCTACATGGTAAAAACGATGGGACTAGGAGATAAATCGTCAAAACTCAAAACGAAAAAAAAAAACAAAATGCCTTTTATAACGTCTTATTTCCAACTCAGGCTCTCAGTCCTTACTTACGATAACTACACAAAACGGTACCCTATCACAACATAGTGATTGCCTAGATGGTTGTGCCAGCAAGCACACAACCTGTATGTGCGGGGTTCGATGGCAGATTTGCAAAAATGATTATGGTTGTGTTGACGCTCAAAAGTGGCACAATCGTAAAAGTTGCTTTAATCCATGTCAAGATTACTTCAAACTTATGATTGGAAGTCACCATGAGATAGCTTTCTTTGAGAAGATCAAGATGGATATGAAAGTGGTCAAAAACGGAGTCCGGATGCAAACGTTATGACAAGTTCAGAGATGCTCATGGTGACACCAGATTAAAGAATGGCTTGAAAGCCAATTAAGATGACTTCAAATGGAAAAAGTTTCAACATGAAAGTTGTGCGTCTCGTTGAAACGGTCGATTTTGATATAAAAATCGTCCCAATCCGAGTTCGTATGCAAAAATTACAGCCATCCGAACACAGTCCTGTCACAGAGCCATAAGTCGCGCCCCACCAGCCACGTGTCTGATGGGTAGCGCGAATAACAGCCTGTATTGCGTGACCGTTTTGGCCTAGAAGATGACTTCAAATCGAAAAACGTTCAACATGAAAGTTGTTCGTCTCGTCGAAACGGTCAAGATTGCTTTTGGGTTCTTTTCCATCCGAGATCGTTTACCACCTCAAAAATTACCCGCAAGGTACAGCCAGTTTAAACCGAACAGTTTTGGAAAGTTCGGACAAAACCAATCCGAATTTGGCTAGGGTTTTGGACGTGAATCCAAGCCTTTTCCTTGCACGGTAAGTCCAGCCGCCTCTTATATACCTAAGGGGTGACGGCCGATTGAACAACACACAATCGATCAATTCATCTACCACTTTTTATCTTTTATCTTTTCTCTTTAACCCTAGTTCTTCTTTTTTCTCGTTCTTCGTTCGTTCTTCTTGTTGCAGGGCGGCGAACCTCGAGGCCCTAGGGGCGATCAGGTCGACCTAGGGCAGCCCATAGCCGCCGCGCGCCCTGACGGGGTCCCTCCCGGGCGTGTGGGGTTTCGGGTCTACAAAAGCGCCCGCCGGATTGCTTGCGTACCGCGCTTCCGACGGGTCTCCTTCGACGTGAGCTGCGGTGCATCACCCCCGGCGTCGAGGGTACACGGTGACATGTTCGTGTGCGAACACACTTTTTGGCGACTCCACTGGGGACGAAGCTTTGAACGGTCTCCGGCCCGTTCTTGCTACGAAGAGATCGTCATCTAGGGTTTGCAATCTACAAAGGTAATATGAATACTCAATTCACATATGTAGATGCAAATAATACATATGTTGTTGCTAGATCATCTAATGAGCATAATATATCGGCTAGCCCTAGCTTTATCAATCATGCATCTAATTATGTGCAAGGGCCGATGCAACAAAATCTCCATGATTTTACTTCATACTCCCTCCGTCCCAAAATAAGTGACTCAACTTTGTACTAACTTTAGGTTAGTACAAAGTTGAGTCACTTATTTTGGGACAGAGTAAGTATAATTTTAGCAACATGCAACATATGTATCCCAACTCCCATGCATCGACAACCCCACAAATCCATATGCCGATGAACAACATGATGAGTTCGGTTAATCAAGTTGAAACACCCCATGTAGGATCTTTCAATGGCATGCAACATAGTGTTTCATCTTTTTATTCATCGGCAACTAATTTGCAACATGTTAATCCAAACATGCTGGTGGATAGGGGAATTGGCCATGCCACTACTAGTTATTCGGCCAATTACCCTCAAACATCATATGCTACACCTCATGCTACTAGTTTTTTTGGCACCATACGCAACTGTTGATGTTCATAATTCGGCTCCGCACCTTAATGGTCATGGCCGAATAAGTGAAACTTCTGCAGGAGCACAAATGCCTTCACCTACTACCGTGGCATATCATGTCCCCCCTACAAAATTACAGAATTTCGACAACATCTCATTGCCGAAAGAGTCTAAAAGCATTGGGGGGCAACCATATCCAGACTGGGTAATTGAGAACAAGCTTACATTCTCTTGGGATTTGTGCAACTCTATTCGCCAGGAACTAATAGAAGGCGGGAAGCCTCATGATTTTGCTGCTGTAAAAGCTAGAGTTGTGCAAATGATCTAGTTGCCCAGTGTTGTACCATCCAGTGTACCACCTAAACAATCGCAAAGTTTCGGCACCTCATTGCCGAAAGAGTCTCAAAGTATTGGGGGGCAATATCATGACGAGTGGATAGAAATTGAGATGAAAAAGTTTAAAGCTCGCCATGCTGAGATGTGGGCTAAAATTAGACGAGAGCGAGAAGCCTTGCAAATTCAAAAAGATAAAGTTGTTGATTCAGGTAACAAAGAAAATTCGGTTATTAGAAAAGCTGAATCAAGTAGTATATATTCTGAGTCCATCAAATCCAAAGAGGCAAGCATTATTGAGAAAGGGCATGGAAAGCATAGCAAAACAGTCATATTTGATTTTTCCAAAGTCAATGGAACCTACTTCCTGCCCTATGAGTTCCGTGCCATAGAAATTGACAAGCCTCAAGGACAAGAACAAGTAGCCGAACAAAGTTCGGCTGACATGGATCTTCAAAGCAATGATGCACGGAATCAAGAAAAAGATGATGAAAAGGTGTTGGGGAGCCATCCAAAGACGGAGCAAGATGTTCTTTAAGTGACACCACCATCATGTTCTCCCAACATATTTGAAGAGGTATGCATAGAGAGTAATTTACCTATTTTCAGATTTGGTCGCGACTTCATTATTGATGCATCTATAAGAGATATTCTCATAAGTAATTTTGAAAGACCAATGAAGAAGGGTAATTTACTTGTTAGCAATAAACTTGTTATGGAACATATCGGTCAACCCATTACGCCATTTATAAAGACTGATATTGACTTATTGTTACAACCAAAGCTTTCCCCGTTGCTTTATGTAAAGTTCATATCTAGTTGGGTAGCTTTGCTTATTTCGTACTTGGCTTGCACTTGGTCTCAACTGAGACATGTATGTTCCAAATATCTTCGTTTCAGAAATTTAAAGCCAAGGTTAAATTCTATTGAGAAAACTGATGCTAATATAATATCTTATCCAAAGACATCGGAGATAGAGTGGAAAAAACAATGTGTAGCTGAATGGGGAGACTACAAATCTGAACCATTCGTTTGCTTATCTCCAAAGCCGTTCAAACAGCAAGATCGGCTAGAGAATAAAAAGTTTACCTTCAATTCAAGCATGTGTGATCAAATATTTGATTTGTTGCTGAAAAATAATTACATTACAATTCTTTATCACCATGTTAAGCCGTCAATCCAAGGACGAATGTATTGTAAGTTGCATGATTCATCCAAGCATA
The DNA here is from genome assembly GCA_902687465.1 of Secale cereale. Lineage (NCBI taxonomy): Eukaryota > Viridiplantae > Streptophyta > Magnoliopsida > Poales > Poaceae > Secale > Secale cereale. Next base: position 552,133,402 of record LR738713.1, on the reverse strand, counting down.
ATTTTGAGGATTGCAACATGTTTCGTCAAATAGTTAAATCGGCCATTGAAAAAGGACGATTGAAGTTTGTTGAAACACCAAGAGATGACCAGTCTATTCCGATTGGTCCCGATCGCAAAAAGTTTTTGCATCGGCTGCTTCAAGCCGATCCATTTAAAGAGAATGTAAAAGCTGCAGGTGATGGGATCAAGCTTTTAAGTAAAGAAGTTGTTGAAGAGCATAACGATCATAATCTTGAGGGCGAGAGTTCCATCGAAGCTACAATGGAGACGCCAAGGACTGGGGGGCAGCAAGCAAATCCAATGATCGATGAAAGCAAATCAAAAGAAAACAAAGGCCGGAATGAGCGCAAGTGTAAGAGATCAAAAATCACCTTCGCTGAACTATTGGATAAATATCAAAATAAGAGTGAAGAGAAGAATGCTTATCGGACAAATCATGCAAAGAAACCAAGATCACCCCCAAGGCGCAAGTATGAGGATCGGCATTGGCAAAGTGACAATTTTTATGCAACATATTCATATCCTTATTTTGGGCCGCCAATGCCAATGCCGTGGATGCCTCCCTATGCTCATGTAGATTCATATTCATCACGGGACATGTATGATACAAGGGCACATTATCCATCTTATTTTAAGTCATCTCACCAATATTATGCAGCTCTGAGAAGATCAACATTTGAACAATCACATGTTAAAGACCGTTTCAATCATAAGGAATCGGTCCGGAGCTCAAGGAAGAAGAAAGAGGTGGTCAAGCAAGTTTACCGTGTTAAAAGAGATGGTCGTAAGAGTGCAACTTCAGATTTGATCTCAAATGAAAAAGAGCCAATTAAAGTGTTGACATTGGCTACTAAAGGCAATGAGATGAAGCAACCAATTATTGAGAGTCAAAGTGCCAAATCTGAAGAAAAGAAGTTGAGAGTGCACAAGGCCAAAAAAGGATTGCCATTGGCCAAGACAAAATCGCAGCCGGGGTGCCCACGCGGCTTATCATATTGGCAAAAGAAGAAATTACAAAAACTTAGTGCACAAGAACTTGAAGAAAGGAACATGGCATGGGTTCCCAAAGGAAGTGCTCAAAATAAGAATTATGTGCAAGCTTCCATTACAAGAAGTGCGGCAAAGGTGAAGAAGGAAAATAGTGAAAACTATGAAGGACCAAGCCAAAGATTTCAGCATCTTCGGTTTACACATTATCCATATTCTTCAACTATGCCATTAACGCATGTGCCATGGAATTCGTCATCAGGTATGATTGGTAACCCTCAATGGGATTATTTTAATCCATGGATGCCATATAATTTCTTACACCATGAAAGGGTATTACCAAGTCACTATACATTTGATTAGCTACAAGTTTGTTGCTGATCCAAAGGGCCGAAATACTTGATTTGTCATTTCATTTGTTTATTTCGGCTATATGTGCTTTGAATGATGTCTACATGGTAATGGCCGATATTTATCTATCGTCCTAAGAATATGTCAATGCATGGCCGGTGTAGTATTCTAGCATCGTCCTTAGTTCGAATGGAGAGCGAGACAAAGTATGTGCTCATGAAAATCCATATGCATGCCTATATTATGATTGAATGTAGTTGAAACATCATGACCGATGTCATTGAATATACGTTGCATAGACCAATTCATAGTGCAGAATTGGCTAGTGGGCTTATACTTTGTTTGGATATGATTTGGCTTATGCATCTTTGAGATCTATAAGAGGTCAAATCATAACTGATTTTATTACTGAACATCGGTTTAATGACATGCATAATATTGATGTTAGCCTTGTCTCTCTAGTACTATGGAGATTATGTTTTGATGGTTCAATTCGTAGCAATGGCCAAAGTGTTGGTGTTGTTTATATATCTCCTTATGGTACTATTTTTTGAAGCCTCATGCCGCTTAGAATATTTTTATGCATGATTAATCAAAGCCGAATATGCATTGTTATTCGGGTTGACTCTTTTACTTGCTATAGGTGCTATACATATTGAGGCTTTCGGTGATTCGTTATGAGTAGTGCAACAAACATCCAAGGGTTATCAATGTTTTGACGAATCACTTATAGTTTATCTTGAGATATGTCTAGATGCAAAATTTACCTGGGTTGCTTTAAAATTGCTCTTACATTTAGACATGACAATTCAAAAGAGTTGGCACAACAAGCATCCGGCTACTACATTAATCATGGTGTATTGCATTTCTCTCAATAGCCGATGCTTCGTCTCGTCAACATAGGTAAGGCCGAACCGAAGTTCACAGCTTCGGCCACTAATGAATTTTGATGCAAGTGATAGTAAGGATTGGAGAGAGTTTATTGTTGATTATCTCCAAAATCCTATCAAAAAGGGGAACAATATGGTTCGGAGGATGACCTTGAGATACATATCTATGGAACTTTATCATCGGATTGTTAATGAAGTTGAGAAGGTTTCGCCCAAGTTTGCATCAAGGGTTCAAGAACAATAATGACCGATATATAATTATCGTCCTAAGCATATAAATGGCCGATGGGGTGTTGACATCGTCCTTAGAACCAACATGGTACAAATTATTTTTCGGCATGCTTGCTTTGCCGAAAAACAAGGGGGCATGTGTTGACGCTCAAAAGTGGCACAATCGTAAAAGTTGCTTTAATCCATGTCAAGATTACTTCAAACTTATGATTGGAAGTCACCATGAGATAGCTTTCTTTGAGAAGATCAAGATGGATATGAAAGTGGTCTAAAACGAAGTCCGGATGCAAACGTTATGACAAGTTCAGAGATGCTCATGGTGACACCAGATTAAAGAATGGCTTGAAAGCCAATTAAGATGACTTCAAATGGAAAAAGTTTCAACATGAAAGTTGTGCGTCTCGTCGAAACGGTCGATTTTGATATAAAAATCGTCCCAATCCGAGTTCGTATGCAAAAGTTATTGCCATCCGAACACAGCCCTGTCACAGAGCCATAAGTGGCGCGCCCCACCAGCCACGTGTCTGATGGGTAGCGCGAATAACAGCCTGTATTGCGTGACCGTTTTGGCCTAGAAGATGGCTTCAAATCGAAAAACGTTCAACATGAAAATTGTTCGTCTCGTCGAAACGGTTAAGATTGCTTACCACCTCAAAAATTACCCGCAAGGTACAGCCAGTTTAAACCGAACAGTTTTGGAAAGTTCGGACAAAACCAATCCGAATTTGGCTAGGGTTTTGGACGTGAATCCAAGCCTTTTCCTTGCACGGGAAGTCCAGCCGCCTCTTATATACCTAAGGGGTGACGGCCGATTGAACAACACACAATCGATCAAGTCATCTACCACTTTTTATCTTTTATCTTTTCTCTTTAACCCTAGTTTTTCTTTTTTCTCGTTCTTCGTTCGTTCTTCTTGTTGCAGGGCGGCGAACCTCGAGGCCCTAGGGGTGATCAGGTCGACCTAGGGCAGCCCATAGCCGCGCCGCGCCCTGACGGGGTCCCTCCCGTGCGTGTGGGGTTTCGGGTCTACAAAAGCGCCCGCCGGATTGCTTGCGTACCGCGCTTCCGGCGGGTCTCCTTCGACGTGAGCTGCGATGCATCACCCCCGGCGTCGAGGGTACACTGTGACGTGTTCATGTGCGAACAGGTTGCCACATACATATTTCGAACTACTAATGGTACCATTACCAGGAACAACGTGCATCGTGAACGTAGTCATGATGTGCATTTTTTTTGAAAAATCGGACGGACGTGCTGCTCGTGCCTTCTGGTGCCAAACGTGCCTACAGGCCAGCCCGTTTAACCAGGGGACGTGCTTGGGCCTGGAAGGCTAGCACGCGTGCCGTCCGGCACGGCCAATCCTATATGACGCCCGCGGGCGTCATAGAGGTGAGGTTTCCCTGAAGGCGTTCAACCGCTCCTCAGTTTGGGCGGGCCTACGGTCGGCTTCACTGTTTCTTTAATTTTAATGTTCTTTTTTTCGCTTCTTTCTCTTTTATCCTTTTACTGTTTCTATTTTTTTATTTTCCTATTTCTTTTCTTTACTATACTTTTTCGTTTATTATACAAAAAATTATTGTCTATTACAAATGTTCATCGTATACTAACAAAATGTTCATGGTATATTTACAAAAAGGTTCGCCGTGCATTACAAAATGTTGATGAATTTGTTCAACGAATACTACAAATGTTCACTCTGTATTTGGATTTTTTTTCAGTGTATATCACACAAAATGTTCAATGTGTATTCAAAACTTCTTAAATGTACATTACACAAATGTTCAATGCGTATGCGAAAATTATTCAAAGTAGATTAAAATGTTCAATGCATATTTGAAAATGGTTCAACATACATTAATTTTTTTTCAATGTGTATTCGAATTTTTTTCAGCACATATATTCATATGTTCAAAATATTAGAAAAAAAACCGAGCAAAGAAACCGTGGGGCTACAGTGAACCAAATGGTACAGTACCATCCGCTACAGTATTCATCATTATTCTTTTACTAGGAAAATTGCCAGTGCGTTGCAACGGGAGGAAAAAAACACACCCATGCCCCCCGTGTTTCGCTATTGACTAAACAATAATTGCGATAAACCAAACGGCTAAAGACTCTATTGCCATGACACGTAAAAGTCTTGTGTTTTGGCGCCAATGGTTGACTATGCACTCATATGAACTGGGTTCACCTAGGGGCAATTTATTTTATATTTACTTTGCTGAATGTACAAGCATATATGTTTTCGCCGTGTGTGCCCTAACATGTGTATATATGTTAATACAACATTGTCTAATCCCGATTCATGTATGTATGGTGTTTGTTTCCTTTTTCAATTTTCTCGTCTAGCCGGTCAGTATGAGCTGTGACGGACATAAACAGAGTCAAATTCAGTTTTTATTTGAGATGATTCAGATTCAACCTTAAAACAAAGGAAAACGCTTCTCAACAACCGGCCGATAATCATGCGTGCGTCCGTCGTATAAGTTGTGTGCCACGCGTCCCCAGTGGACCCACCACCACACGTCTTCTGCAACAGCACACCTTCGTGGCTCCATCTCCTACCTTATTGTCATCTCTCTCGGTCCTTTTGTCCCGAATCAGTGCCGCAACGAAGACGCTCGCCTGCATCATGTTCGTGCCAGTGCTCGCTGCCATCCCGCTCCGGCGGCCATCATTCGCCAGTGAGGGAGGCCTTTGCCGCCTACTTCCTTCCTGCCTATTATTCTTCGCCGCCTCACTTGCCATCGGCTGGGAAGCGGTCGCCTCGCCACTCACATCTGCCCTAACATCCGCGTTGCCCGGGCATCGTTGCAGCAGTGAGCGGCGTAGTGCACAACCTCTTTGTCGGCACTGTCGTCGAGGGAGCTCTCCTTGATGGATTCGTCCCGGCCCTGCGTGCCATGTTTTCGATACAAAGATCTTGTTGCAATAGTCAATGGGTGTTTCTGAAACAAATCTTTTGTTGCAAAGAAGGATCATACACAAAGATGCTCTTTGCAACGTCATCAATGTTTTTGAAACAAAGCTTTCGTTGCAATAATCACTGATGTATTTATGAAACGAAACTCTTGTTGTACATTGTTTCTAAAACAATACTCTTGTTGCAAAAAAAAGATCGTATGTTAAGCAATCAAGATCGAATGGCTCGCGAGGCGGCCGATCTTTAAAAAAAATCCGCCGGCCTGGCACGCCCCTAAAACAAAAGGGTAACGTACTAACGTGAGCATAGTTCGGAGAACAAAGACATGTGTGCACACTAACACGTCCGTGGGATGGTGCTGTGAAAGAAGGATCCAAAGTATTAATCTCGTAACTAACTCCTCTTCCAGGGACACGCGCCGCTGCTGTCGCCTGCACCCATCGCTGCTAGGATCTTCGGTACCATCGCGGGCTGTATCTTGCCGTCGGATCCTTTTTCCTCCATTTTTTGGATTTCATTCGCATCTTTCCTCTTTGATTTCTTTGGCATGGCATCTTTCTTCATTTCTTTAGGATAAAGATGACCCATATCTCATCCTCTTTTGCCAGCTTGTTGATTGTCGCAAGTCCGAAGTATATATGTTGCTAGGATTGCATGTAAAACGGCAGGGTGGGACTATTAATTGTAATCTGAAACTTGAGTGCAGGCAGAAGCAAACTATGTTTGCTGCAGTCGTAAGGGAGGGGAGGGCCCATAACAATTTTTTTGGCCCAATACTTACGAAGCTGCAAACGACATAGGGTGAAAATTATGGAAGCAATGACGACGGACGAAACTAACGGACGAAATTAGGGGGGAAGAAGCGTTAACTCTATATTATCTTTACCTAATAATAAAGCACGGAACGAGTTTGTCGGGTTCACCGTCACAATACGTTTTCTTCTTATGTCATAATACGCTTTTACGATTTGTATAGATAAAATTGTAATATAAACTACCAATAGTTTTTTATAAAAGTGTAAATAGTTTTGGTATTGCAAAGTATGGCAGCTTTACCAGCTAAAAAAGGTATGACAGCCAACTAATTAAGAGTCATATTCGGATAAAATCATGCAGGAGGAGCGCTCATCAGAAAGATGTAGCGTCCGAGGAGAACTAACACGCTGATGTCATCTTACTATTTTAGTAGAAAGTCAATCCGAACTCCTCTTCTTCTCCGTTCAAACAATAAAAAAAAATCATACTTTTATTCCTTCACGTTGGGATAGCGGACTCTGTACCCAGATGTTCATAAAAAAGAATTCGCAAAAAATAAGATGTTGACAAAGAAGAAAAAACTGAACTAATGCGCATGTGTGGCCCAAACGAGCCGCTGTTGTATGAACATATATATCGTTCAAATATAAGCCAAGCTGACCTTCTCGCTCAGCGTGCATCATCAAGCACATACCAAAGAAAACTCTCTACTCTGTTTTTAAAAAGTTGTGTACGTAAACATATTAGCTAAATACTTTTGCCTAATATTAATGTTTTCTGTAAAGATCGTGAATGGACAACATGTAAGTGCTAACATTTATATTTCTGTTCTCACGAATCATTACAATGGTTGAGATTCGAAAAAGAAAACAATACAAAGAGATAAGGCTTGCAAATGCTTCAGTCTACATTAAGTATTCCTTATGGAAAAAAGTAACTTGAAGGACAACGAGATTAAAGCATCTAGAATGTGCATGTATAATCTTTACCTAATCTTTACCTATTTAATTTTTTAATAATTATATATATATATATATATATATATATATATATATATATATATATAAAATAGGAAAATGGTTGTGTACTCTTGGGAGTACGTACTCCCGCTCATCATATACCATATAGATGAATCTTTTATACCTCTTTATTATTTTTAATATACTTCATTAGTAATTATTAGATACCCCAAAATGATTTTCATGAAAAAATTCATGCGGGTCTACATATTTTAAATGTTTACGTATATACTGATGTGTTTGTACATGAAAAAGGTATATTACAAAAAGTACGTCTCAGATGATATTTTTTCAACAAAACTCGTATTGGGGTATCTTAAAATATTTAATGAAGTATATTGAAAATGATAAAAAGGTATAATTAAAGCGTATATGAGGTATATTGAGGATGATAGTATATACTCCCAGGAGTACAAAAGAGGAGTATATATATATATGTAATATATATATATATATATATATATATATATATATATATATATATATATATATAATAATAATAATAATAATAATAATAATAATAATAATCTTTACCTAATAATAAAGCACGGAACGAGTCCGTCGGGTTCACCGTCACAATACGCTTTCTTCTCATGTCATAATACGCTTTTACGACAAAATCGTAAAATAAACGAGGTGGTACTAATTATTGTGTCTATAATTGATCCCAACACACTTAAAACTTTCGTTCGTTCACGGGCTCGGGCCGTCGCTGCCTATTGGGCCTGCACAAGCAGTTTTGGAAGGAATCAGACGTATCGTATTCGGCGCCTTCCCCAGGCGCCTCCATCCATATATGACCAGCTCTCGCCGCTTGTCGATTCCGCACTCGCCCGTCCCCCAAAAATCCCCAACCGCAGGCACCCCTGGCTCCGGCGCGATTTCGAAGCCTCCTCTGGTCTTGAAGATTGGAAGGACGCCGATCTACCGGGTCTGCTGCTCTGCTGCTGCTGCTGCAAATCGAACCCGGATCCACGCACCACCCCTTGAGCTCCTCCGGGTCGTCGTCCGTCAGGCTCCTGGCACGCCCCACGCCGGAATCCCTGGCGCCTGCTCCGGCGCCGTATGGGGCCCCGTCTTCCCCGGCGAGCACCACCGGTCGCGCCCTCCGTGGCCACGCCGCCTCCCACTGCGCATCACACCATACCTCCTCTGCCTCCGGGCCGCTCTTGACTCGGCAGTTACGGCTGCGTCGGCGGGTAGGCGGGGGCGTCCACGGGTGCAGGGAGAATAAGAATGGATCCCGTCATGGCCGCTGGCGTGGCGGTTGTGGAGCAGGGGTGCGGGAATCCCGGCGAAGGAGGAGCCATGCCCGCCGCAGCACCACGGGTCGCGCCCTCCGTGGCCACGCCGCCTCCCACTGCGCATCGCACCATACCTCCTCTGCCTCCGGGCCGCTCTTGACCCGGCGGTTACGGCTGCGTCGGCGAGTAGGCGGAGGCATCCGCGGCTGCAGGGTGCAAGGAGAATAAGGATAAGGAGCCTGCCATGGCCGCTGGCGTGGCTGTTGTGGAGCAGGGGTGCGGGAATCCCGGCAAAGGAGGAGCCATGGCCGCCGCGGAACTCCTCCTGGCAGCGCCTGGACGTGTGCCCGCCATGGCCCCGCCGTCGGGCTCCCAGAAGCGCGCAGATGTGTAGGAGCCCTCCCGCCATGGCCAGTGAAATGCACGGGAGCGAGGAGGGTTCGGTGGCACGCGCGGGTGAGGGGATCTCCCGGCGGCGGTGAGTGCAGGCGGCAGTTCTGGAAATCAGGGTGGGGGAGGTTTCCAGAAGGAGGATATTCGCTATCGTGGAAACCGACGAGAAGGTGCGACGTTGTGGGGCGTGGAGCGCCAACGAGGGCGCTGATTTCTACTACCAAAGCCGACGTGTTACTTCTCAAATAAAAAAAACAGCCCACGTGTTAGCTAGCGTGCACGCGTGTTGAGTTTTGTACACTTAGACGTGTTAGCTAGCGAGGGTGTTAGCGCACAGATGTGTTTATTCTCTTACCGAATTTGATTCTATGCTACATATTTTAATTTTAAGGTTTAAATTAACTCTGTTTATGTCTTATTCGCAAAGAAAAATAACGTGTTTCCTCCCTCACGAACTCATACTGACTATGTGGAGGCAAAAACTAAAAAGGAAACAAATATCATATATACATGGATAAGGATTAGACAATGTTTGACAAAGGCTTAGAGGACACACGGCAAAGGCTTATATGCTCGCACTTTCAATAAAGTTAGAAAAGAGGAAATTATGGTTAGTCCTGAATTGAGGTACAACAGACTAAGTAAAACAAGAAGTCACAATGTCTATACGACATGACATCGCGGTTAACACACCGTGCATGTCGGACGAAGTATACTATATTTTTATTATCCGATATCGATAACTCAAAGGGAAGTGTATAGGAACGGCGGACCGGCCGAACGCCCGGCCGATCGCGGCCACGCGAGCGAGCGTTCCTTCTATCTCCGAGCAACATGTATGTATAGGGTCCACACCTAATCGTTGCCTTATCTGCTTCTTCGTCCAAAACAAAAGCTGAAACCGCAGTTGATTTTTGCTTCAACCAACAAGCGAGCTAGAACCACAGCTGATTTTTGCTACAACTGCATCGCATTTTTTGCTACAACCGGTGTTCTGGAAAGTTACAACCGATGCGGCGAAAAGCTTCAACCAGCGGCGACAGATGCTGGAACCAACCACTGCCATAATAAAAGGCTACATCCGGCATCGCACAAAGCTTCAATCGGCGTTGAAAAAAGCTTCAAACGCTGAAATGCCGATGCTAGGGGTTGGCTACTGCCAACAGGGAAAAAGCTTCAAGGTGTCGCAAAAAGCTTCAACCGTAGATAATAAAGCTTCAACCGTAGCCGATTTTTGCTACCACCGGCAAAGTTTTTTGCTACATCCATCAGGTGGAGCTGCGACCTCGCGACGGCGACGACGATTTGCTGCAACCATAATAGGATTTTGCTACTATCGTTGGAGCTTTTTGCTACTTTTCTCTGATTTGCAGTGTCTGATTGGGAGCTTTTGTTTCCAACGGTTGAAGCTTTTCATACACGGTTGAAGCTTTTTTCGTCCACGGTCGAAGCTTTTTCTGCAGCAAAATGCTACAACCATTGACATAAAATGCTACAACCATTGACATAACAGTCGGAATGCTACAACCATTGACATAAAATGCTACAACCGTTTATAAAAAAAGTTTCATTGCAGCACATCGGGTGGGTCTGGTGCGACCGGCCGAAATTTCGGCCGGCGCACCGGCGCCTAGCGTTGCCCTAACTCAAAAGAAGCATTGCGTGTGCGGTATTTTTTTTTTTTACCATTATGGTAATCTAAAGATAAGATTGTTCATCCGATTAGTTGGCTAGGATTCACTTCCCAAGTTTCGAACTAACGCCCCAAGGACTCCTATTGTTAATTGATTCATCATTTTTTATCATCAAACTTATCATCTATCTGTCTAGCCTGATTAATGATAATTGACATTTGCTCTACAGCGAAGCACGTCAACCTTTTTTTCTTCCGTTGCAACGCACGGGCTTTTTTGCTAGTCTTTACCTAATAATAAAGCACGGAACGAGTCCGTCGGGTTCACCGTCACAATACGCTTCCTCCCATGAATTTTACGCTTTCATAGTTCTTCATACATCTATTAGTTTTTTTATATATAATGACATGATACGTGGGCTAGGCCTTCCTTACCCCAAAGAAAGGAGCACGATGCGACTCGGTCTCCTTCTTCTTTCATCGATCTCCTTCTTCCTCTCTACCAGGAGCACGTCTCCCACAAAAACAGCAACTCGATGCGCTGGAGCAGCAAACCCGGTCTCCTTCCTCTTCTTTGGTAGTACAGGTCCGGCGCACCGCCGCCGGCCTGATAGACTGCTGAGCGCGTCGGCCTCCCCGTCTATGGTGAGGTCTGTTCGGAGCCACACGAGCCGCTTCCTGGATTGGCTCGGCGTCCGGTAGCAGCTGGGTGTCAGCACCGCGGCTTCCCTAGCTATCCTATCGAGATGCCCTGGCGTGTCTTCCCTTCGAGCTGCTCCTTTGCATCAAAGCTCTAGGGTTGCCAATCGATGGAGTGTTACCGGTTGTGAAGGAGGCAGACGCACTGCTCCCATCGCCCCTCAATCGGACAAAACACAGGTACTAAAATCACCCACCGTCCACTCCTCCTCCAAATCCGGCATGGCGCCAGCGAATGAATGCATCGCGCGACAAGATGGGGAACACGAGCCATGAACCTGCCGCTCTATGCCAACCTGGACGAGCGCCTCCTCGACGCCATATGTGCTCATCACGGCACACGCGACCACAGGTGGACTGGGCAGAGACAAGACCCGACATGGCAGCCAACTACCCAACGAGATGCATCTGGTGGTCTTCAAACGGTTGTCGGCGTTGACGGGCATCGTCCAGTGCGCGGCCGCTCCGCCGGCCCCGCGCCCCAGGATCGCCGTGGTGGCGAAACCAACCCGTACGTGCCTCCTCTCCTCGACCCTGGTATGTGCCCAAGCCGCCTCGTCACACGCCCACACCTCAACCCGATTGCCGCCGCGGCCGCACCTCAGCCCGCTCGCCACTCACACCGCCGCAGCCGCACCTTAGCCCGCTCGCCGCCCCCGCCGCAACCCAACCAACTCCGTCTCCCATCCAAGACTGGATCAACACCCCCTCCAATGGATGCCGCCCCAACCACCTCACCCAATAGGATGCCGGCTCAGCCAACCTCGACAAGCCATTGCTTGCCCCTGCACGCCTCTGCCGTGGAAGAGAAGAGAGGGAGGGAGGGAGGGATCTGGCGGTGGTGCTGCTCAGAACGGCTGCAAATGAAGAGGATACTTTGGTTCTGACCTACAACGGTCGGTGTGGCACGAGATGGGGGTTGGCTGCTGAAGCGAGGATATAGGAATTGTTGAAGGTACGTGTGATAAAGAAGTTTGGGTGATCTGTCTTCAGTCCAAAAGGGTGCTAATATGTGAATTTTGTTGGCAGGATCAGGTTACGTGGATGGCTTCACTAAGTATGAATGATCCAACTGAGGGAAGTGTTCTTTTCAAGAAATTTTCATATTTTCTATTTATTGGATTTATTATAGTTTCAGACAGTTTGTTATTTGCGGGGAACATGGTAGCACTGGCAGAGCTTAGACAAGGCTGAATGGGCCGTGGCCCGCCCAGCCCAGCCAAAAATGAAGAAGGATGAGATGAAATTTGGGCCTTAAGTATAACTACTATGTGTAATTCCTTAGCCCGGCCCGCCCAGCCTTTTCCCTGTAGCTCCGCCACTGATGGTAGTCTCAAATTTACTCCTCCAGTGACCCTGTTCGCCCAACTAGGATGAATTTCAAGATATCTACATCATTATCCTCATTCAGATGTTTGGGAAGTCAAAATTTTGGCCAAACCTACAAGCGAGTGTGTTCCTCTTATAAGATGATGAATCTCTGATATTGTTAGTCATCGCTGGTCTAAAACCATTAGCGTCAAGCATGGCATAATTGGTCTTGTTGTTTGCGGTACGTGCATGCCATTTGTGCTGTTGGCTCTCGAGCCTGACACACACTTGTAGCTCCTCGACCGATCTCTGTCGGAAGTTTGAAAACTAGGATTGATATGGCTGGAAAATTACACTGCTAAAATTTTATTTCTCACTGATAGATGTGTCTTTCTCCAGCTATTTTGTAGAGGTAGGTACAGGCAGACAAACTTCATGTTCAGGAATTTGACATGATGGAGATTTAGTGGATAAAGTCCATGACTAATTACCTATGTTACGAAATTCCCAAAACAGTGGGCTAAATATAGGCCCGTTGAGCAGATCAAACATTTAGACATATAGCATGGTCTGCCTCCTAGCTGCAGCATGGGTGCTTGACAGAGCACTACTAGCATTTGAGGGACATCTCGCACGTATGGTTATTTTACGTAGTTTGTTATTGATTTTATCATATATCCTTCTATTCTGTGTCATGATATATAAGCACACAATAAAGCTATTCCGACGTACTCTGATCGCCACCTTGATTGGGTCATCATATAGACATGTGTATTTAATAGTTTAATTTTATCTAATTCGTTCTGACAAATTTTTGAATTTAATGTGATTGAGGACCCGAAACATCACAACAGTTTGACAACAGAATTGGAGTGGTATCTGATGTCTTAATTTCATAAATAGGACATTGTAGAGGAACAATGCTTTAGCAGGCATATTGGAGTTGGCTTTGCTAATCAACAAAGGAAGTGGCATGGATTAAGGTGCTGATCTGGTGAATGGTTTTGCCATTGTATTCTTCTCAATGTCAGCCCACAAGGAGTTCGTTGATCTTCTTGCCTAATATGATGAATTCTACATCTGAAAAGAAAAGGAGCAACTCGAGGGTCTGAAAATTAGGGTAACACTTTCATATCTTCTAATAAGCTTTGCTGATTTTTCATCATCTCAATTTTGGTTATGTCGATTGGTACTACAAAATATAGCAAGCCATACATCTGTGTCTCGTAGCTGATTTTTATTTTTTGTATTCATCACACTATTCTGAACCCTTTATCTCTTTTAAATTTCTCTATTGGTTGGCATCCCTAATGCTACACAGGAGTACGGAGGAAAAGAAATGGCGTGTCATAATTCATTGGATGTAGATCAGTAGGTCAATTACAAATTGTTGGCTGTAAATGACTTTCAGTTTCTAGCTTCCATAAAATTTAGACATGTAGTACTCTTTAACACTACGTTGTGGTTGATGGTGGTTCTATGTGCGGGTTGAAATTATCATGTTGGATAATATTGCTTTTACTAGCAGTTGAAGTGTTCTTACTATTTTATTTCCACAAATATCACCATGTTTTGCTAATGATGTAATGCTATATTTCTTGACTGAAATCAAACCCTTTAGTTGCTGCTGTGGTGCTCTTATTATTGTTATATTCCTTCACAAAAAGCAAACCTTGTTCATGGCTAACTTATAGAATAGCAGATACAGAGTTCAAAAACCATCAATCTCAGGAACACACTGGCCTTGTGTTTGATTCTGTTGAAGACCCAATAGATGATGAGGTGCTGCAACTCCTAATGTTGAGCTATATGGACTATATGAGCAGAACCACCATGACAAATATACGGGTCAATAGAATTCAGAAAGTTGCAGTTTATTTGCTCTGAAACTACTCTGTGGACGATAGTTTATTATTTTGCCCCTAATCAAACAGTCTGCTGCAGTTTAATTCTATGCATGGATGGCTTGATCTCACAGTCGTCCAAAAATCATCTTATTGCCGTCGTGTGCATATATTCAATAATGCCATCAATTTCAATGCAAATCGTTAACCGGACTCGCATGATTGCGGTGGTGTATTATTCGGCAAAATCAGTATTGTCGCCTTTTAATGTTTTCATTCACATTTGTGGTCATATATGCTGATTCGACCAAACAATTGGTACTTATTTTTAATATAAGTTAATGTCAAGTGATTTATTTGGGCCAAGCCCAAATAGTGAAAAAAAGAATAAACTCTTCCCAACCAAGCAACCATCTGTACAAATTCCCTAACAGAAATGCTCAAACAAATATCTATTAAAAAAACTTAGCACAGTAAAATAGCTATAAAATGTTCACACTATTTTGGTTTCAAACAATTATGTTCGCATTATTTAAAAAAACTAAAATATTCCGGAAACAAAGTTCCATTTTTACTAAAACAAAGTCCATTTAGAAACATACAACAAAAGAAGCATTATTTTCATAAAAAATACCAGTTCAAAAAATGTACTTTTCCCGTAAAAAAGTTTTTTTATAGAAATCTTCCAATTTTCATAAAAATGTTAACTATTCTTAAAAAGTGCTCCATTTTTTTGTGAAAACGCTATCTTTTATTAAAAATAAGGAATTTTCTATGTTTAACCTTATTATGAACCTTTATTAAAACTAGATGATACCCCGCGCGTTGCTGCAGGACTTCTTATGTGTTCATCTAGCTATATACAATAGGTATCTCTGTATTTCTATAATAGAATGTATAGCTAACATGGAGTATTATGCGATTTTCCCATGATAATTCAAGATAATATAATGTGGGTACCTATTGTAAGTGCATTAGAGAAATATCATGTTAATTTGCGAGTCTCACAATATGAAAACACCCGAATAGAAATGACATTGTTCCCAAGTGGGGAAAAATATATAAACGAAAGGCCAACATAAGGGTCCTACATGGTCCTCTAAGCGAAGGCAGACTTTTTAGGCTAGGGTTGTAACGGGAACAATAAAAACGTATCATGGTATCGATAGTGGAGAAGTATTATTCATTACAAATAACTAAATTCGGTACTTCGCTAAAACATTTTATAGTGCAACCATTAGTTAGAAGCTAGCTTATGTTTGTCAAGTGAAGGTGTATGTTTGAGATAATATCCAAGTGCGAGACATAGAGAAGATTGTTTGACTGTAGTTACACATACATGGTTTGAACTGAACAAAAATGATAACTCCAATCAACAAACACACCATGGCCCTTATTTTTAATCACACTTGAACTTCAAAGGGCGGAGTATGCAGGAGAATGACATCCTCCATACAAACAGGACATGTATGTGAACTAAGGATGCATTAAAGCTGCACATTCAACTGAACAACCACTACAAATACAAGGCATCTCTAAATTGTAATGTAACAACAAACTAAGCAAACAAAAAGGACCTTTAAAAACCAGGAAGTACTTATCTCGAGGACTTGTATGTTCCGTCTTTTGAGTTATATATGGGTATTTATCTAACATTAGGCATGTGTTCAGTTTCAACCAACATGGTTAGCAAGCATGTAGCCATAGGCACCATATATAAATTTATCACAACAATAGCTTCTTATTTCCTTTGATTTTAAAAAATAGAACCCTGCAGTAGGAGACCAACAATGGCAATCATATCTATCACAGAATGATGTACACAGTTGGGAACAACATGCCTGGAATGAATTAGACATATGCTCTATTTCTGCTAAACAATCAAATAATCTATAAAAATACCAAAATCGTACTAAACTAACATGAGAGAGATGAAGAATTGTATTTGGCCTGGGTGTAGCACAGGGTACGTGGGATGCTATGAGGGCGAGAGGCGGAATTGTCTATGGGGTAACAGTGACCTCGTGATGTCGAGGAAAATCGTTGCATGTGTTGGTCGGGCTGTACAGCCGACCAGTGCGGTGGTGCTGCAGCCGCGCAGCACATGGTAATATTATTCTGCACACCGTCGTGTCTCAGGTCTCCTGCGGTCCTGCCAAACACCTGGTCTCGGAGATGAGCAGGACCTCTGCTGCGACGTCGGCGCTGATGACGATATGGGCGCCGTTGAGGAGGGAGGGGTCGATGATGATATCAGCCCATTGCGTGGTGGCAAAGTGGCCGTGGCGCACGGGCGGCGTTGGCAGCACCAGTAGGATCTTCCATAAGACGGCAAGATCTCCTCCACCACGGATTCCATCTCCCCTTTCTCAGCTGGTTTGTATGCACGCTGTGAAGACGTGTATATGACGCAGGCTGTGTAATGGTGGTCAAAGAGGTTTGCAGCATACCGCAGAAGCCGTCGCCATCATATATAGCGGGATATGAGTACATGCGGGGTGAGGATGTGAAGGGGAACCGTTAATCTATGGAAACTTGAAGATATTATTGATTAAGGGAAGATGAAGGGAACCATCCGGGTAATAAGAGATCACACTGTATGTTCAATCCAGCGATTAGACGAAGGGGCAGAAGGAAATCATCAGTGGTTTCTCGCAGATATAAACGAATGGGAGGAGACGAAAGGAAGGGCAATAACAGATGAGATGAAGTGTCGTGAAGAAAACAACGTGAGGGGAGGCTTGTGTAGACAATGACGCTTCAAGAAACAAAAAGCTAAATAAAAACACTTAATGAGAAGTGGCCCAGTATAGCTCATTCGAGCTGCCATTGGTTAGAAGTGCAGCTCAGCTGCAAAAATCAATTCGAAGGAGAGGTGGCCAAAAGTTTAGCATGAGGGACAGTGCGAGCAAAGTAGGATGACATGGCAGCACAAGAATGCATGAAATTTAGTGGGGCATGTTAGATGATGTGGACAGGCTGCATGTCAAGAGAAATAGGTTAGTGGAGATGAATTATTTAGGTATTATAGATTGGATATAAAAATGGTGAACAATGGCACACGTGCCTTTTTTCGCCCGGTGCAACGCACGGGCATTTGTACTAGTAATAATAAAGCACGGAATGAGTTTGTCGGGTTCATCATCACAATACGCTTCTTCCTGTAATTTTACGCTTTCAGTTTGACTTTAAAACATATTCGTCCGTGCCTGGGCCTCAACCCATCTGACGGTGGCCCATGATGCTGGAGGTTGTCGTCTCCTGTCGAAGGAAAACAAGCGGGTGATTTTACTAAAAAAAACAAGTGGGCGATGGCAAACGGCGGAGCGGCGGCTGCAGGTGAGGTGAGGAGGCCGGGGGCGCGCGGATCAGAGGCGGCGACATCCGGGGTCACCGGATCCGGTCAAGACGTGGCCCGAGGCGGTCGATTCCCTGGCGGGTCGACGAGTGGTGGTGTCGTGGAGATATCAAGATGAGGTGAGGCACGGAGAGGGAAGGCAGATGGATGGAGGAAAAAGAGAGATGGCAGGAGCGCAGGCCAGTAGCGCCAACATAGCAGGAAGGAGGCGACCGGGACGTCGAGGGCCGGCGGCTGCTAGCGAACGAGGTCACCGGAGCCGACAAGAGAATCATGGAGGCGCGCGCAGGCGAAGCAGGGAGGAGGCGCGCGCAAGCGAAGCAGGGAGGCGGCGCTCAGTGACCAGCCATGGCACGTGACAGGTGGCCGAAACAGAGCCACAGGCGCGGCGCAAGAGCTCAGGAGAGGGAGGCATGACCGGAGGCGTTCGTCCATGGCTGCGTGCAGCAGAGTCCGCGGCTCGGGTGAGCTGCAGGACGGCGCGAGGAGAGGCGGGGCAGCAGCGCGAGGAACGGCGCGCAAAAGAGGAAGGAGGGTGGTGCGGTCTGGCTCAACGGCCGGAGCAGGGGAAGATGGTGGCGCTGGCGAGACGCGCAGGCTCATGGACGCGGCGCCCAGGGAGGAACGACGGAGAGAGGGATCGGGAGGAGAGGAAGGGGATCGAGGAAGAGGACGAGGGGATCGGGCTTTTTTGTTTTGTGTTTTTTTTTTCTAAAGGAAGGTTTAGGTGGGCCGCTGGGCTAATTACAGAGCAGTGCGCTGCTGCTCCTCTTCTTCTTTTTCTTTATTATAATTAACAGAAAAAAGGATATAAGATAGAGAGGGTTAGGTGATGAATCTGCTCAAACGGTAAATTTTCTAGGGATCCTTGAAATACGTGTGACCCAAGAAAATTGTTTCTGGGCATGATTGGGAAATTAGATTCCAACTCATTTGAATTTATTCAAATGGTTTGAAATAAGTATTGGTTTGAGAAGTGTCCAAAATTTATGGAAATTTTGGTGAAGCCTGAACAAATGCAACAAGAATTAGTGGCAACCTTTGCGAACCAAACTTGAAGTAGAAAATGCATGGGATTTCGAGAAGGCATGAGACGGAAAAGCAAAGCACTTAAATAAAAAAAACTTTATAGTTTTAAAAAGGTATGAAATATTTAATGGCATGATGATATGATGCAATGCAAAAAATGACATAGGGCAAAAAAAATATAATAATCATATTATACAAAGAACCTAGAGAACCAGTCTAGATTCATGGAATCACTTCTATGGGTATGTGCGTAAATAGAAAAAGGAGAGGAAATATTGTTTCAGAGGATCAATGGCGCAGGTGCGCTGCGAGCCGCCGCTGGAATTGCGGGATGCGGGAAAATGGAGGCGGCGCACTGTACAATGTTGGGATTGCAATTTTTGACTGCGTACGTGACTAAGAGAAGCTCTGTGTAGTTTTTTTAGACAAATCTCGCCAAGCTTTTATTAACTCGACAAAATGTTTACAAGCACGGAAGAAAGATCTTCAGAGTGACCTAACCATACATGGCGGCCATCCCCGAGAGAAAGTGCATGCTTCGCTAAATTGTGAGCTTCAAAATTTGAGCTCCTAAATTCATGATTGATTTTTTTTAAAAATCAAAAGCCAAAGAGTGATCTATTATTTCATGTATAATTGCTACTTAGCTTGCCTTATTGGATAGACTAGCGTGGATGGGCCATGGGGCTTAATTAGCTAGGCTTTAATAAAATCTCACTTGAGATATTTATTTCCGTTGCAACGCCCGGGCCTTTTGCTAGTATTTTATATATATATATATATATATATATATATATATATATATATATATATATATATATATATATATATATATATATATATATATATATAGGTACTAGCTAAATACCCGTGCGTTGCTACGAGATGAAACAATATTTGAGGAATGATGATGTGTGACCGATTGTCCTCAATCATCACTGGCATCTCGAAGGTACGGCTAGAGACCTCGATTGTTATCATTGGTTGTCCTCGAGCGCCTAGTGCCCTCACATGTGGCAAATTTGACAATTTTGACCTGTTGGCGTAATCAATTCACGCACGCTGCACAGTAGGGTGCAGCGCCTCTGAGGCAGGCACTACACAAAAAGGTCATGGCTGTGAAATAGTTTCGCGGATAGTTCATTCCGTGAATTGATTACGCCAACAGGTCAAAATTGTCAAATTTGCCCTCACATGTGAACGTATCGACAACCATCAACTTGTGTATGTCATGCAAAGCATGGTCATCATGGCCTTAGTCCATGTTGGTAAAGCTGGTCCCTATATCGGTGAGAGCCTGCTGGCCGTCCTTGCCCACGGGCACTTTCAAATAGATACAACACGTTTCAGCGCATATCTAATTAATTACAGGCATGCTAATTAACTTCCCACATAATTAAGTAATTACATCTCTCTCTCACCTTTTCCCCTTATAATTTTTCTAACTCCAGAAAAAAAACCTAAACAACTATATTTCATTTTATATGAAACCACCAACGAGTATGGTTTTTGTGCACTCAGTCACCCCATGCACCCATGATCAAAAACTTAGCAAAACATTAAAAAAATCCAAAACTTTATGGATGTGATTATGACCAAATGTTTTAGGTGCTCATTTGGCCACCAAATTTTGTAAGCACCTAAAACATTTGCGCATAATCACATCCATAAAGTTTCCTTTTTTTCATTTTTGTGAATTTACTGTTCATTGGGTGCATGCACCGAAGTTGGGTGCATCCACTACTTTCCTACTACCAAATCCATATGGTTATCATTGTAATACCCAACATTTTCAGTTGAATAATCAAACTTTTGTTACAATAAAAATAACATAGAAAACCAACGGTCAAATACTCCTTTTAATATATTTTATAACACAAAACAGATAATAAATAATTATACTCCTTTTTAATATGTTTTATAACACAAACATAAAATAACATACAAGTACTTTTTTAGTAGCACAATAAACATATTGCGTAAAGAAGCAAATGCAATCGATCTGTTTTGTTCTCTATAGCAAAAATCTACCAGATTTCTTTTTCTTTTTGCTAAATCCACCACACCTTCACATCTCAATTTTTTTATAAGATTCATCTCGACTAATATTACAGCCGGTGTTGTGGCATCTTGTCCTTCTTGAATCCTTGTCGGCATCTATCATCTTGTCCTCCCCGAATCCTTGTTGCTAGCGATCATGGTATTTCATGTAAGTTGTAATCCTTTGTAACGGTTGATGATAGGATTTGTGACATGCACAACCTATTAGGGTTTGTTGTGGCGTGCCTGACTGTACTCTGTCGATTTGAGTCATTGCTTAAGTTGGGCAAGTGTAATCAGTATGCATGTAAGTTGTGATCAACTTCATAAGTGTACTGTCATGTTGTATGGAAAGCACTGGATCCCATTCAGGGTAAATAGTAAAGTATTACCTTTTGGTTTTTGAAAATCGGAGCCCTTAGGGCTCAATCAAGTGACTCCAACTTCACCGAAAATGATCAACGGCCCAACCCCCATAGTAGAAATAGTGCGAAGCCACATGAAGATACATACCGAACACTTAGCCACCTACAACTGTGATAGTACTGTAGAGGTCGTGCGAAGCCAATTGAAGATAATGTGCATCAGTAATTTGTTTCCTCTTCCATGACCATTCATGTAATAAGTGATTAAGATGAATAGAAAAAATAATTAACATATGTGAACAGTAGTCTCATAATTGACCTGAGTGAAAACATACATGAAAGACATCTTGGCGGTTTGTTCTAATGCAAAAAGGATATGCCTTTGGGTGTTGTTCGAGAAAAAATGGGATTATTCTTCAACATAGGCAGTCGATCGACACAAAACAAGTACTATATAGAAACGAAAAACCATGTAAGAGCATAAGTAAAAAATAATAATAGAAAGAGTTAAAGTGAATTAGAAAGGGTGTTGAACCTCCTCCATGACGAAACGCAGACCACCAAGTTCTTGGCGAATTGGAGCAACATATATGACTTAAGCATATTTTATGTGTAACAATTTACTAAAACAACAAAAATAATAACTTGGATTAAGCATATTGACAACATTTAGCATAATCGTACAAAATACAGGGTATTTTATATGAAAATTTCAGTCGAAAGGATCTGTACTTCAAAGAACACGAAATTTTGCTGGTATCTAATGGAAAAATATACAAAATGGTCAAGCAGTTGAACCAACGAAATATCTATAAATTCTGAATAGAAAATTCTAAGCCAAACCTGCAGTAAGTACATACCAAGGAACGAGGTTGTGGCTAGTCCCTTATGAGATCATCAGTTGTAGATTATGCCTTGATCATGTAGTACGATGTTATCTTAATAGAATGCAATGGCAGTCTAGCAGTCTAGCACCCTCAATAACATCTGTGAACGCCATTATGCCTCTGGCTTCTACCATCTTCTCGCCCAGAACTGAGAAATATAGCTGATTTTGGTTTAGAAGACTTTAATTTGCACCTTTTGATTTATTGACCAAACATGTGGCTTTGGATAGTAGATCTATCCTCGACTCCAAGCATTAGCCCAAACATCAAAATCGAGCGCATCCCGTTTAAAAAAAAACCGAGCGCATACAGCAGCAAAATAACCAAAGCTGGGCTAATCCACTGGTGCACAAGAAGATACTTAGAGCAAGATATTTACCATATCTTTCCTTGCCCTTCCGAGATAACATTGCTGCCAAAGCACATGACCAAGCTGTAGGTACCAGAGAAACCACAGATGCAAGATGAAAGCAGCCGGCATGGATGCGCAGATGAAGCAAGATCCACGACGCCCTGACGATCATACGTCAAAAGCTTGCTCGAGAAATAAGAACAAACGCGCACCGTTCTCCGCATTTGCCTTGGCGCATTGGCACCTTCTACATGGCTGCGCCCGCGCTTACCTTCGGTCAAGCGTGGCGGCTGGTCCCTATCATCCCATGCTGCTGCCGCAGGCGTGGTCCACAGCCGCACGAACACTCTCAACGTGTGCGTTGGCGCCGTCCTCGCCGTGCCCATCACCCAGCCATTCGGCCACGGAGAAGGCCAGCAGATGGGATATGGCGGCGTTGGAGCGGGAGTGGGAGTGTGGCGGCAGTCGTGTTCCATCGATATTTTGACCTAGCCCTCGCACAGTCGCACCTAAGTCGGGAGGAGAGGGGGCGTGGACGGAGGATGTTGTATTTGGTAGGAAAGAAAACAACGCTAGAAAATCAGAAATGGGAGAGTGCAAGAAATTTGTTTCCTTCGATCGGAAACAGGAAGTGGAGTCTTTTGGAAAGAAATCGGTAGGGGCGATGCATTCCTTCGATCGGCTAGCCAGGGGTACCAACCAACGATGTACGGACTCATCTTTTATAAGTAGAGATATATCCGTAGCTAATCCTCCTTATCCAAACAATCACTTAGAAAAGGCAAAGATCGGTGCATTAGGAAAATTAGAATTTGTAATTGATCGTCATGAAACTAAATTTTATTGATTGGTAATGTACTATCAGTTCCTGCCGTTTATAATGTGTCTAGTTAGGAAACTTTGGAAATGTTAGGAAAGTTTTTATTATGAGGCTAAAAAATCAACGTGAGGAGATATGATGGTGGGATGCGAGACGAAAATAAACCGGACGAAAATAAACCAAGCGAAATATAACCGGACGAAGTGGGAGGTAGGATGAAAAAAACTTGGAACAAAGACTACCAACTGCTCCATTAGGAGTAGATGTTAGGAAAGTTTTTATTATGAGGGTAAAAAATCAACGTGAGGAGATATGGTGGTGGGATGCGAGACGAAAATAAACCGGACGAAAATAAACCAAGCGAAATATAACCGGATGAAGTGGGAGGTAGGATGAAAAAAAACCTGGAACAAAGACTACCAACTGCTCCATTAGGAGTAGAGATGTGAACTGCAAATGGGCCGGCCCAGTTGGATGGACCCTGTGCGAAGCCAGAGCTTCTTGACGCACACGGGCGTCCAACAGGTACTCTCGTCCGGCACTGACCGAGTACTTCGCGTGCCTGGCCGGGCCGTACCGTGCCTGGCCCGTTTAACCAGGCCGGCCCGGCCCGGCCCATTTGGCCAGGTTTTTTTACACATATCCTACTCTGGGTGATAAGCCGTTGCAGAGCCTTGAAGAAGTTGGAAGTGCTGTTGATTCCTATGCTCGTCCCAATAGAAATGTCATGTAATGTTCTGATCTCTCTCAAAAGAAAATCGTTTACCTTCTCTGAAGAACGAACATCTATTAATCATATGCTCTGATCTGAAATTAGGTTTGATAAGAAGCTTTCAGGCAAGGAACACTAGTAGAAAACAGGGCTTTGGTCCAGGCCTGTCCAGCCCATTAGTCCCGGTTCAATCAAGAACCGGGACCAATGGTGGCATTGGACCCGGTTCGTGAGCCCAGGGGGCCGGCCGGGCCACGTGGGCCATTGGTCCCGGTTCGTCTGGACCTTTTGGTCCCTGTTGGTGCGACGAACCGGGACCAATGGGTCTTGCTCCTGGCCCACCACCATTGGTCCCGGTTGGTGACTTGAACCGGGACCAAAGGCTCCCCTTTAGTCCCGGTTCATATCACCAACCGGGACCAATGAGGTGCCTATATATACCCCCTCGCGCAAGAGCAGAGCACACTGCTCTGTTTTTTCTGGCCGAGGGGGAGAGGGCTTGGTGGTGCTCTAGCTCACCTCCTATGCACACAACGTGTTCGATGGAATGCCCGAGCCACACTAGTTAAGCTTTTCTCCTCTCGAAGATCTATTTTCTCCGAGATTTGTCTAGGTTTAGCGGTCTGTCACGTCCCGTCCCCGTCTTCGCCGCCGTCGATCGCCCCCGCCGATCTCGTCACCGGCACCACCGTGGTGAGCCTCTTGTTATGTCCATGCTTTTCTTACTTTTATTATTGCTTGTTATTATTGCTTTAGATAGATATTTGTCTAATTTTCTTACGTTTATTATTGCTTGTTATTATATAGTGCGATGGTTTTGATATCCGCCCACGTGGGCCCTCGTCCTGTCTACGATTCGGATGTGGTATATTATCTTTAATTTATAACTATTTGTTTTAGTGTTTATGGCAATTATGCCGACCAACCTCACATGCATAGATGTTTTTATATGTCTAGGAGGTAGTTGAACCGGAAATTCCAACTGACCCTCTTGTGGAGAGGTTAAATTTAGTTGAAGAGGAAAACATTTCCTTAAAGAAAAAATTGGAAAAAATGGAGGAGGAGAAGATGGAATTGGAGTTGCATGTTGCGGAAGTCGTCGATGATCACAAGATCAAGATGGACCCTATTGTCGAGAGGTTAAATTTAGTTGAAGAAGAAAACAATTTCTTGAAGGAAAAAATTAAAAAAAATTAAGGACGAGAAGATGATATTGGAGTTGCATGTTGCGGATGTCGTCGATGATCACAAGATCAAGATGGATGCAATGCGGTTGAAGATTAGAAAGATTAGAAAATATGCCATTCATACCGAGGCTTGGTATCATTATGCCGTTGGATCAATTGTTACCTTGGTTGCGATTATGATCGCATTTGTTTTCGCATTGAAATGTTTTACATAGTTTCGATGTGTATGGAGAGCTATATGTTGTTAGATGAGAACTATGTATGTACTTTGGTTTTAATGTGATGATGAACTTCTATTAATTTGGTCACTTAATTATCTATTTATGATGTTCTGTAATAGTTTTTGACACACTTAATTATATATAATGCACACAGATGAACCGGCAATGGATGTACGGTGACAGACACACCCCCGAGTACATTAAGGGCGTGCATGAGTTTCTAAATGCGGCTGAGGCAAACAAGCAGAACGGTTTTATGTGTTGTCCATGCACTAAATGTGGGAATACGATGTCTTACTCTAACCGGAAAATCCTTCACTCCCACCTGCTTTACAAGGGTTTCATGCCACACTATAATGTTTGGACGAGGCACGGAGAAATAGGGGTTATGATGGAAGACGGCGAAGAAGAAGAGTACGATGACAACTATGTGCCCCCTGAATACGGTGATGCTGCAATGGGAGGAGCTAGTGAAGATCAAGAGGAACCAGACAATGAGCCCAATGATGCTGCAACGGGTGAAGCTGCTGAAGATCAAGAGGAACTAGATGATGATCTCCGCCGGGTCATTGTCGATGCAAGGACGCAATGCGAAAGTCAAAAGGAGAAGCTGAAGTTCGATCGCATGTTAGAGGATCACAAAAAAGGGTTGTACCCCAATTGCGAAGATGGCAACACAAAGCTCGGTACCGTACTGGAATTGCTGCAGTGGAAGGCTGAGAATGTTGTGGCTGACAAAGGATTTGAGAAGCTACTGAAAATATTGAAGAAGAAGCTTCCCAAGGATAACGAATTGCCCGACAGTACATACGCAGCAAAGAAGGTCGTATGCCCTCTAGGATTGGAGGTGCAGAAGATACATGCATGACCTAATGACTGCATCCTCTACCGCGGTGCATACAAGGATCTGAACGCATGCCCGGTATGCGGTGCATTGCGGTATAAGATGAGACGAGATGACCCTAGTGATGTTGACGGCGAGCCCGCCAGGAAGAGGGTTCCTGCGAAGGTGATGTGGTATGCTCCTATAATATCACGATTGAAACGTTTGTTCAGAAACGGAGAGCATGCCAAGTTGATGCGATGGCACAGTGAGGACCATAAGAAAGACTGGAAGTTGAGAGCACCCGCTGACGGGTCGCAGTGGAGAAAAATCGAGAGAAAGTACTGGGAGGAGTTTGCAAAGGACCCAAGGAACGTATGGTTTGCTTTAAGCATGGATGACATTAATCCTTTCGGGGAGCAGAGCAGCAATCACACCACCTGGCCCGTGACTCTATGTATGTATAACCTTCCTCCTTGGATGTGCATGAAGCGGAAGTTCATTATGATGCCAGTTCTCATCCAAGGCCCTAAGCAACCCGGCAACGACATTGATGTGTACCTAAGGCCATTAGTTGAAGAACTTTTATAGCTGTGGAATGGAAACGGTGTACTTGCGTGGGATGAGCACAGACAGGAGGAATTTGACCTAAAGGCGTTGCTATTCGTGACCACCAACGATTGGCCCGCTCTCAGTAACCTTTCAGGATAGACAAACAAAGGATACCATGCATGCACGCACTGTTTAGATGACACTGAAACTCTGAAAGTATATACCTGGAAAAATGCAGGAAGAATGTGTACCTGGGCCATCGTCGATTTCTTCCGACCAACCATCAATGTCGAAAGAAAGGTAAGCATTTCAAAGGCGAGGCAGATCACCGGAAGAAGCCCGCCATGCGTACCGGTGATCACGTACTTGCTATGGTCAATGATTTACACGTAATCTTTGGAAAGGGCCCCGGCGCACTAGCTGTTCCGAATGATGCTGAGGGACACGCACCCATGTGGAAGAAGAAATCTATATTTTGATACCTACCCTACTAGAAAGACCTAGAGGTCCGCTCTTCAATCGACGTGATGCACGTGACGAAGAACCTTTACGTGAACCTGCTAGGCTTCTTGGGCGTGTATGGAAAGACAAAAGATACAGCTGAGGCACGGGAGGACCTGCAACGTTTGCACGAAAAAGACGGCATGCCTCCGAAACAGTATGAAGGTCCTGCCAGCTATGCTCTTACGAAAGAAGAGAAAGAAATCTTCTTTGAATGCCTGCTCAGTATGAAGGTCCCGACTGGCTTCTCGTCGAATATAAAGGGAATAATAAATATGCCAGAGAAAAAGTTCCAGAACCTAAAGTCTCATGACTGCCACGTGATTATGACGCAACTGCTTCCGGTTGCATTGAGGGGGCTTCTACCTGAAAACGTCCGATTAGCCATTGTGAAGCTATGTGCATTCCTCAATGCAATCTCTCAGAAGGTGATCGATCCAGAAATCGTACCATGGCTAAGGAGTGATGTGGCGCAATGTCTTGTCAGTTTCGAGCCGGTGTTCCCACCATCCTTCTTCAATATCATGACACACGTCCTAGTTCATCTAGTCGACGAGATTGTCATTCTGGGGCCCGTATTTCTACACAATATGTTCCCCTTTGAGAGGTTCATGGGAGTCCTAAAGAAATATGTCCGTAACCGCGCTAGGCCAGAAGGAAGCATCTCCATGGGCCATCAAACAGAGGATGTCATCGGGTTTTGTGTTGACTTCATTCCTGGCCTTAATAAGATAGGTCTCCCTAAATCGCGGTACGAGGGGAGACTGACTGGAAAAGGCACGCTTGGAAGGGACTCAATAATATGTAGGGAAGGATATTCTTGGTCTCAAGCACACTACACAGTTCTACAGAACTCTACCTTGGTGACCCCGTATGTCGATGAACACAAGAACAGTCTGCCCTCCAAACACCAGGAGCAGTGCGACGACTGGATTACATGTGAACACATCAGGACTTTCAGCAGTTGGTTGGAAACACGTCTCAGAGGTGACAACACTGTTTGTGATGAGTTGTACTTGTTGTCCAGGGGACCATCTTTGACTGTATTGATTTACAAAGGATACGAGATAAATGAGAATACATTTTACACGATTGTCCAAGATCAAAAGAGCACCAATCAAAACAGCGGTGTCCGCTTTGATGCAACAAACGAGAGGGGAAAGGACACATATTATGGTTATATAGTGGACATATGTGAACTTGACTACGGACATGATTTTAAGGTCCCTTTGTCTAAGTGAAAATGGGTCAATCTGTCAGGAGGCGGGGTACAGGTAGACCCACAGTACGGAATGACAACAGTGGATCTGAAAAATCTTGGGTACACTGACGAACCGTTAGTCCTATCCAATGATGTGGCACAGGTTATCTATGTGAAGGACATGTCTACCAGACCGAGAAAAAGAAAAGATAAGGAAGCGAATACATCATGCGATGAGCCAAAGCGCCACATAGTTCTTTCGGGAAAAAGGGACATCCTGGGAGTGGAGGGCAAGACAGACATATCTGAAGATTATGAAAAGTTTCATGAAATTCCTCCCTTCAAAGTCAAGGCTGAACCAAGCATCCTGATAAACGATGAAGATTATCCATGGTTACGGCGCAATAAGCAAATGTAACAAGTGAAGAAAAAGTGAAGACTTTTTTCCGCAACTATTATGATGATACCATGCCAACTTTGTAACAGACGAGTATGATATGATTGTCCGTTTTATACATGCACATGCTATGCCAAATTTTTCAGAGTTCATTCGAAAACTATGAATTTAGGTCGAATTTTCTCTATAGGTGCATCTATGTTCATTTTTTAGTAAAGTTAACGACAAACTTGTGATTCACACAAATTTCAAAGAATTCAAATTTTAACTATTCAAATTTGAAAACTAATAGCACTAACAGAAAGTTTATAATTTTTCTAAAACTAATGGCACTAACAGAAAGTTTATAATTTTGCTGACCTAAAAGAAAAAAGAATTAAAAAATAAAGCAAAAAACAAAAGAAAATAAATAATGCAGAAAACAAAACAAAAAAACAGGAAAATAAAAATAAAAATAGCAACAGTAAGTATTTTGTTGTAAGTAGAAACAAAATAAAATAAATAAAGCAACAAAGAAAACAAATAATTTCAAATTTAAACTATTCAAATTTGAATACTACTGGCACTAACAGAAAGTTTGTAATTGGTTTTACCTAAAGCAATAATATTCACAAAGAAACTCTAAATACAGCAAAAAACAACTTAGAAATAAATAAAGCAGAAAAGGAAAAAAAAACTACATTAAAAAAATTGGGCGCTGCCCAGTGAGCATGCAAGGCCCACGGCCTAGCATGCAGCTGGACTATAAGGCCCAGCAGGCTCACAGGACAACGCGCAGAGTTAGGCCTAGAAGCCTGCAATAGAGAGGAGTTCAATACAGCCACCGCAGTGGGGCTTATAAACCACTCGGAGCCCCTGTCAACTAGCGAGGTGGGACTAAAGATTTTGGCCGCGGGGCAGCACAGGGCCTTTAGTCCCGGTTGGTGGCACCAACCGGGGCTAAAGGGGGGCATTGGTCCCGGTTCGTAACACCAACCGGGACCAATGCCCCCCTTTAGGCCCGGTTGGTGGCACCAACCGGGACCAAATGTCTCTCCTTCCCGCCCTTTGGGCTGCTGAAAAGAGACCTTTGGTCCCGGTTGGTGCCATGAACCGGGACCAAAGGGGGCATTCGTCCCAGTTTTTGCCACGAACCGGGACCAATGCCCTGGGTATATAAGTGGCACTTAGCAATTTTCAGTTTCCAATCCCATTTCCCACGAGCTCATCGTCCCCGTCGAGCACATCGTCCCCGTCGCCCCGCGCCTGCGCCGTGCTCGCCGTCGCCGTCGCCCCGCGCCCCTGCGCCGTGCTCGCCGTCGTCGTCGCCCTGCCCCTGCCCCGTCCCGCCCCCGCGCGACGGCGCCCTCGCCGCCGGCTCGATCGAGCTTCCCTGCCACGGGCCGTTCTCGTCGCCGGCCTCCAGCCCACCGACGCCCTCGCCGCCCCCGCCGCCGCCTCGATCGAGCTCCCCTGCCACGGGCCGTCTGATGGGCCTCTAACCCCTTGTTGGTTACCCCAAGTGGAAGGTGTAAGATGCAGTGTTGTGGAAGTTTTTCCCTTAGCAAAGATGCCAAGGATCGAATCCCCAGAGACTCCTAGGTTCAACAAGTAGGTGTCAACTGCTACGGCGCCAGATATTAGCAGTCAACGTGGACCTGCACATAGATACAAATAACTTTGCTCCCAACGAGTACAGAGAGGTTGTCAATCCCTCCGGCCTTGTAGTTCACAAAGGATTAAAAGCAGATGATAGTAGTGATAGATAATGTTTGCAATAGTAAATAATAACGAAAAGTAAATAGTGGATGTGATCAATGATGGTAATATGGACCGGAGTCTCATGATGTTCACTAGTGATGTCTCTCTCCCAAAAGACGATAAAACAGCTATGTGAGGTAAATGAATTACAGCTGGGCAATTGACAGGACCACGAACGCAAACCAATGCTGACTACATTGCAAGAAAGGTTGAGGTTCAAAGCATGGGCGGTACGCCAAAGTAAGTAGACCGAAATCCATCAATATCTACTACTAATCATCCACCTTGAGATATCTATCCAGAACATCTCGCTGGTATTAAGTTGCGAGCCCCACCCATAGTGTAAACTCAATGCAACAGACAACTGCATTAAAAGAACTTTGCGTAAAGTAAACAATCCTTGCACCCGCGGGCACAAGCACCGTTGTTTTCCCCCTTGTGGCAACAGCACATCCCCTAGACTCATGTTTCTGTCACTCAAACTAGTCATCGAGGGGCATGAACCCACAATCAAGCATAACGTTCCCTCTTGGAGTCACTACCTACTACTTGGCCAAAGCAATAAATAACAACGAAGAACATGCAAGAATTACTTATGAACATAAATATAAGAGAGGTAGATCAAATATATTACTCAAGATCAATCTGAACATAATCTCATAATCCATCGGATCCCAGCAAACTCAACATAGCAACATCATAAGGATTACATATGTGCCTCGATCATGTAGGGCAGTTCACGAGGACTAATTAGTGAAGCACAAGAACGGGAGGAGAACATCACATAGCTACTGGTCATGGACTCATGGTCCAAGGGAGACTACTCACGACTCATCCGGGAGGCGTCCATGGTGGTGGAGAAGCTCCCGGTGGTGATCCTCCCCTCCGGCAGGGTGCCGGGAAGAGTTCTCCTGTCGCTCCCGATCTTGAAAGCGGCGGCGGCGGCGGAACAGAGATGGGATCGCGAAAAGAGTTCCAGTTCTGAGGGTTTCGGAGGACGCTTTAAATATATGCCAAAGGGGGGCATCAGGGAAGCTTCGGGGGGCCCAGGCGCCCCCCCGGCGCGGCCCAAGGGGGGGGGGGCGCCGCTAGGGCGCCTGGAGCCCTGGTGGCCCCCCCGACTGTCCTTCAGACGCACGGTAGTTTCCGGAACGCTGATTTTTTATATAATTTTTCTGGATTTTTCCTGGCAGTTCTCGTAACGTGAAAACCTGAAATACAAAAACAGCCGAAAACAGAAACTGGCACTGGGGTGCACTGGATTAGTAGGTTAGTCCAAATATGATCAAAAGTGTATGGAAGTGTATGAATATCATAGCAATATCACCCAAAAGTGGCATGGAGCAAGCAGAAATTATAGATACGTTTTGGACGTATCAACATCCCCAAGCTTAATTCCTGCTCGTCCTCGAGTAGGTAAATGATAACAAGAATAATTTCTGTGGTGACATGCTATTAACCATATAGGACTTTTTATAGTCATATGACAAAAGCTTACTGAGACAATGAATCTATAGTAATTAAGTTGCCTCATGAGAAAATCACAAATGACTGAAAGTTTTACAACATGAAACTGAAACATCAAAAAGATTTGCAATGAACATGATGTGCAAATATGATAAAGTGATATCTAGCTTGCCCCCTTTAGTGAAGCAAAACATAAATGCAGGGGCACCTTCAAGGTTTAAGTGATGACTAGATACAATGATTTCAAAATAAACGATATCACAATCATGCAAAAGACAATGCTACTTTGGGACAATGCACATTACACTCAGAATGACAATCATGCTCTCAGTAGTTGGTGCTTGAAGAAAGAAGGTGGAAACTCAAAAAGTAAAAGAATGGTTATGCGATAGAGCTTTTTATTTTGAAAACATAGAAGCAATTTTGTCAACGGTAGTAGTACTTCATATGTGTCATGCATAAGACATCCTATAAGTTGCAAGCCTCATGCATCGAATACCAATAGTGCTCGCACCTTGTCCTAATTAGCTCGGATTTCCATGGGTTATCATTGCATTACATATGTTTCAACCAAGTGTCACAAAGGGGTACCTCTATGCCACCTGTACAAAGGTCCAAGGAGATAAATCACATTTGATTTCTCGTTTTTGATAGATCTCAACTTGAGGACATCCATACCGGGACAACATAGAAAATAGATGATGGACTCCTCTTTAATGCATAAGCATATTCTCATAAGAGATTGAGGATTACTGTCCAAGCTAAAACTTCCACCATGATACATGGTTTTGGTTGGCGGCCCAATGTTCTTCTCTAACAATATGCATATTCATACAACCCACGGCAAATCACCCTTACTTCAGACAAGACGAACATGCATAGCAACTCACATGATATTCAACAAAAGTGTGACAGTTGATGGCGTCCCCAGAAACATGGTTACCGCTCAGCAAGCAACTTATAAGAAATAAGATACATAGGCAACATATTCTTTACCACAATAGTTTTTAAGCTACTTTCCCATGAGCTATGTATTGCAAAGTTAGTTCGCTTAGTACAGGTGGAGGTTAGCAAAAGACTGGGAGCGACCAACTAAGAGAGCAATGACGGTCATAATCATGCAGGGCGACAAAGCAACATTGAATCAGGCATGGTAGTTATATCGCTACTCAGAAATAAAAGATCATCAAGGCTTGACAGACTTTCTTTACAGTCTTAAATATGCGTGAGCATACGCCAAGTCAATCAAAATAAATTCTCGAAGGAAGATATTACTAAACCATACCACATCATAGGCAAACAAATCAAGTTGGTACTCCAATAACACATTGGGAACCCCCCAGCTATTTGAGACTAACCATAAGAAAACATGAACTACTAAGCGCCATCATGCACGTAGCATCTTTATCATAGACACATTAACCAATGCAACAGAAGCAAACTCTCTTAATAAGGTGAGCATGATAATTAAAGAGAGCTCAAGCAACCAACTAGACAAAAGCTCTTTGAAAAGATAAGCATGAATACTAAGAGCAGAGCATGATAGTAGCTATTAAAAGACAAAGAACACACACAACATAGATAGACATGAAAATTCTATGTTATGTTCTAGGTAGAGGTGGAGCGTGTTTCTCTCCCACATAAAGAATGCTGAGTTCCGACTCGTTATGAAAAACTAAAAAGAAAACTAAAAGCAAGACGCTCCAAGCATAGCACATAACACATGAAGTGATAAAAATATAGCGGAACGAAAGACGAACTGATAATGTTGATGGAGAAGGGGATGCACGGGGGCATCCCCAAGCTTAGACGCTTGAGTCTCCTTGGATATTTCTTGGGGGTGCACGGGGGCATCCCCAAGCTTGAGCGCTTGACACTCCTGAATCTTTTTTATCATCTTCCCTCGCACACTTGAAAACTCCCTTCATACATAACTCATCATAATCTGATTAGCGAGGTTAGTACCCTTAATAAAATAATTGAACCTTGCTGGAAATAAAGATATTCTTGAAGTTCTACTGTTTCTCAAGATTGCCAAAAGGTTTTTGCAAAAAAAAAGCAAGTTCCTGATTTGCAAAATGAAGGAAAGGCAAAACAGGACAGAATCTGTGAAAAACAGAACAGCAGGTAGTAATTGATCTGTTCGGGATACTTATGCAACTCAAATAAAAAAACTCAGAACAGACGCACGAAAGACAATTATATAGAGAATGCTGTCGAAAAAATTCAGACCAAAAAGATGATCGGGTGATTTTATACGAATTTTTCTATCCAGGGACAGAATCTGTTTCCTGGACAGCACCTCACAACTTTTGAACTTTCTAGCAATCAGAGGCTATACTTGGCACAAATATGAAAAGCAAAGATACAATGATGATGCTACAGCAGTAAACAACATCAAGACACAACAAAAGCAAAATAATTTTATTCATTGGGCTGCCTCCCAAAAGCGCTTTCTTTTATGCCTTTAAGCTAGGCATAATGCATAGAGATCAAGTTTTATCAAGAGTAAAAGAATAACTAGCCCGTACGACGGACTCAATAGGTAACTTGATCTTCTTTCGAGGGAAGTGTTCCATCCCTTTCTTGAGAGGAAACTGAAATTTTATATTACCCTCTTTCATGTCAATGATAGCACCAACGGTGCGTAAAAAGGGACGTCCCAAAATAATTGGACATGAAGGATCACATTCAATATCCATAATAGTGAAATCAATGGGCACATAATTATCATTGACAACGATAAGAACATCGTCGATCCTCCCCAAAGGTTTCTTTATGGAAGAATCAACGAGACGAACACCAAAAGAACAAGAATCATAAGGTTTCAATTTAAGCATATCATATATTCTTTTGGGCATAATAGAAGTACTAGCACCAATATCACATAAAGCATAGCAAGAGAAGTCATTCAAATTAATTTTTATCATAGGATCCCAACCATCTTCTAGCTTTCTAGGTATGGAGGCTTCTACTCTAAGTTTCTCCTCCCTAGCTTTAATAAGAGCATTAGTGATATGCTCTGTGAAGGCAAGGTTAAGCGTGCTAGTGCGGGGATCTCGGACATCTTGTGAAGGAAATCAATAACTTCGGTAAGAGTGCAATTATCAAAATCAAGGTCACGAGCATCAAGTAAAGTGGTAGTGGTGTCCTTAAGGTTCACTTGTTTGGTAGTTTCTATAGTCATAGCATCACCATTAATAGGTCCATTGGGACCAGGAGTACATTGGGTGCTAAGAGTTTGAACATCCTCAACAACTTGGATAGTAGCAACAGTGTGGCGGGTAGGAAGGCTCTTAATTCTATCTTCTTCCTCCCTTTCTCTAGCCCATCTCTCTTTAAGTTTAGCCATCATCCTAATATTTTCATTAATTTGCACTTGAATAGCATTTATAGGAGTGACTTCCCTCTCCTCAAGAGGAGAAGTTTTAATTTTTAGCAGTTTTACCTCATTGGCTAAATGGTCTACCTTAAAAGAAAGATCATCTAGTTTATGTAGTTTTTCTTCTACACTCTTATTAAAGGCTTTTTGGGTAGTGATGAAATCTTTAAGCATAATCTCTAGTTCAGTAGTGGAGTTCTTGGTACTAGGATAAGCATTATTGTTCCCATAAGAGTTAGAGGGGAACGGTCTAGGATTGTTACCAAAGTTACTCCTAATAAGCATTGTTGTTAAAATTGTTTCTAGAGATAAAGTTCACATCTACTTGTTCTTGAGCAATCAAAGAATTTAAAGGAACATCACGAGGATCAACAGAGGATTGCTTCGAAAGTAGAGACATAATCACGTCAACTTTTTCATTAAGGGAGGAAATCTCCTCGACAGAGTTTACCTCCCTACCTGTTGGAGCGCGTTCGGTGTGCCATTGGGAATAGTTGGTCATCATCTCATCGAGAAGCTTCGTGGCAGCACCAAGTGTAGTTGACATAAAAGTTCCTCCCGCGGCCGAATCTAACATGTTCCGCGAGGTAAAGTTCAAGCCTGCATAAAAAGTTTGGATAACCATCCAAGTAGTCAAACCGTGAGTAGGGCAGTTCTTGATAAGAGATTTCATACGTTCCCAAGCTTGGGCAACGTGTTCATTATCCAATTGTTTAAAATTCATTATGTTACTTCTAAGTTGGATAATTTTAGCAGGTGGATAGTATTTTCCAATAAAAGCATCTTTGCACTTGTCCCATGAGTCTATGTTATTTCTAGGCAAAAACTGAAACCAAATTTTAGCTCCTCCTCTCAAGGAGAAAGGAAAAAGCTTAAGCTTAACAATATTACCATCTATTTCTTGGTACTTTTGCATATCACAAAGTTCAACAAAGTTGTTTAAGTGTAAAGCAGCATCATCTCCAGCACCGGAGAATTGATCTTTCATGACTAAGTTCAGTAAAGCAGGTTTAATTTCATATGAAGGTGCTGAAGTGGCAGGTGTAGTGATAGGTGTGCTGATAAAGTCATCGTTGTTGTGACTAGTGAAGTCACACAACTTGGTGTTCTCGGTGGAACCCATAGTAGCAAGCAAGCAAGATAACTATTTTTGTGATTTTCGATAAAGGATACTAAAGCAAAAACTGAAAGGTAAACTAACAAGACTAAAAAGCAAAGGTAAAAGATAGCATGCAACTCCCCTATCCTGAAGAGTGGAGTCCCCGGCAACGGCGCCAGAAAAACTCCTTGATGGGCCTCTAACCCCTCGTTGGTTACCCCAAGTGGAAGGTGTAAGATGCAGTGTTGTGGAAGTTTTTCCCTTAGCAAAGATGCCAAGGATCGAATCCCCAGAGACTCCTAGGTTCAACAAGTAGGTGTCAACTGCTACGGCGCCAGATATTAGCAGTCAATGTGGACCTGCACACAGATACAAATAACTTTGCTCCCAACGAGTACAGAGAGGTTGTCAATCCCTCCGGCCTTGTAGTTCACAAAGGATTAAAAGCAGATGATAGTAGTGATAGATAATGTTTGCAATAGTAAATAATAACGAAAAGTAAATAGTGGATGTGATCAATGATGGTAATATGGACCGGAGTCTCATGATGTTCACTAGTGATGTCTCTCTCCCAAAACACGATAAAACAGCTATGTGAGGTAAACGAATTACAGCTGGGCAATTGACAGGACCACGAACGCAAACCAATGCTGACTATATTGCAAGAAAGGTTGAGGTTCAAAGCATGGGCGGTACGCCAAAGTAAGTAGACCGAAATCCATCAATATCTACTACTAATCATCCACCTTGAGATATCTATCCAGAACATCTCGCTGGTATTAAGTTGCGAGCCCCACCCATAGTGTAAACTCAATGCAACAGACAACTGCATTAAAAGAACTTTGCGTAAAGTAAACAATCCTTGCACCTGCGGGCACAAGCACCGTTGTTTTCCCCCTTGTGGCAACAGCACATCCCCTAGACTCATGTTTCTGTCACTCAAACTAGTCATCGAGGGGCATGAACCCACAATCAAGCATAACGTTCCCTCTTGGAGTCACTACCTACTACTTGGCCAAAGCAATAAATAACAACGGAGAACATGCAAGAATTACTTATGAACATAAATATAAGAGAGGTAGATCAAATATATTACTCAAGATCAATCTGAACATAATCTCATAATCCATCGGATCCCAACAAACTCAACATAGCAACAGCATAAGGATTACATATGTGCCTCGATCATGTAGGGCAGTTCACGAGGACTAATTAGTTAAGCACAAGAACGGGAGGAGAACATCACATAGCTACTAGTCATGGACTCATGGTCCAAGGGAGACTACTCACGACTCATCCGGGAGGCGTCCATGGTGGTGGAGAAGCTCCCGGTGGTGATCCTCCCCTCCGGCAGGGTGCCGGGAAGAGTTCTCCTGGTGCTCCCGATCTTGCAAGCGGCGGCGGCGGCGGAACAGAGATGGGATCACGAAAAGAGTTCCTGTTCTGAGGGTTTCGGAGGACGCTTTAAATATATGCCAAAGGGGGGCATCGGGGAAGCTTCGGGGGGCCCAGGCGCCCCCCGGCGCGGCCCAGGGGGGGGGGGCGCCGCCAGGGCGCCTGGAGCCCTGGTTGCCCCCCCCCCCCGGCTGTCCTTCGGACGCACGGTAGTTTCCGGAACGCTGATTTTTTATATAATTTTTTTGGATTTTTCCTGGCAGTTCTCGTAACGTGAAAACCTGAAATACAAAAACAGCCGAAAACAGAAACTGGCACTGGGGTGCACTGGATTAGTAGGTTAGTCCAAATATGATCAAAAGTGTATGGAAGTGTATGAATATCATAGCAATATCACCCAAAAGTGGCATGGAGCAAGCAGAAATTATAGATACGTTTTGGACGTATCACCGTCCTCGTCGCCGGCCTCCAGCCCGCCGGCGCCCTCGCCGCCCCCGCCGCCGCCTCGAGCTCCCCTCGCCGCGCGTCGTCCTCGTCGCCGGCCTCCGCGCGCCATCCTCGTCGCCGGCCTCCAGCCCGCCGTCCTCGTCGCCGGCCCCCACAGTGAGCCCCCGCATTTTTTTCATGTATATGTGTATATAAGTATATATATGTTTTTTTCATGTATATGTGTATATAAGTATATGTTTTTAATGTATATAAGTATATGTTTTTTTCATGTATATGTGTATATGTTCATGTATATATGTGTATATGTTCATGTATGAGATGAGATAGATAGATAGATAAATTTTCATGTGTATATGTTCATGTATGAGATGTATATGTGCTCTTTTGTACCGAATCCACTGCATTTTCATAAAGTTTTTCCACCGAGTCCACATCACACCGAGCACCCGCGGCCAAGTCTTTTTTCTAGGTAGTTTTCTTGTTAAAATGAGGGGCGACGTTGGACATGACATGAGGGGGGACGTCGTACATGTGATGAGGGACTGAGCATCGTTGTCGTCTACCCCCTCCCCGATAACATCGACATGAGGGGGGACATCGGACATGACATGAGGGGTGATGTCAGACATGACATGAGGGGGTCGAGGGTCGTCGAGGGGTTGAATGTCGAGGATCGCCGAGGGGTCGAGAGTCGCCGAGGAAGAACAAGAGGAAAAAAATAAGAAGAGAAAGAAGGAGAAGAAGAAGAGAAGAAGAGGGGGAAGAAGAAAAAAACAAGGAGAAGAAGATAAAATAGAATAATATATTCTATTTTTTCTTCTTCCCCTCTATTCATTTCTTCTTCTCCTCTTTTTTTCTTCTTCTTCCTCTTCTTCTTTTTTATCGGGTATGTCGTTGTCGATATACCCCCTGTTGGGGAACGTAGTATTTTAAAATTTTCCTACGATCACGCAAGATCTATCTACCAGATGCATAGCAACGAGAGGGAAGAGTGTTTCTACGTACCCTCGTAGACCGGGAGCGGAAGCGTCAAGTGACGCGGTTGATGTTGTCGAACTTCTTCGCGATCCAACCGATCAAGCACCGAACGTACGGCACCTCCGCGTTCAGCACACGTTCAGCTTGATGACGTCCCACTAGCTCTTGATCCAGTTGAGCTTCACGGGAGAGTTTCGTCAGCACGACGGCGTGGTGACGGATATGATGTATTCACCGACGCAGGGCTTCGCCTAAGCACCGCGACGGTATGACCGAGGTGTGTTTCTGTGGAGGGGGGCACCGCACACGGCTGGAACAATTCAACTTGTGTGTCTTTGGGTGCCCCCTGCCCCCGTATATAAAGGAGCAAGGGGGGAGGCCGGCCGGCCCTTGTTTGGTGCGGCTAGGGGTGCAATCCTACTAGGAATAGGATTGCAATCCTATTCCTAGTAGGAATCACCAAAGAAGGAAGAGAGGGAAAGGAAAAGAGGGAGAGGTGGCGCCCCCCAATCCTAGTCCAACTAGGAACCCTAGGTGGGGCACCGGCCAGCCCTATGGGCTGCCTCTCTCTTTCCCTTAAGGCCCACTATGGACCATCCCCCTTCGTAGGGGGTTCCGGTAACCCCCTCCGGCAATCCCGTTAAATCCGAAACTTTTCCGGAACACTTCCGGTGTCCGAATATAGTCGTCCAATATATCAATCTTTATGTCTCGGACATTCCGAGACTCCTCGTCATGTCCGTGATCTCATCCGGGACTCCGAACTACCTTCGTTACATCAAAACTCATAAACTCATAATACCGATCGTCATCAAACGTTAAGCGTGCGGACCCTACGGGTTCGAGAACTATGTAGACATGACCGAGACTCATCTCCTGTCAATAAACAATAGCGGAACCTGGATGTTCATATTGGCTCCTACATATTCTACGAAGATCTTTTATCGGTCAGAACCGCATAAGAACATACGTTGTTCCTTTTGTCATCGGTATGTTACTTGTTCGAGATTCGATCGTCGGTATCTCCATACCTAGTTCAATCTCGTTACCGGCAAGTCTCTTTACTCGTTCCGTAACACATCATCTCGTGACTAACTCATTAGTCTTTTGCTTGCAAGGCTTATTGTGATGTGTGTTACCGAGAGGGCCCAGAGATACCTCTCCGACACTCGGAGTGACGAATCCTAATCTTGATCTATGCCAACACCACGAATACTTTCGGAGACACCTGTAGAGCATCTTTATGATCACCCAGTTACGTTGTGACGTTTGATAGCACACAAGGTGTTCCTACGGTATTCGGGAGTTGCATAATCTCATAGTCATAGGAACATGTATAAGTCATGAAGAAAGCAATAGCAGTAAAACTAAACGATCATAGTGCTATGCTAACGGATGGGTCTTGTCCATCACATCATTCTCCTAATGATGTGATCCCGTTGATCAAATGACAACTCATGTCTATGGCTAGGAAACATAACCATCTTTGATCAATGAGCTAGTCTAGTAGAGGCATACTAGGGACAATCTGTTTTGTCTATGTATTCACACATGTACTAAGTTTCCGGTTAATACAATTCTAGCATGAATAATAAACATTTATCATGATATAAGGAAATATAAATAACAACTTTATTATTGCCTCTAGGGCATATTTCCTTCAGTCTCCCACTTGCACTAGAGTCAATAATCTAGCTCACATCGCCATGTGATTTAATACCGATAGTTCACATCGTTATGTGAATAACACCCATAGTTCACATCGCCATGTGACCAACACCCAAAGGGTTTACTAGAGTCAATAATCTAGTTCACATTGCTATGTGATTAATACCCAAGAGTAATAAGGTGTGATCATGTTTTGCTTGCGAGAGAAGTTTAGTCAACGGGTCTGTCACATTCAGATCCGTATGTATTTCGCAAAT
Organism: Secale cereale; assembly: GCA_902687465.1. NCBI lineage: Eukaryota > Viridiplantae > Streptophyta > Magnoliopsida > Poales > Poaceae > Secale > Secale cereale. Next base: position 552,092,238 of record LR738713.1, on the reverse strand, counting down.
TTCTATGTCTACAATGCTCTGCATAGAGCTACTCTAGCTAATTGCTCCCACTTTCAATACGCATCCAGATTGATACTTAGAGTCATCTGGATTTAGTGTCAAAGCTTGCATCGGCGTAACCCTTTACGACGAACTCTTTATTACCTCCATAATCGAGAAACATTTCCTTAGTCATCCAGTTACTAAGGATAATTTTGACCGCTGTACAGTGATCTACTCCTGGATCACTATTGTACCCCCTTGACAAACTCATGGCAAGGTACACAACATGTTTGGTACACAGCATGGCATACTTTATAGAACCTATGGCTGAGGCATAGGGAATGACTTTCATTCTCTCTATATTTTTGCTGTGGTCGGGCATTGAGTCTTACTCAACTTCATACCTTGTAATACAGGCAAGAACCCTTTCTTTGACTGATCCATTTTGTACTTCTTAAAAATCTTATCAAGGTATGTGCTTTGTGAAAGTCCAATTAAGCGTCTTGATCTATCTCTATAGATCTTGATGCCTAATATATAAGCAGCTTCACCGAGGTCTTTCATTGAAAAACTCTTATTCAAGTATCCTTTTATGTTGTCCAGAAATTCTATATCATTTCCAATCAACAATATGTCATCCACATATAATATTAGAAATGCTACAGAGCTCCCACTCACTTTCTTGTAAATACAGGCTTCTCCAAAAGTCTGTATAAAACCATATGCTTTGATCACCTCATCAAAGCGTATATTCCAACTCCGAGATGCTTGCACCAGTCCATAGATGGATCGCTGGAGCTTGCATACTTTGTTAGCACCTTTTGGATCGACAAAACCTTCTGGTTGCATCATATACAACTCTTCTTTGAGATATCCATTCAGGAATGCAGTTTTGACATCCATTTGCCAGATTTCATAATCATAAAATGCGGCAATTGCTAACATGATTCGGACAGACTTAAGCATCGCTACAGGTGAGAAAGTCTCATCGTAGTCAACTCCTTGAACTTGTCGAAAACCTTTCGCAACAAGTCAAGCTTTGTAAACAGTAACATTACCGTCTGCGTTGGTCTTCCTCTTGAAGATCCATTTATTTTCGATGGCCTGCCGATCATCGGGCAAGTCAACCAAAGTCCACACTTTGTTCTCATACATGGATCCCATCTCAGATTTCATGGCTTCAAGCCATTTTGCGGAATCTGGGCTCATCATCGCTTCCTCATAGTTCGTAGGTTCATCATGGTCTAGTAACATGATTTCCAGAACTGGGTTGCCGTACCACTCTGGTGCGGAACGTACTCTGGTTGATCTACGACGTTCAGCAGAAACTTGATCTGAAGTTTCATGATCATCATCATTAACTTCCTCACTGATTAGTGTAGGAATCACTGGAACAATTTTCTGTGATGTACTACTTTCCAATCCGGGAGATGGTACTATTACCTCATCAAGTTCTACTTTCCTCCCACTCACTTCTTTCGAGAGAAACTCCTTCTCTAGAAAGGATCCATTCTTAGCAACGAATATCTTGCCTTCGGATCTGTGATAGAAGGTGTACCCAACAGTCTCTTTTGGGTATCCTATGAAGACACATTTTTCCGACTTGGGTTCGAGCTTATCAGGTTGAAGCTTTTTCACATAAGCATCGCAGCCCCAAACTTTAAGAAACGACAACTTTGGTTTCTTGCCAAACCATAGTTCATAAGGTGTCGTATCAACGGATTTAGATGGTGCCCTATTTAACGTGAATGCAGCTGTCTCTAAAGCATAACCCCAAAACGATAGTGGTAAATCGGTAAGAGACATCATAGATCGTACCATATCCAATAAAGTACGGTTACGACGTTCGGACACACCATTACGCTGTGGTGTTCCGGGTGGCGTGAGTTGTGAAACTACTCCACATTGTTTCAAATGAAGACCAAACTCGTAACTCAAATATTCTCCTCCACGATGAGATCGTAGAAACTTTATTTTCTTGTTACGATGATTCTCTACTTCACTCTGAAATTCTTTGAACTTTTCAAATGTTTCAGACTTGTGCTTCATTAAGTAGATATACCCATATCTGCTCAAATCATCAGTGAAGGTCAGAAAATAACGATACCCGCCGCGTGCTTCAACACTCATTGGTCCACATACATCAGTATGTATGATTTCCAACAAATCTGTTGCTCGCTCCATGGTTCCGGAGAACGAAGTTTTAGTCATCTTGCCCATGAGGCATGGTTCGCAAGCACCAAGTGATTCATAATCAAGTGATTCCAAAAGTCCATCATTATGGAGTTTCTTCATGCGTTTTACACCAATATGACCTAATCGGCAGTGCCACAAATAAGTTGCACTATCATTATTAACCTTGCATCTTTTGGTTTCAATATTATGAATATGTGTATCACTACAATCGAGATCCAATAAGAATAGACCACTCTTTAAGGGTGCATGACCATAAAAGATATTATTCATAAAAATAGAACAACCATTATTCTCTGATTTAAATGAATAACCGTCTCGCAACAAACAAGATCCAGATATAATGTTCATGCTCAACGCTGGCACCAAATAACAATTATTTAGGTCTAAAACTAACCCCGAAGGTAGATGTAGAGGTAGCGTGCCGACGGCGATCACATCGACTTTGGAACCGTTTCCCACGTGCATCGTCACCTCGTCCTTAGCCAATCTTCGTTTAATCCGTAGTCCCTGTTTCGAGTTACAAATATTAGCAACCGAACCGGTATCAAATACCCAGGTACTACTACGAGCATTAGTAAGGTACACATCAATAACATGTATATCACATATACCTTTGTTCACCTTGCCATCTTTCTTATCCGCCAAATACTTGGGGCAGTTCCGCTTCCAGTGTCCAGTCCCCTTGCAGTAGAAGCACTCAGTTTCAGGCTTGGCTCCAGATTTGGGTTTCTTCGTGGAAGTAGCAACTGTCTTGCTATTCTTCTTGAAGTTCCCCTTCTTTCCCTTGCCCTTTTTCTTGAAACTAGTGGTCTTGTTAACCATCAACACTTGATGCTCCTTTTTGATTTCTACCTTCGCAGCTTTGAGCATAGCGAAGAGCTCGGGAATTGTCTTTTGCATCCCTTGCATATTATAGTTCATCACAAAGCCTTTATAGCTTGGTGGCAGTGATTGAAGAACTCTGTCAATAACACTATCCTCGTCAACTTTGCAACCAAGTTGAGTCATATGATTATAGTACCCAGACATTCTGAGCAAGTGTTCACTGATAGAACTATTCTCCTCCATCTTGCAGCTGTAGAACTTATTGGAAATCTCATATTTCTCAATCCGGGCATTTGCTTGAAATATTAACTTCAACTCCTGGAACATCTCATATGGTCCATGACGTTCAAAACGTCGTTGAAGTCCCGGTTCTAAGCCGTAAAGCATGGCACACTGAACTATCGTGTAGTCATCAGACCGCGACTGCCAGACGTTCAAAGCGTCTACATTAGCGGGAGGGGGCTTGTCACCTAGCGGTGCTTCAAGGACATAATTCTTCTGTGCAGCAATGAGGATAATCCTCAGGTTACGGACCCAGTCCGTGTAATTGCTACCATCATCTTTCAACTTAGCTTTCTCTAGGAATGCATTAAAATTCAAAGGAACGGTAGCACGGGCCATTGATCTACAACAACATAGATATGCAAAAACTATCAGGAAGTTCATGATAAATTAAAGTTCAATTTAATCATATTAATTTAAAGAACTCCCACTTAGATAGACATCCCTCTGGTCAGCTAAATGATCACGTGATCCAAATCAACTAAACCATGTCCGATCATCACGTGAGATGGAGTAGTTTCAATGGTGAACATCTTATGTTGATCATATCTACTATATGATTCACGCTCGACCTTTCGGTCTCCAGTGTTCCGAGGCCATATCTGCATATGCTAGGCTCGTCAAGTTTAACCCGAGTATTCTGCGTGTGCAAAACTGGCTTACACCCGTTGTATTTGAACGTAGAGCTTATCACACCCGATCATCACGTGGTGTCTCGGCACGACGAACTTTCGCAACGGTGCATACTCAGGGAGAACACTTATACCTTGAAATTTAGTAAGGGATCATCTTATAATGCTACCGTCATTCTAAGCAAAATAAGAAGCATAATAAGATAAACATCTCATGCAATCAAAATATGTGACATGATATGGCCATCATCATCTTGTGCTTTTGATCTCCATCTCCAAAGCACCTTCATGATCACCTTCGTCACCGGCGTGACACCTTGATCTCCATCGTAGCATCGTTGTCGTCTTGCCAACTATTGCTTCTATGACTATCGCTACCGCTTAGTGATAAAGTAAAGCAATTACATGGCGATTGCATTTCATACAATAAAGCGACAACCATATGGCTCCTGCCAGTTGCCGATAACATTACAAAACATGATCATCTCATACAAAACCGTATAACTCATCATGTCTTGACCATATCACATCACAACATGCCCTGCAAAAACAAGTTAGACGTCCTCTACTTTGTTGTTGCATGTTTTACGTGGCTGCTACGGGTTTTAGCAAGAACCGTTCTTACCTACGCATACAAAACCACAACGATGTTTCGTCAAGTATGTGCTGTTTTAACCTTCACAAGGACCGGGCGTGTGACGCCCGAGACCGACGTCCCAGAAGATTCCAGAAGCTTCCAGAAGATTCCAGATGTTCCGGGTTGCCCGTGTGGTTCTTTGTGCTTGTGTGTTTTATTTTTTTTGCATTGCATCATGCCATCATGTCATATTTTATTTTTGCATCTCAACCTAATAAATCGTGTGGGCCTTCGGTCCATTTAAATCGAGGGAAGGTGACTTCTCTTTATAACATATAAAAGTCTCCCATTATTTTAGGGAGCTATATTAATAATATTCCATTCCTCGGAATTACTCAAACACACTTGCATATTCTCCCCATGTTTTTTTTTCACTTCGAGCTTCTCCTTCTAAACCTTGCTAATTCTTTCCGTTGTTTCGAGGCTCCTCCTTTTATCTAAACCCCTTTTATTGCAAGCTAATGTTTTAGTTTTGCACTTCCCTTTTTGTTGGAATTATTTTGTTGGGTTGGGTTTATTCCGTAAAGCCTTACAAAATGTCCATCATTTTTTTCTTTTCTTTTCTGTGGCTCTTTCTTTTTGTTTTGCTCTCTCTCTTTTTATTTCTATTTAAGAGATAAAAAGAAGGCCCAGCCTTCCCAGCCTCTTGGGCCTCCCTGGCCTATCTCCTCTTCCCTCCTCTCTTCGGCCCACTTCTGGCCCAACTCCTCCCGCACCGAAACCCTAGCCCTACCGTTCGCTCCTCCCCCCCCCCGAGCCGCCGTCGAACCCTCTCTCGCAGCCCGACCGTTTTCCCCGTCCTCTTCCCTCTCGCTACCCCGAACCCCTTCTCCCTCTGTCGCCGCCACCCTCTCCCATCTCGATCCCGAGGCCCCAGTGCCCGATT
>LR738713.1:551943745-552073164 GCA_902687465.1 Secale cereale | reverse complement strand
CAAAAATCACAGCATAGAAATGCTGACGCGTGGATGCCTTTTGGTTCCGGTTGGTGCCACCAACCGGGACCAAAGGCCCTCCTGCCTGGGCTCCGCGCACAGGCCACGTGGAGACCCATCTGCCCCGGTTCTAGATTGAACCGGGACTAAAGGGCTAGGGCATTAGTACCGACCCTTTAGTCCCGGTTCAAGAACCGGGGCAAAAGGCCTTTACCAATCGGGGCAGATGTCCCTTTATCTACTAGTGGAACGTGCTGTACATGAACATCTTTACTTTCCAAATGGCACCAGCAAGGTCTACACAAAGGCTCGAGTAGTGAAGATGGAACGTGACAAAGTTCGGAGACTGGTTGAAGCTTTACTGGACAAGCGGAATGACGATGAGGTTCATTCTCTGCTCGCCTTCACTCTGTCCCACTACCAGGCTTGTGTTGTATTTTTATTGTTACTGCTTTGTGCATGCAACATTACTGATCCAATCAATGCTTATTCCAGGATCGTGTGGATGAACTCGAAGAAATTGTTCATTGGCAATCAATCTGCGAAGGTGTCGAATGGTACTATCATCTCAATATCACTGTGAAGACCAAAGAGGGTGCCGATGATGCGGGCAGCACCAGTCTATTCTTCGTTGAAGTCGCACGTGATTCGAATGATATCACAGGATATTATATCAACACTTTCTCCAGGGTTAACACTGATGGCCAGGGTACTTTACACTCTTATCTCAAATTATGCATTTTCGGAATACTGTTTGAAATTATCTGTTAGATATAGATCACAACGATACACTAGGATGTTTTCTCCGCATTTTCTGTGGTGTTAACGCTGACGGCAAGGATATAATTGCAAATGCGTTTCTGGTTTATTGTGGAGCCCTTACTGTTGACCTGTTTGCCTGCCCATTGTGCCATCTTATACCATACATAGCTCTATGTCTGTAATATCACAATCCAACTGGTTCACGCACAGCCATTTGTAGGTGCTGCAATCATGCATTTTTTGGCACTTATTCAGCTATTCTCGTTGTATCTGAGCCAGGCTAGTCATCTGATACTTAAATGACAAATTTCATACCTGTCTTTAGATGGTGGAGCTACCTGCCATGGCTGTACAAACAATAAAAGTGATGGTATGAAGCACCCGCGTCACCGCGTGCTGCTTCATTCAAAGGCGGCCACATGAACATCTGTTTCCCACTTGGTTTTGGTCCCTGTAATGAGAAGCAGTGGGTCGACTCCCGTAACACTGTATGGTGATCTATGTACTGACTAGCGTTTTAGTATCTTCAATGTGCTGCGCCAATGTTAACTATGTGTTTTATCCTCGGTTGCAGGAAGCTCAGGATGAAGAACTGATAAAAAGAGAGGAGAAAAGGATAAGAAAATTCTTTGAGGTAATTTCATAATTCTGTGGTAAATAACCATTTTGTGGCAACTTGATTCTGAACCACTGGACTAATTATTTCTTTTGTGTTTATCATCTTCTGAAGTTCCTTGATGATGCTGAATTTTTGGAGAATATGCGCTGCAAACGTCTTAATTATCCACGGAAACATGAAATACATCTCCAGGTTCGAGTCCCAATCTCCTTCAATGTGTTAGTAGTTGTGTGTCTGTCAAGTTTTTTGTCCCATTCCCACGTGAATTTTTAGATGTTTAGAGGAAGAATACCTGAAAGCTCGTGGATGTTGGTAGTGTTACCAAACTGTTTTTTTAGTTCCGGGCCTGTTTTCTGGCGACCTGCTTGTGAGAAGATTAGGGCACTTGCCTCTGAACTGCTCAGTAGTTTGCTTGGGTTTGTATCCACCCTGAAACTTGATTGTTCTGAGGTCACTAAATCTGTTTGGTGTCCATTATTGGTGTTTGAAACTGGTCTGCTATTTGTTTTCCTTTGCTCTTTTAGTTGTGCCATGTACAAGATTAGTTGTGCCGTTGCATGTTTTTGTTTAGATGACTCCATATACTCGTTGACTGCGGAGAAAAGTAGTGTTGCTGATGTGATTTTGAAAATTGAACTACTGTGCAATCACGGTCCATAGTACTATATATTTCGCCACCAGCCACCTTTTCGAATGTCAGTCGTCTGCAGTTCTCTAGCTCTGTTGTCTTTTGGAGGCACTGCCTGTATGCGACATGGCCGTGAACTCATCTTGTATTCAGAAAACCTGAGATTTTGTTTGAACTCATCTTGATGCAGAAATGAATGGCAAAGATAAAAGGTAGCATGTAGCCTGAGCTACAGAAAACCACACTCATTTATCAGTAGATTGAACTCAGTGGAGCTTTCGAGTAATTGAACTTGTTACAAGCTAGGTAAACACTCAACTCTACTATGGCGTTTGTGTGTAATGTCATATGTGAACAAGGCTGGAAGGCTTGTCCAATTTCTTGCGTGTTCTTTATCTTGTATGGAATTGTAGCTTATTTGCATACCACGGGCTGTGCAAGCATCGCGACGAAACCCTATCTGCTGGCAGCACGTCCTTAGCTTCGCTCCCTGTTTGCATAGACTGCCACGTCTCTCGTGCTCCCCCTGTACTTCTCCCTCGTTGTGCTCTGGCTATCCTCGGCAGGACTGCAGTGCCGTTGCACCATTGGATGATAGCATTGTGCCTAGGCAGCGTCCACAATGACCTTTGAGCCGATGAGAACAAGCCTTGCCGGTTCTGATGGTGATCCCATTACGTGTGGCTATCACTCCATCATGCGGGGCTGTTACCTCGGCGAGATCAAGGTTTACCCTGACAACCTAGCTAGTACATCTGTTGTCGCCAACATCGGCAGCCACAACACCCATTACATCCGAGGCTAGGTCAAATAGCCAGACATGTTGGCTCTCGACCATACCTCCTGAACCAAGACTAGCTAGAATATGAGCTGGTCTATTACATTGCTGGGGACATTACTCAATCTTATGCTTGATGAAACATATACTAAGCTGGAACTTTGCTTCTATGAAGAGAACACTAATCGGCGCGCGAGCCCACTGTGACGACTCCTTGGCTATCTTAACAGTTCGATAGTCAGTGGAAAAAATGACACGGTCCATACCAAACTTTTCAACAAGATGAATAGCATAGCATGCATGTCCTTCGCTAAGATGGACCGACACCAGAACTCAGTTGCAGAAACACAATGCTCGCCATGCCTCGTCTTATTTCTTTCCATCCACCATCGCAACAGACACAAGAACAACTAGTTATCGCGTTTTGGACACGAGAACACCTCGAGCGCAGGTTGGAGCCTCTCTTATCAAAAAAATACTGTTCGGTGGGCGTTTAATCATCGGTTGTTCGGCATGCAGCCCTACGTAGGAGCCGTGACCGTGCACTCAGCACTGTGATAGGTCGGGTGCAATCCATGGGCACTCAGCACTAGCAGGGTTGTATTAAATACACAAGGGACCGGTTCCCCTGTTCCCAGCAGACCGAGAATGATAGTGCGAGTTTTAGCGCATTCTGGCAACAACCGACGACGGTGACACGGGGGCTCGAGACTTAGAGCATCTCCAACAACCGCGCTATACAAGCGCCGCGTCTTAAAAAAGGCAGTTTTAGCGCGCGCGCAACACGGCGGGCAGCTCTAGCGGGCGCGCAAAAACGGCGCGCGCGCCATTTCCAATTCAGCGCGCTGGTCGAAACGCAATCCCGTGCCCGTTATTTGCTGCGCCGGCTCGCGCGCGCGCGACTCTCCCGCGCTCACTCGCTGCTCTCTCCCGCGCTCGCTCGCTCCCTCCTTCACTCTCGCGACCGCGCTGCCGCCCCCATCCGGCCGCGCTGCCGCCGCCGCTCGCGCCCCCGGCGACCGTTCAGCGCTTCCCCGGCCTATCCCGGCGCCGCCGTCACCGTCCGCGCCCGCCGGCGACCATTCAAGCGCTTCCCCGGTCTGTCTCCGCTGCGGCCGCCGCCCGTGCCCGTCGGCGACCGTTCAGGCGCTTCGCCGGCCTCCCCGCGCCGCTGCGCTTCCGCCCCGCCCCCTCCTAGTCCGACCGGACCTCGCGCGCCTCCGACGTCCGAGGAACAGCGCCCGAGGGCTCGCTGCCGCGCCGCGCCCGCAAGGTGTTCGACAAAACACCTACAAGGTATGTATTGCTCCAAACTGAATTTGGTGCATATTTTGAATTGTAGTTTTGATAGTATAGTATTGAACATTGTAGATGAGTTCGTCGTATGATTCTTCCGAAGATGAATTTGATATGGAAGAGGAGGAGGATCTTGCAATCATCATAGCTATGCATATCAATAAAAAACCGAGGCACGGTGGTTCGGTTATGGGTCGGGATAAAATTTGGAGAGATAGGATTGATGCCCATAACAGATTGATGAAGAACTATTTCGTGGAGAATCCCACATACCCGGAGTCGTATTTTCGTCGCCGGTTTAGGATGAGTACAGACTTGTTCAAGCGCATTGCAGAGAAACTAGCGAGTCATGACCGGTTTTTCCAGCAAAGGAGGAATGCTGCTGGAGAGCTCGGGCATAGCACCTTTCTGAAGATGACAGCCGTTTTGCGTATGTTGGCATATGGTATGGCATGGACGACAAAGAGCATGATTTCATTTCATTATTTGTATTGTGTTGTTCATAAACTATTGGTTGTGTTTATTGCATTATTTGTTGTACTGAATGATAAACTATTTGTTTGAGTTGTAATAACTATTTATTGTTGATTTATTTTGTTTGTTTGATCATTTTTCTTCTATTTTTTGAATTGTATATGTGATTTGTGCTTGCTGCGCGCGCTGCATTTTTGGGCACTGCTGGAGCGGCGCGCGCTGCATTATAGCGCGGCTGCTGGAGCTGGCGCCTATCCGCACGCTAAACTAGCCGAAGTGCGCGCTGCAAATGCGTTTTTTGGACGCGACGCGTAGCGCGGCTGTTGGAGATGCTCTTACATGAGGTATGACCATTTCAGAATGGGAATTCCAAGGGGACACAAAACCTAAACTACAACAAAGTTCGACACAAAAAAACCCAAAACTGGGCGACCATATTACACTGACTCAAAACATCGGCATCGATACAAGTTTAAGACCTCAGCCAACTTCCCACGTAGTGAATGTGTTAGAAGTATATTTACGTTTAAGATAGAGATAAGAGATAAAGATAAGATAGGTTTAACTTGTCCTCTACTCCAAGTCTCTCTCCCTCCATTGTACCTCTATATATACCCCATACATGGGTCAGGTCAATACAACACAACAATACAATATTAGCATCCTACAATTTCCACATGGTATCAGAGCGGTTTGTCCAACGACGCCGATTCTAGGACCTTCCTCCACTTCCGCAGCGCGCCGCCCCCGGGGAGATTAATCTTCTCTTCCCGGGGGCGCGGCACCCGATTGATCAAAGATCAGATCGGTTCCTTAGATTAGATCGATCCCGTAGATTAGATCAATATCAATTTTCGAAATTTTAGTAGATTAGTTTTTCATTAGCCACCAAATAAATCTAACGACCCTCAGATTCCGGAGCAGCGAGCGACTACAGGAATACCATCTTCTTCATGCAAATCAACAAGACTCCATTGTTGAGTGCAACGCGGTGCCGCGCGCGGCCATGTACGGATGCATGGACACTGATCCGACCGGTCTACACGGCAAGGACGACGATCGTGGCGAGCAGCTGCGAAGAACACACACCTCCGATCTGTTGGGAAACGTAGTATTTTAAAATTTTCCTACGATCACACAAGATCTATCTACCAGATGCATAGCAACGAGAGGGGAGAGTGTGTCTACGTACCCTCGTAGACCGGGAGCGGAAGCGTCAAGTGACGCGGTTGATGTTGTCGAACTTCTTCGCGATCCAACCGATCAAGCACCGAACGTACGGCACCTCCGCGTTCAGCACACGTTCAGCTTGATGACGTCCCACGAGCTCTTGATCCAGTTGAGCTTCACGGGAGAGTTTCGTCAGCACGACGGCGTGGTGACGGATATGATGTGATCACCGGCGCAGGGCTTCTCCTAAGCTTCGCGACGGTACGACCGAGGTGTGATTCTGTGGAGGGGGGCACCGCACACGGCTAAAACAATTCAACTTGTGTGTCTTTGGGTGCCCCCCTGCCCCCGTATATAAAGGAGCAAGGGAGGAGGGGCCGGCCAACCTCTATGGTGCGGCTAGGGAGGGGACTCCTACTAGGAATAGGATTGCAATCCTATTCCTAGTAGGATTCACCGAAAGGAAGAAGGGGGAAAGGATTAGGAGAGGTGGCGCCCCCCCAATCCTAGTCCAACTAGGATTCCTAGGTGGGGCGCCGGCCAGCCCTATGGGCTGCCTCTCTCTCACCCTTTAGGCCCACTATGGACCATCCCCTCTCGTAGGGGGTTCCGGTAACCCCCTCCGGCATTCCCGATAAATCCGAAACTTTTCCGGTATACTTCCGGTGTCCGAATATAGCCGTCCAATATATCAATCTTTATGTCTCGGACATTCCGAGACTCCTCGTCATGTCCGTGATCTCATCCGGGACTCCGAACTACCTTCGGTACATCAATACTCAAAAACTCATAATACCGATCGTCATCAAACGTTAAGCGTGCGGACCCTACGGGTTCGAGAACTATGTAGACATGACCGAGACTCATCTCTGGTCAATAACCAATAGCGGAACCTGGATGTTCATATTGGCTCCTACATATTCTACGAAGATCTTTTATCGGTCAGAACCGCATAACAACATACGTTGTTCCTTTTGTCAAACGGTATGTTACTTGCCCGAGATTCGATCGTCGGTATCTTTATACCTAGTTCAATCTCGTTACCGGCAAGTCTCTTTACTCGTTCCGTAACATATCATCTCATGACTAACTCATTAGTCTTTTGCTTGCAAGGCTTATTATGATGTGTGTTACCGAGAGGGCCCAGAGATACCTCTCCGACACTCGGAGTGACAAATCCCAATCTTGATCTATGCCAACACCACGAATACTTTCGGAGACACCTGTAGAGCATCTTTATGATCACCCAGTTACGTTGTGACGTTTGATAGCACACAAGGTGTTCCTACGGTATTCGGGAGTTGCAATCTCATAGTCATAGGAACATGTATAAGTCATGAAGAAAGCAATAGCAGTTAAACTAAACGATCATAGTGCTATGCTAACGGATGGGTCTTGTCCATCACATCATTCTCCTAATGATGTGATCCCGTTGATCAAATGACAACTCATGTCTATGGCTAGGAAACATAACCATCTTTGATCAATGAGCTAGTCTAGGAAATACAAATAACATCTTTATTATTGCCTCTAGGGCATATTTCCTTCAGTCTCCCACTTGAACTAGAGTCAATAATTGTTGGAAATATGCCCTAGAGGCAATAATAAATTAGTTATTATTATATTTCCTTGTTCATGATAATTGTTTATTATCCATGCTAGAATTGTATTGATAGGAAACTCAGATACATGTGTGGATACATAGACAAACACCATGTCCCTAGTAAGCCTCTAGATGACTAGCTCGTTGATCAATAGATGGTTACGGTTTCCTGACCATGGACATTGGATGTCGTTGATAACGGGATCACATCATTAGGAGAATGATGTGATGGACAAGACCCAATCCTAAGCCTAGCACAGATCGTGTAGTTCGTATGCTAAAGCTTTTCTATATGTCAAGTATATTTTCCTTAGACCATGAGATTGTGCAACTCCCGGATACCGTAGGAATGCTTTGGGTGTACCAAACGTCACAACGTAACTGGGTGGCTATAAAGGTGCACTGCAGGTATCTCCGAAAGTGTCTGTTGGGTTGGCATGAATCGAGACTGGGATTTGTCACTCCGTGTGACGGAGAGGTATCTCTGGGCCCACTCGGTAGGACATCATCATAATGTGCACAATGTGATCAAGGAGTTGATCACGGGATGATGTGTTACGGAACGAGTAAAGAGACTTGCCGGTAACGAGACTGAACAAGGTATCGGGATACCGACGATCGAATCTCGGGCAAGTACTGTACTGATAGACAAAGGGAATTGTATACGGGGTTGATTGAATCCTTGACATCGTGGTTCATCCGATGAGATCATCGTGGAGCATGTGGGAGCCAACATGGGTATCCAGATCCCGCTGTTGGTTATTGACCGGAGAGTCGTCTCGGTCATGTCTGCGTGTCTCCCGAACCCGTAGGGTCTACACACTTAAGGTTCGGTGACGCTAGGGTTGTAGAGATATAAGTATGCGGAAACCCGAAAGTTGTTCGGAGTCCCGGATGAGATCCCGGACGTCACGAGGAGTTCCGGAATGGTCCGGAGGTAAAGATTTATATATAGGAAGTCCTATTTTGGCCAACGGAAAATGTTCGGGATTTTTCGGTATTGTACCGGGAAGGTTCTAGAAGGTTCCGAAGTGGGGCCCACCTGCATGGGGGGACCCACATGAACGTGGGTAGTGGGGGCAAGGCCCCACACCCCTGGTCAAGGCGCACCAAGATCCCCCCTTAGAAGGAATAAGATCATATCCCGAAGGGATAAGATCAAGATCCCTAAAAAGGGGGGATAACAATCGGTGGGGAAAGGAAATGATGGGATTTCTTTCCCCCACCTTTGCCAACGCCCCAATGGACTTGGAGGGCAAGAAACCAGCCCCCTCCACCCCTATATATAGTGGGGAGGCGCATGGGAGCCGGACCCCAAGCCCTGGCGCCTCCCTCTCCCTCCCGTGACACATCTCCCTCCTCCCGCAGCGCTTGGCGAAGCCCTGCTGGAATCCCGCTACTTCCACCACCATGCCGTCGTGCTGCTGGGTCTCCATCAACCTCTCCTCCCCCCTTGCTGGATCAAGAAGGAGGAGACGTCCCCGCTCCGTACGTGTGTTGAACACGGAGGTGCCGTCCGTTCGGCGCTAGGATCATCGGTGATTTGGATCACGACGAGTACGACTCCATCATCCCCGTTCTCTTGAACGCTTCCGCTCGCGATCTACAAGGGTATGTAGATGCACTTCCCTTTATGCTTGTTGCTAGATTACTCCATAGATAGATCTTGGTGATGCGTAGGAAAAATTTTGATTTTCTGCTACGATCCCCAACAGTGGTATCAGAGCTAGGTCTATGCGTAGTATCTTGCACGAGTAGAACACAAAGTAGTTGTGGGCGTAGATCATGTCAATTCTCTTGCCGTTACTAGTCTTATCTTGATTCGGCGGCATCGTGGGATGAAGCGGCCCGGACCGACCTTACACGTACTCTTACGTGAGACAGGTTCCACCGACTGACATGCACTAGTTGCATAAGGTGGCTAGCGGGTGTCTGTCTCTCCCACTTTAGTCGGATCGGATTCGATGAAAAGGGTCCTTATGAAGGGTAAATAGAAATTGGCATATCACGTTGTGGTTTTGGCGTAGGTAAGAAACGTTCTTGCTAGAAACCTATAGCAGCCACGTAAAAACTTGCAACAACAATTAGATGACGTCTAACTTGTTCTTGCAGCATGTGTCGTGTGATGATATGGCCAAAAGGATGGGATGAATGATATATGTGTGATGTATGAGATTGATCATGTTCTTGTAATAGGAATCACGACTTGCATGTCGATGAGAATGACAACCGGCAGGAGCCATAGGAGTTGTCTTATTTATTGTATGACCTGCGTGTCACTGAATAACGCCATGTAATTACTTTACTTTATTGCTAAACGTTAGCCATAGTAGTAGAAGTAATGTTTGGCGAGACGACTTCATGGAGACACGATGATGGAGATCATGGTGTCATGCCGGTGACAATGATGATCATGGAGCCCCGAAGATGAAGATCAAAAGGAGCAAAATGATATTGGCCATATCATGTCACTATTTGATTGCATGTGATGTTTATCATGTTTTACATCTTATTTGCTTAGAACGACGGTAGTGAATAAGATGATCTCTCACTAAAATCTCAAGAATTGTGTTCCCCCTAACTGTGCACCGTTGCTAAGGTTCGTTGTTCCGAAGCACCACGTGATGATCGGGTGTGATAGGTTCTAACGTTCGCATACAACGGGTGTAAGCCAGATTTACACACGCGATACACTTAGGGTTCACTTGACGAGCCTAGCATGTACAGACATGGCCTCGGAACACGGAAGACCGAAAGGTCGAACATGAGTCGTATAGAAGATACGATCAACATGAAGATGTTCACCGTTGATGACTAGTCCGTCTCACGTGATGATCGGACACGGCCTAGTCGATTCGGATCATGTATCACTTAGATGACTAGAGAGATGTCTATCTGAGTGGGAGTTCATTAGATGAACTTCATTGTCATGAACAATAGTCTAAGTTATCTTTGCAAATTGTGTTGTAGACCAATAACTGCGTTGTAGCTCCCTGTTTAATACGATCCTAGAGAAAGACTAAGTTGAAAGATATTGTAAGCAATGATGCGGACTGGGTCCGTAGTCCGAGGAGTGTCTTCACTGCTACACAGAAAGCTTACGTCTTTGATGCACCGCTCGATGTGCAAACCCCTACAACGTTGTCTGTGGATGTTGTGAACACCTGACAGACACGTCCTGATGACTACTTGATAGTTTAGTGCACCATACTTTACGGCTTAGAATCGGGATTCCAATGACGTTATGAACGCCATGGAACATATGAGATGTTCTAAGAGCTGAAATTGGGAATTCAGGCTCATGCCCGTGTTGAGAGGTATGATACCTCTGACAAGTTCCTTTGCCAAAAAGATGGAGGAGAATAGCTCAACTAGTGAGCGTGTGCTCAGAATGTCTGGGTGCTAAAATCACTTGAACCAAGTGGGAGTTAATCTTCCAGGTGAGATAATGGTTGACAGAATTCTCTAGACACTATCACCAAGCTACTAGAACTTCGTGATGAACTATGACATGCAAAGGATGGAGATGATCCCGGAGCTATTAGCGGTTCTTAAGACCGCGAAAGTAGAAATCAAGAAGGAGCATCAAGTGTTGATGGTTTAACAAGACCACTGGTTTCAAAAGGGGCAAGGGCTAGAAGGGAAACTTCATGAATGGCAAACCAGTTGTCGCTCTAATGAGGGAACCCAAGGTTGCACCCAAACCTCGAGACTAAGTGCTTCGATTGTAAGGGGAACGGTCACATGGTAGCGGAACTACCCCAAATACATGGTAGATAAGAAAAGCTGGCAACTTCAACGAAGTATATTTGATATACGTGTTATTGATGTGTACCTTACTAGTACTCCTTGTAGCACATGGGTATTGGATACCGGTTCAGTTGCTATTACTAGTGACTTGAAGCAAAAGCTACGGACTGAACGGAGACTAGCTAAGGGCGAGGTGACGATGTGTGTTGGAAGTGTTTCCAAGGTTGATAAGATCACCATCGCACGCTCCCTCTATTTTCGAGATTAGTGTTGAACCTAGATAAATGTTATCAGGTGTCTACGTTGAGCATGAATATGATTAGATCATGTTCATTGCAATACAGTTATTCATTTAAGTTAGAGAATAATGGTTATTCTGTTTACATGAATAATACCTTTATGGTCTTGCACCCAATGGTTCGTTGAATCTCGATCATAGTAATACACATGATGATAATATTAAAGCCAAAAGATGTAGAGTTAATGATGATAGTACCACTTTCTTGTGGCACTGCCGCTTAGGTCATTTTGGCATAAAATGCATGAAGAAACTCCATGCTGATGGATGTTTTTGAGTCACTTGATTTTGAATCGCTTGACACATGCGAGCCATGCCTCATGGGCAGGATGACTGAGATCCCGTTTTCAGGTACAATGAAACGGGCAAGTGACTTGTTGGAAATCATACATGCTGATGTATGTGATCCAATGAGAATTAAGGCGTGTGGTGGATATCGTTATTTTCTCATCTTCACTGACGATTTGAGTAGATATGGTATATTTACTTAATGAAGCAAAAGTATGAAACGTTTGAAAGGTTCAAAAATTTTTGAGTGAAGATTAAGAATCATCATAACAAGAAGATCATGTTCCTACGATCTGATCAAGGGGATATTATCTGAATTGTGAGTTTGGCAATCACTTAAGACATTGTGGAATTGTTTCGCAGTTGAAGCCCCCTGGAACACCACAGCGTAATGGTGTGTCCGGACATCGTAATCGAACCTTATGAGATATGGTGCGATCTATGATGTATCTTACCGATCTACCGCTGTTATTTTAAGGTTATGCATTAGAGACAGCTGCATTCACTTTAGATAGGGCACCATCTAAGTCCGTTGAGACGACGTCGTATGGTTTGGCAAGAAACCAAAGTTGTCGTTTTCTTAATGTTTGGGGCTGCGATGCTTATGGCTTCAGCCGGGAAAAGCTCGAACCCAAAGCGGACAAATACATCTTCATAGGATACCCAAAGGTAACAGTTGGGTATACCTCCTATCTCAGATCCAAGGGCAAAAATGTTTGTCCCTAAGAACGGGTCCTTTCTCGAGAAGGAGTTTCTCTCGAAAGAATTGAGTGGGAGGAAGATAGAACTTGATGAGGTTGTCAAACCCTCACTTCAACCAGAGAGTAGTGCAACACAGAAAGATGTTTCTGTGGAACCTACGACAGTTGAAGAGGAAACTAATGATAGTGATCATGAAGCTCCAGATCAAGTTGCTATCGAACCTCGTAGGTCGACAAGGATATGTACTACTCCCGAGTGGTACGGTGATCCTGTCTTAGAGGTCATGTTGTTGGACAACGATGAACCTACGAACTATGGAGAAGCGATGGTGGGCCCATATTCCGACAAATGGTTAGAAGCCGAGAAATCCGAGATAGGATCCATGTATCGAAACAAAGTATGGACTTTGGTGGACTTGCCCGATGACTGGCAAGCCATTGAGATAAATGGATTTTTAGGAAGGAAGACGGACGTGGACGGTAATGTCACTGTCTATGAAGCTCGACTTGTGGCGAAGAGTTTTCCACAAGTTCAAGGAGTTGAATACGATGAGATTTTCTCACCCGTAGCGATGCTTGAGTCCGTCGGAATCATGTTAGCATTAGCTGCATTTATGAAATTTGGCAGATGGATGACAAAACAAGTTTCCTTACCAATTTTTGTAAGGAAAGGTTGTATATGATACAATCAAAAAGGTTTTGTCGATCCTAAGGATGCTAAAAGGTATGCTAGCTCCAGCGATCCTTTCATGGACTAGAGCAAGCATCTCGGAGTCGGAATATACGCTTTGATGGAGTGATCAAAGTTTTTGGGTTTATACTAAGTTTGTTAGAAACTTGTATTTACAATAAAGTGAGTGGGAGCACTACAACATTTCTGATAAGTATATGTGAATGACATATTGTTTATCCGAAATGATGTTGAATTTCTGGAAAGCTTAAAGGGTTGTTTGAAAGGAGGTTTTCAAAGGAAGACCTGGATAAAGATGCTTACATATTGGGCATCAAGATCTATACAGATAGATCAAGACGCCTGATGATACTTTCAAAAGAACACATACCTTTGACATGATTTTGAAAGAGTTCAAAATAGATCAGTCAAAGAAGGAGTTCTTACCTGAGTTGTAAGGTGTGAAGTTGAGTAAGACTCAAAGCTTGACCACGGCAGAAGAAAGAGGAAGGACGAAGGTCGTCCCCTATGCTTTTGTCATAGGCTCTATACGGTATGCCATGATGAGTACCGCACCTGATGTGTGCCTTGCCACATGTCTGGCAAGAGGGTACAAAGGTGATCCAGGAGTGGATCACTAGATAGTGGTCAAAATTATCCTTAGAGGAATAAGGAAATGTTTCTCGGTTATGGAGGTGATAAAGAGTTCGACGTAAACAGCTACGTCGATGCAAGCTTAACACCTATCCGGATAACTCTAAGTAGAGATACCGGATACGTATAATGGAGCAACAGTTTGGAATAGCTCCAAGTGGAACATGGTAGCAGCATCTACGATATGACATAAATTTTTGCGAAGTACATAGGGATCTGAATGTTGCAGACCCGTTGACTACAACCTCTCTCACAAGCATAACATGATCAAACCCAGAACTCATTGAGTGTTAATCACATATTGATGTGAACTAGATTACTGACTCTAGTAAACTCTTTGGATGTTGGTCACATGGCGATGTGACCTGTGAGTGTTAATCACATGGCGATGTGAACTAGATTATTGACTCTAGTGCAAGTGGGAGACTGTTGGAAATATGCCCTAGAGGCAATAATAAATTAGTTATTATTATATTTCCTTGTTCATGATAATTGTTTATTATCCATGCTAGAATTGTATTGATAGGAAACTCAGATACATGTGTGGATACATAGACAAACACCATGTCCCTAGTAAGCCTCTAGATGACTAGCTCGTTGATCAATAGATGGTTACGGTTTCCTGACCATGGACATTGGATGTCGTTGATAACGGGATCACATCATTAGGAGAATGATGTGATGGACAAGACCCAATCCTAAGCCTAGCACAGATCGTGTAGTTCGTATGCTAAAGCTTTTCTATATGTCAAGTATATTTTCCTTAGACCATGAGATTGTGCAACTCCCGGATACCGTAGGAATGCTTTGGGTGTACCAAACGTCACAACGTAACTGGGTGGCTATAAAGGTGCACTGCAGGTATCTCCGAAAGTGTCTGTTGGGTTGGCATGAATCGAGACTGGGATTTGTCACTCCGTGTGACGGAGAGGTATCTCTGGGCCCACTCGGTAGGACATCATCATAATGTGCACAATGTGATCAAGGAGTTGATCACGGGATGATGTGTTACGGAACGAGTAAAGAGACTTGCCGGTAACGAGACTGAACAAGGTATCGGGATACCGACGATCGAATCTCGGGCAAGTACTGTACTGATAGACAAAGGGAATTGTATACGGGGTTGATTGAATCCTTGACATCGTGGTTCATCCGATGAGATCATCGTGGAGCATGTGGGAGCCAACATGGGTATCCAGATCCCGCTGTTGGTTATTGACCGGAGAGTCGTCTCGGTCATGTCTGCGTGTCTCCCGAACCCGTAGGGTCTACACACTTAAGGTTCGGTGACGCTAGGGTTGTAGAGATATAAGTATGCGGAAACCCGAAAGTTGTTCGGAGTCCCGGATGAGATCCCGGACGTCACGAGGAGTTCCGGAATGGTCCAGAGGTAAAGATTTATATATAGGAAGTCCTATTTTGGCCACCGGAAAATGTTCGGGATTTTTCGGTATTGTACCGGGAAGGTTCTAGAAGGTTCCGAAGTGGGGCCCACCTGCATGGGGGGACCCACATGAACGTGGGTAGTGGGGGCAAGGCCCCACACCCCTGGTCAAGGCGCACCAAGATCCCCCCTTAGAAGGAATAAGATCATATCCCGAAGGGATAAGATCAAGATCCCTAAAAAGGGGGGATAACAATCGGTGGGGAAAGGAAATGATGGGATTTCTTTCCCCCACCTTTGCCAACGCCCCAATGGACTTGGAGGGCAAGAAACCAGCCCCCTCCACCCCTATATATAGTGGGGAGGCGCATGGGAGCAGCACCCCAAGCCCTGGCGCCTCCCTCTCCCTCCCGTGACACATCTCCCTCCTCCCGCAGCGCTTGGCGAAGCCCTGCTGGAATCCCGCTACTTCCACCATCACGCCGTCGTGCTGCTGGGTCTCCATCAACCTCTCCTCCCCCCTTGCTGGATCAAGAAGGAGGAGACGTCCCCGCTCCGTACGTGTGTTGAACACGGAGGTGCCGTCCATTCGGCGCTAGGATCATCGGTGATTTGGATCACGACGAGTACGACTCCATCATCCCCGTTCTCTTGAACGCTTCCGCTCGCAATCTACAATGGTATGTAGATGCACTCACTCTCCTTTATGCTCGTTGCTAGATTACTCCATAGATAGATCTTGGTGACGCGTAGGAAAAATTTTGATTTTCTGCTACGATCCCCAACAATAATCTAGATTACAAAGTGATGATCCTCACACCCATGGAGTCTTGGTGCTGATCATGTTTTGCCCGTGGAAGAGGCTTAGTCAATGGGTCTGCAACATTCAGATCTGTATGTATTTTGCAAATCTCTATGTCTCCCTCCTTGACTAGATCACGGATGGAATTGAAGCGTCTTTTGATGTGCTTTGTTCTCTTGTGAAACCTGGATTCCTTCGCCAAGGCTATGGCTCCCGTGTTGTCACAAAAGATTTTCATTGGACCCGATGCATTAGGTACTACACCTAGATCGGATATGAACTCCTTCATCCAGACTCCTTCATTTGCTGCTTCCGAAGCAGCTATGTATTCCGCTTCACACGTAGATCCCGCCACGACGCTCTGCTTGGAACTGCACCAGCTGACAGCTCCACCGTTCAATAAAAATACATATCCGGTTTGTGACTTAGAGTCATCCGGATCAGTGTCAAAGCTAGAATCGACGTAACCGTTTACGACGAGCTCTTTGTCACCTCCATATACGAGAAACATATCCTTTGTTCTTTTCAGATACTTTAGGATGTTTTTGACCGCTGTCCAGTGATCCACTCCTGGATTACTTTGGTACCTCCCTGCTAGACTTATAGCAAGGCACACATCAGGTCTGGTACACAGCATTGCATACATGATAGATCCTATGGCTGAGGCATAGGGAATGACTTTCATTTTCTCTCTATCTTCTGCAGTGGTCGGCCATTGAGTCTTACTCAACTTCATACCTTGTAAAACAGGCAAGAACCCTTTCTTTGACTGATCCATTTTGAACTTTTTCAAAATCTTATCAAGGTATGTGCTTTGTGAAAGTCCAATTAAGCGTCTTGATCTATCTCTATAGATCTTGATGCCTAATATGTAAGCAGCTTCACCGAGGTCTTTCATAGAAAAACTTTTATTCAAGTATCCTTTTATGCTATCCAGAAATTCTATATCATTTCCAATTAACAATATGTCATCTACATATAATATTAGAAATGCTACAGAGCTCCCACTCACTTTCTTGTAAATACAGGCTTCTCCAAAAGTCTGTATAAAACCATATGCTTTGATCATCACATCAAAGCGTATATTCCAACTCCGAGATGCTTGCACCAGTCCATAGATGGATCGCTGGAGTTTGCATACTTTGTTAGCACCTTTTGGATCGACAAAACCTTCTGGTTGCATCATATACAACTCTTCTTTGAGATATCCATTTAGGAATGCAGTTTTGACATCCATTTGCCAGATTTCATAATCATAAAATGCGGCAATTGCTAACATGATTCGGACAGACTTAAGCATCGCTACAGGTGAGAAGGTCTCATCGTAGTCAACTCCTTGAACTTGTCGAAAACCTTTCGCAACAAGTCGAGCTTTGTAAACAGTAATATTACCGTCTGCGTCAGTCTTCCTCTTGAAGATCCATTTATTTTCGATGGCCTGCCGATCATCGGGCAAGTCAACCAAAGTCCATACTTTGTTCTCATACATGGATCCCATCTCAGATTTCATGGCTTCAAGCCATTTTGCGGAATCTGGGCTCATCATCGCTTCCTCATAGTTCGTAGGTTCATCATGGTCTAGTAACATGATTTCCAGAACTGGGTTGCCGTACCACTCTGGTGCGGAACGTACTCTGGTTGATCTACGACGTTCAGTAGAAACTTGATCCGAAGTTTCATGATCATTATCATCAACTTCCTCATTAATTGGTGTAGGAATCACTGGAACAATTTCCTGTGATGTACTACTTTCCAATATGGGAGAAGGTACAATTACCTCATCAAGTTCTACTTTCCTCCCACTCATTTCTTTCGAGAGAAACTCTTTTTCTAGAAAGGATCCGTTCTTAGCAATGAATATTTTGCCTTCGGATCTGTGATAGAAGGTGTACCCAACAGTTTCTTTTGGGTATCCTATGAAGACACATTTTTCCGACTTGGGATCGAGCTTATCAGGTTGAAGTGTTTTTACATAAGCATCGCAGCCCCAAATTTTAAGAAACGGCAACTTTGGTTTCTTGCCAAACCACAGTTCATAAGGCGTCGTATCAACGGATTTAGATGGTGCCCTATTTAACGTGAATGCAGCTGTCTCTAAAGCATAACCCCAAAACAATAGTGGTAAATCGGTAAGAGACATCATAGATCGCACCATATCTAATAAAGTACGGTTACGACGTTCGGACACACCAGTACGTTGTGGTGTTCCAGGTGGCGTGAGTTGTGAAACTATTCCACATTGTTTCAAATGAAGACCAAACTCGTAACTCAAATATTCTCCTCCACGATCAGATCGTAGGAACTTTATTTTCTTGTTACGATGATTCTCTACTTCACTCTGAAATTCTTTGAACTTTTCAAATGTTTCAGACTTCTGTTTCATTAAGTAGATATACCCATATCTGCTCAAATCATCAGTGAAGGTCAAAAAATAACGATACCCGCCGCGAGCATCAACGCTCATTGGTCCACATACATCAGTATGTATGATTTCCAACAAATCTGTTGCTCGCTCCATAGTTCCGGAGAACGGAGTTTTAGTCATCTTGCCCATGAGGCATGGTTCGCAAGCACCAAGTGATTCATAATCAAGTGATTCCAAAAGTCCATCTTTATGGAGTTTCTTCATGCGTTTTACACCAATATGACCCAAACGGCAGTGCCACAAATAAGTTGCACTATCATTATTAACCTTGCATCTTTTGGTTTCAATATTATGAATATGTGTATCACTACAATCAAGATCCAGTAAGAATAGACCACTCTTTAAGGGTGCATGACCATAAAAGATATTATTCATCAAAATGGAACAACCATTATTCTCTGATTTAAATGAATAACCGTCTCGCAATAAACAAGATCCAGATATAATGTTCATGCTCAACGTTGGCACCAAATAACAATTATTTAGGTCTAAAACTAATCCCGAAGGTAGATGTAGAGGTAGCGTGCCGACGGCGATCACATCGACTTTGGAACCGTTTCCCACGCGCATCGTCACCTCGTCCTTAGCTAATCTTCGTTTAATCCGTAGTCCCTGTTTCGAGTTACAAATATTAGCAACCGAACCGGTATCAAATACCCAGGTACTACTACGAGCATTAGTAAGGTACACATCAATAACATGTATATCACATATACCTTTGTTCATCTTGCCATCCTTCTTATCCGCCAAATACTTGGGGCAGTTCCGCTTCCAGTGTCCAGTCCCCTTGCAGTAGAAGCACTCAGTTTCAGGCTTGGCTCCAGATTTGGGTTTCTTCGTGGAAGTAGCAACTGACTTGCTATTCTTTTTGAAGTTCCCTTTCTTTCCCTTGCCCTTTTTCTTGAAACTAGTGGTCTTGTTAACCATCAACACTTGATGCTCCTTTTTGATTTCTACCTCCGCAACTTTGAGTATAGCGAAGAGCTCGGGAATTGTCTTTTGCATCCCTTGCATGTTATAGTTCATCACGAAGCCTTTATAGCTTGGTGGCAGTGATTGAAGAACTCTATCAATAACACTATCCTCGTCAACTTTGCAACCAAGTTGAGTCATATGATTGTAGTACCCAGACATTCTGAGCAAGTGTTCACTGATAGAACTATTCTCCTCCATTTTGCAGCTGTAGAACTTATTGGAAATCTCATATTTCTCAATTCAGGCATTTGCTTGAAATATTAACTTCAACTCCTGGAACATCTCATATGCTCCATGACGTTCAAAACGTCGTTGAAGTCCCGGTTCTAAGCCGTAAAGCATGGCACACTGAACTATCGTGTAGTCATCAGACCGCGACTGCCAGACGTTCAAAGCGTCTGCATTAGCGGAAGGGGGCTTGTCACCTAGCGGTGCTTCAAGGACATAATTCTTCTGTGCAGCAATGAGGATAATCCTCAGGTTACGGACCCAGTCCGTGTAATTGCTACCATCATCTTTCAACTTAGCTTTCTCTAGGAATGCATTAAAATTCAAAGGAACGGTAGCACGGGCCATTGATCTACAACGACATAGATATGCAAAACTATCAGGACTAAGTTCATGATAAATTAAAGTTCAGTTTAATCATATTAATTTAAAGAACTCCCACTTAGATAGAAATCCATCTGGTCATCTAAATGATCACGTGATCCAAATCAACTAAACCATGTCCGATCATCACGTGAGATGGAGTAGTTTTCAATGGTGAACATCTTATGTTGATCATATCTACTATATGATTCACGCTCGACCTTTCGGTCTCCAGTGTTCCGAGGCCATATCTGTATATGCTAGGCTCGTCAAGTTTAACCCGAGTATTCTGCGTGTGCAAAACTGGCTTACACCCGTTGTATTTGAACGTAGAGCTTATCACACCCGATCATCACGTGGTGTCTCGGCACGACGAACTTTCGCAACGATGCATACTCAGGGAGAACACTTATACCTTGAAATTTAGTAAGGGATCATCTTATAATGCTACCGTCGTTCTAAGCAAAATAAGAAGCATAATAAGATAAACATCACATGCAATCAAAATATGTGACATGATATGGCCATCATCATCTTGTGCTTTTGATCTCCATCTTCAAAGCACCGTCATGATCACCTTCGTCACCGGCTTGACACCTTGATCTCCATCGTAGCATCGTTGTCGTCTCGCCAACTATTGCTTCTACGACTATCGCTACCGCTTAGTGATAAACTAAAGCAATTACATGGCGATTGCATTTCATACAATAAAGCGACAACCATATGGCTCCTGCCAGTTGCCGATAACTTTACAAAACATGATCATCTCATACAAAACCGTATAACTCATCATGTCTTGACCATATCACATCACAACATGCCCTGCAAAAACAAGTTAGACGTCCTCTACTTTGTTTGTTGCAAGTTTTACGTGGCTGCTACGGGCTTAGCAAGAACCGTTCTTACCTACGCATACAAAACCACAACGATGTTTTGTCAAGTATGTGCTGTTTTAACCTTCACAAGGACCGGGCGTAGCCATACTTGATTCAGCTAAAGTGAGAGAGACAGACACCCGCCAGTCACCTTTAAGCAACGAGTGCTCGTAACGGTGAAACCAGTCTCGTGTAAGCGTACGCGTAATGTCGGTCCGGGCCGCTTCATCTCACAATACCGCCGAAGCAAAGTATGACATGCTGGTAAGCAGTATGACTAGTATCGTCCACAATCTCATTGTGTTCTACTCGTGCATATCATCTACGCATAGACCTGGCTCATTATGCCACTGTTGGGAAACGTAGTATTTTAAAATTTTCCTACGATCACACAAGATCTATCTACCAGATGCATAGCAACGAGAGGGGAGAGTGTGTCTACGTACCCTCGTAGACCGGGAGCGGAAGCGTCAAGTGACGCGGTTGATGTTGTCGAACTTCTTCGCGATCCAACCGATCAAGCACCGAACGTACGGCACCTCCGCGTTCAGCACACGTTCAGCTTGATGACGTCCCACGAGCTCTTGATCCAGTTGAGCTTCACGGGAGAGTTTCGTCAGCACGACGACGTGGTGACGGATATGATGTGATCACCGGCGCAGGGCTTCTCCTAAGCTTCGCGACGGTACGACCGAGGTGTGATTCTGTGGAGGGGGGCACCGCACACGGCTAAAACAATTCAACTTGTGTGTCTTTGGGTGCCCCCCTGCCCCCGTATATAAAGGAGCAAGGGAGGAGGGGCCGGCCACCTCCTATGGTGCGGCTAGGGAGGGGACTCCTACTAGGAATAGGATTGCAATCCTATTCCTAGTAGGATTCACCGGAAGGAAGAAGGGGGAAAGGAATAGGAGAGGTGGCGCCCCCCCAATCCTAGTCCAACTAGGATTGCTAGGTGGGGGCGCCGGCCAGCCCTATGGGCTGCCTCTCTCTCACCCTTTAGGCCCACTATGGACCATCCCCTCTCGTAGGGGGTTCCGGTAACCCCCTCCGGCATTCCCGATAAATCCGAAACTTTTCCGGTATACTTCCGGTGTCCGAATATAGCCGTCCAATATATCAATCTTTATGTCTCGGACATTCCGAGACTCCTCGTCATGTCCGTGATCTCATCCGGGACTCCGAACTACGTTCGGTACATCAATACTCAAAAACTCATAATACCGATCGTCATCAAACGTTAAGCGTGCGGACCCTACGGGTTCGAGAACTATGTAGACATGACCGAGACTCATCTCTGGTCAATAACCAATAGCGGAACCTGGATGTTCATATTGGCTCCTACATATTCTACGAAGATCTTTTATCGGTCAGAACCGCATAACAACATACGTTGTTCCTTTTGTCAAACGGTATGTTACTTGCCCGAGATTCGATCGTTGGTATCTTTATACCTAGTTCAATCTCGTTACCGGCAAGTCTCTTTACTCGTTCCGTAACACATCATCTCGTGACTAACTCATTAGTCTTTTGCTTGCAAGGCTTATTATGATGTGTGTTACCGAGAGGGCCCAGAGATACCTCTCCGACACTCGGAGTGACAAATCCCAATCTTGATCTATGCCAACACCACGAATACTTTCGGAGACACCTGTAGAGCATCTTTATGATCACCCAGTTACGTTGTGACGTTTGATAGCACGCAAGGTGTTCCTACGGTATTCGGGAGTTGCATAATCTCATAGTCATAGGAACATGTATAAGTCATGAAGAAAGCAATAGCAGTTAAACTAAACGATCATAGTGCTATGCTAACGGATGGGTCTTGTCCATCACATCATTCTCCTAATGATGTGATCTCGTTGATCAAATGACAACTCATGTCTATGGCTAGGAAACATAACCATCTTTGATCAATGAGGTAGTCTAGTAGAGGCATACTAGGGACATACTGTTTTGTCTATGTATCCACACATGTACTAAGTTTCCGGTTAATACAATTCTAGCATGAATCAAAGACATTTATCATGATATAAGGAAATACAAATAACATCTTTATTATTGCCTCTAGGGCATATTTCCTTCACGATCACGGGGAGTGAATTGCAGAAAACATCGACATTGAAGCACAGTCTTGCAGAAATCACAAGTCTACAGTTTTGTGCTCAAAAACACTAATTCCCAGGCTAATTTTTTGCAAAAAATACTAGTTGATGACTTTGGCCATTTTAATGATGATTATGACAGGTGGGCCCCGCATTTGCAGACTTGGTGTAACGGTTCGTGATAGACGACGTTAGACGGGGGACATATAGATATACGAAATGGTCCCTGTAATTTTACCAAGAGGCCCTTCAATAAAAAAACAAAAAAGCAATCAAGTTCAGGATCTTGTCGCCGGCGAGCAGAACAGCAGTACACCAGCCATGGTCTTGTCGTCGGCGAGGTGAGGGGGTGGAGGGGGTGATGTCGTGATCTGGATGGTCGCGGCCCTGCAGGCCACTAGGTCCGACGCGGCGCTTCAGGATGGACTATCCCCTCACAAACTCGAACGGGAGGAGCAGCAGCGGCACCTGCCGCGCATGGACGGGAGCGGCGCCGGCGTCGGCCCTGCGGCCATCCGGCGGGTCAGCTTAGAGCGATGGAGGCCTACATGCGCAGGGGCAGCAGTGGCGTCGCTGACGACGGGCGCGAGCAGCTGCGACGTCGGCCGCGACAGGCGCGAGCAGCAGCCGCGTCGGCCGCGCGGCGGCCCGGCCATGCGGGCATGCTGCTGGTCAGCTCGAAGGTTGAAGTGGTGGAGGTCGAGGTGCGCACGGGCAGCAACCGCGCTGGCCGCGACGGGCACGAGCAGCAGCTACGCCGGCCATGCACGGGCGCGAGCTGCGGCGGCGCCGGCCATGCGGGCTTGCTGCGGGTCAGCTCGAAGCACGGAGCGGTGGAGGGCCCATTTGAGACACGCGCATGGACGCGATCTTCAGCAAGCAGCCGACTCCATCGACCTCCTGCGCGCCGTCTTGCCATCTAAACCAAGCCGTACGAACTACACCGGCCGCCACATCCCGAGCCGAGCTACATCATCTTTCGCATGGCTGCATCGATCGCGGCCGCTGATCTGTACTGCACGGCTACATCGACGCCTCTGCATTGATTCTATGCCACTTCATCGACCTGTACGACTAGCCCGGCTACGAGCCAACATACTTCATCGACCACACCTACGAGAAGCGACCTCCACATGCACTGTTCACAGGCCAGGCCGGTGTGAAACGAGATGCAATCTTCATCGACTTCTTCGGCACGACACGGCATCTACACCCCATCGCCACGAGGGACGCCTCCAAGCGACACATCATCGCCGACACGCCGCTGCGACGCCATCGCCGACACTACATCGTCAAGGTCTTCATCAACGTGGTCTTCACCAACATCTTCTTCAACACACCGCCGCTGCCTTGTCCACAAGATGGACACCTAGCGTCCTCTGACAGACTTTTCTGCAAAACGCGACCACGACGACAGCATCGACCGCGTCATCCACGACAGCATGACTGCATCGACACGGCGTCACTTCAGTGACGACCCTACACGGCCACACGGTTCTGGCAAAACCGATGTGTGCTTGATGGGCTTCCTCCGGTCTTGGCAAAACCGGCGGACTCGTCGCCGACAGCACCCTCTGACATCCGCAAGGTGCATTGTCCACGTCTGCAGCTCCGTCATAGCGCAATTTTTTTTGCGCCTCCGGCTTTGTGCGGCTTCATCATCCACGCCGACTACACCATCGACCACGACTACATCGACCATGGCTACATCACCATGATCGGCTACCTCTACATTGACATACAGGGCTACGTCTACAACAACTCATCGGCAACAACTCCAGTCAACAGCGTCTGAGTCGTCACTAGCGTCCACACCTTTCCCGCTGTGACTGCGGGAGGGAATAGAGGAGAGACAAGGAAGGCACCGGAAGGGGATGCAGGCACACAGCCCCAGGTGTCGACTCATCAGAGATGCAGGTGATGACGGTGAAGCGGAGAAGACGACGCAAGCACGATACTTCAAATCCAGTCGCAATAGTCCGTTTCACTCTCGCTACGACTGAGGGGGAATGTGAGAAGTATATTTACGTTTGAGATAGAGATAAGAGATAGAGATAAAATAGGTTTAACTTGTCCTCTACTCCAAGTCTCTCTCCCTCCATTGTATCTCTATATATACCCCATACATGAATCAGATCAATACAACACAACAATACAATATTAGCATCCTACAATTTCCACAGAATGAACCACAAAAATGCGCATCAAATTTTTGCCAGACTAAGACATAGTCTGATAGGACATGATAATTTGCTCAGTTCAGGTAATTTTCCCTGCAGCACTACCTCACACGGAGCATGCTAGTGAGGCTGGGAGTTGAAAAACGAGCAGGTCAGCTCGCAGGAGCCTGAAATTGCAATGTCTTGAAGCCACGGTCTCTCACACGGACCATGATAGTGAGGGTGGGAGTTGAAAAACGAGCAGGTCAACGAGCACGTCAGCTCCAACCACATCTTCTTGTCATGTGTCTCAGCCCAGTTCCTATGGAGCTGCCTCCGCGAGGCGGTCAGCGGACTTTGGTGTAATACCAACTTCTCGGACCTCTTCGCCAAGATCCAGGCATTACCCCCTTCTAGCCGCCACATTAGGTGACTGGCGATTGGGGTCCTTACCTGGACGTTGTGGACAATTCGGAATAAGCTTGTGATCCAACGTGCGACTGACGCAATCTTTAAAATATGTGGTTACTTGTAACTTTGGCGGCCGCTTAGCCGTCTCCGGAAGAGATGCATGTGTCACCTGCCAAGATGCATCGAACTCGATGTGTTGATGGAGGGACGTCCCATACTACCACAAGAAGAAAGGCCGTCACCACCTGGAGATCAAGACTCCGAGTCGCCCACATGACCACACAGTCCGCCGCCGTCAAAGATGAGGGATTGCCACCCTCATTCCGGGCACTACAGGTAGCACCCACCGTCGTGCCAGTCGATGTCGTCGCCCATACAACGGCAACCGTCGTCGTGATCCCGCATCAAGCGTCGTCGATGCCGGAGGAAGCTCCGTCCGCCACAAGGCCCCAAGACCTGGCCCGTCATCCCCGGCAGAGGGGACACTGCCACCACCATGACCAAAGTCGCTGCTCCGGGGATCAAGCACCGTCTATTTTAGCAACCGCACTATCCATGAGCGAATGGGAGCATCTCAAGAGATCGACCCCAATGCGTGCAACATGCACACCATTGGTGCACACATCATGGTGGGAGGACGCAAGACAGGATATTTCGCCAACCCTACACTTTCCGCTCAAACCAATGTATACGGTGTAAACCCTAAAGCTGAAAATAAAGTTTTGACTGAGCAAATCAGGGAGATGGAGGTGGCTCTTGCCGCCAAGACTCATGAGGCGCTAAGCCCAAGCCTGAAAGTCATTGCCAACCAAGATGAGACACTACACATGTATCCATCTCGCATCACCGACCTAGAGGTGGCAAACAAGCTCATCATCGATGCATTCACCAGCGTCACCAAACTCCCATTGGAAGAACACACCACTACCAACAAAGAAGAGACTAAATGAATCCAACCGGCTTAGCATGTTAAGCTTGGGGGGAGGGGGATTTGAGGCCCTTTGTAGCCCCTATTACTCTTTCAGTTTTATTTGGATTCAAGATTTTTATTCCATTCGAATAAAAATGGACAATCATGCTTCCTTTGATGGAGGGAAGAATATTTTATCCGACGAGTCATAGATATTTAGATGAATGCTCTATTATGGCGTTTATACTGAATTTGCTTTGAATGATAAGTTCCACTGTATGTTAAATATTTCTGCTCAAGAAAGATGATTACAAGTCTCCCACATCTTTAGTATCGATCGAGGAGACGAGGTTGACAATTTGATGGGATGGATCACTTTTATTTTCAGTTTCCTCGATGAATTACCTGGTGAAGTAATAAAATTAGTGATCCAAGTATATATGGAAGATCATGTTGTTGTTAAGGTTGAAAAATAACTGAAACAAATTTGAATAACTATTGGGCTGGTTCGTTGAAGCAAATGATGATGACTGCGCGACAATGGAGCAATCAGTGTATGGTCTCTGGCATGCACGCAATGAGGCAAGAGATGAGAGATGGATTGCCGATCCACATGAAACCATGAATTCGGTGGTAGCATACACATGGAAGAGTCGGAGGCGATCAAGAGCAAGAATGAAAACCGAGCAATCCTAATATCCAGCAGCGCTGGCCCATACCGGAGGAGGCTGGTTTAAAACCAACTCTGATGGTGCAGTCTCCAAGTATGGAGAGAAAGGTGGCGGAGGTGTGGTGCTGAGAGATCATGACGAGGTGTTCAGCTGACCCGAAGATGGCCGAGATTATAGTCTGCAAGCGTGCAGTCCAGGGGGCGGCCGAGATCAATGCGTAGAAGCTGCATGTGGAGGTGGCAGTGGTCAGCATGCTTAATGACCCGGTAAAAAATCTCTCCGTTGTTAGGCCGTGGATTGAGATCAAAGGGATTCTCAAAGACTTTGAAGAGGCCAAGGTGTCTTGGGTGGAACGATCTGCAAGTGGTGTCACAGATAGGTTAGGTAGAGTAGGGAAGAATTCTAAAATGTAGATGCATCTGCCACATGAAAAATATATCCAGGTACAACACATAGAAGAATTCCAAAATGTAGATGCATCTGCCGCAGTATACAATAGTAGGGTAAACAAAGACAGTCATACAAATTAAGGAAGTGTTTACAAAAAAGAGTTCGCCTCCTCACCGGTCGAACCCGCTTTCTCTTCAATGTTTTTGAGTTTTGTAGTATATCTAAAGTAAGAGACATGAGCCGTTCGAACTCTTGATATAACATCTGTATACCCTTAATATTCCTACCATAATGTAGTTGAAGACATTCAATTGCAATCTACAATTTACATTACGTATGCATGTCAAAGAAAGTAAATATATTCTAACGATAGATGAAGATTTTTTGCAATAACATTATCCTGTACATGTTTAGACGTGGTCAGATCTGCATTTTTTTGTTCATTTTCAGTGTCATGTTCTAACATGTCTTCTTGATGGTGTGTACAACTGTGTGAAGGAACACGAGCTCTTAGATCTGACAAAGCCGGGAGATATATGAGACGATCAAAATACAAAGCTATAGAGTTGAAAAACTGTTCGTGTCGATGCATCTTCTTCTTTTTCTTCTTCTTCATGTGTTCCATCAGATTTTCCCACTCCATTGGTGACCTGTCAGCATCTGCTGCGTAACGATGATCACTAGTTAACACTAGATACAAAACAAGACGCCGAAAATTTTAAATATTGATATCAAAATGAGTACACGCGCACATACTTATTTTAAGATCAAGGAAATGAACTACCAATAAAAACACTAACTAGAATAAGACGTGGTCTTAACCTGAATAAGAAGCGCAAATTTTGATTCTTGTAAAAGAGCAACATCTTTCATGCTAATTTTCCACAAAAAAGGATCCAGACGTGCATGTGGAAATTTGATCGGGTACCAAAGGGAGAATTGAGACCTTGACGTTTGGGATGAATCAAACGAAAAGAATCTAGACGAGCATGTCAGATAACCGAATCATATGCAAAAGTACAATCGGCAACATTTTATATTATCTGACGATTATAATAATATTGCTTATTTAGATACAGGTACAAAGCATACACATGTTGTAACGTTTTACTGAACTCAACTTGAAAATCACAATTGACACGACCTATAAGTTTTTAGGAACATGTTTAATTACCTAATATACACTAGAAACCACTATCATAATTTTTTTCAGTGTGTATGATTTAGAAATCTCTACCATGATATTGAATAATTAAAAATATATATAAACACATGCATAGATACACAAATATATGTGTATACACAATATAGTTTATGCATTATTTAAAAAAGCATTAATAATTATTTAACAAGAAAGAGATTTTTTGTTACATTATACAATTTACATTTCGCAAAATCAAACTTTCCTAATTATATGCAACTAGCGGAGTTACCCGCGCATTTGCGCTGCTAGATTTTATATGTACTTTCAATGGACCTTACAATCTGATTTTGACTAATATATTTTCATATGAACATGCATTTGTAATATCATAAATGATAGTAAGATGAGAAAGAGACCACAAAGAAGTAAAATAATGATTTTTTTTCTTTAAAATTATTGTTTTTGTATTTTGATAGAAATTTTCAAAATTTTGGATGCACACATCATTCCCGTTATGTGCTTTTATGTTTTTCACTGCATATATAGTCCGACAACAAAGAAGGAACTCCTTGGCATACTTTTTTTAAAGCATCTTTCTCACAAAATTACAAACAAAAGTTAAATCAAATATCGCTGGCTAAAATCAGAACATTTCACATTTTCTCCAGTTATCTCATATTTAGTAGTATTGCTATTATACGTTAGTTGATTAGTCTAATATAATCCATCCATATGCTCCAAGATTTATTAAATATTTGACATGATTTTATGCATCGCATCAGAATACAAATATGAAGTATATACATCCGAAAACGCTTTGTTGCTCCGAGTCCCATTGGCCTTCCCCAGGATATACTTCACAACCATGCTTTAATCCAAATGAAAGAGCAATATCACCACACAAGATATACTAAATGAGGACTGCTCCCATCGGTACACTGTCACAATTAAATTCACATGTAAATTAAAGTTCGGAGAACAAATGATAAATAAACGATTCAATAGACCGTAGCAGCTGATGGAAAATATGTATATATATCTAGGCCTCACATTTTATGGCAATATCATTATAATGAATTATCAGTGGCATGTGTCCTAGTATATGTACATAACTTAAGTGAATAATATAGAGCGCACTCAGCAGTAAAAAAAAAAAACAGAGTGAAAATTGTGAATTGTCTCCTGATCCAGTACCTATGCATAACATGCAGCCAATTTTTGCAGGCCCTACTATATGAATTACTGAAGGTAGAACACTTCCAATGGAAAAGAAAATAGTAGAACTTTCACTTATATTAGACACTAAAAAAAAGTTACTGTTCCGGGAAACATTGACTGGCTGGGACATATCTTGTACTCCCTCCGTTCTAAAATAGATGACTCAACTTTATACTAACTTTAATACAAAGTTAGTACAAAGTTGGGTCATCTATTTAGAAACGAAGGGAGTATAATATAACCTTCAGGTTCAAAACTGAAACGGTGTGCAATAGTACGATTCTCTGCCACCCGGATAAATGTATAATAGACCTTCCATAATAACCATGAATATAATTAGAAAATGCATGCAGGGATCAAATATGCAAGTCAGTCTTGTTTTTGTTGATATATATGCATATTAATGTGTGAATATACAGAGTCTCTTGTTTGGCCTGTGCTATCACGCAACGGCCGTCGGCGCGACGCAATGCATAGTTTTTGTGTGTGTGTGTGGAAATGCGTAGTCAAATAGAGAAAAATCTTTCTAAAATCTTTATCGTACTCTCTTTGGTATGTATATGTACGCATCTATTTTCAATCAGTGTAGAAAGTCTCTTGCCTGTGCTACCGCGTGACGGCCACCTGGCCATATCATCTACGCTCAGCTTGATGTCTACTAGTGGTTGGGGCGCACCCTTGGTGCGCCACCTGAGTCGAAGCTCTGCGGTGCCTGGTATGGCATCACACGGTCACACCTTTCAGATGGTTTTTTGAATTCTGGGTAGCAGTAGCACATGTGCATGGAAGCATTGTTGAGCGAGTTCGTATTCCTGTGTACACAAGAAACAAACTGACACTCCATCAAAGTCAGTGCAGACCGCATCGCCTGAACCGTCCGGTGCCATGTAGGAGGCGACCATTTCAAATTTTGTTTTGCGTTGTGGGTGGAACATGGATATGCAAGTAACCTGCGTATGCGCTCCATTGGATGAACTGGTTACAACATCAAGCATTCACGGGCCTGGTTTGCTCCATTAGCGTGTTAATTTGTATTAATGAGCACAGATGAAATGCCTTACAATTTATTTATGCAATCCACACAAAAAAATTAGGCATAGAAAAATTAGAATATAACACAGTATTGGGACAATTAAATTTCGCAGTTTGACAAAATAATTATCCAGTAGGCATAATATATTATACAGTGCAAATTTTAACATGCCTGCTCCTTTACAAATGGTACGCGGGTCATCATGTACACATCATGCACAGAATTAGGTAATACTCTCCCTCCGTTCCAAAATAAGTGTCGCTGATTTATTATAACTTTGAACTAAAGTTGTACTAAGTTAGTAACACTTATTTTGGAATGGAGGGAGTACTACAGATTGAAAGCTACTGGGAAAAGGGGGAAAAAATTCTGAGACGGTATTACTTTGCCAAGGATTGTAACAGATTAAGAACAAAGCCTTACACTGCCGAGTAGAATTAGCTTGCACATAATCCAAGTCTTGTCTTTGTCAACTAAACTTCATTGGATGAACTGGTTTCAATATAGAGCATCTCTGAACCTTCAGATCATTTATATAACCGAAGTGCTAAACGTGAGAACATAGTGATGTTGAGTAAGAAAATACCGATATCATAAATAGATGGGTTAATTATCCTTTTGCCCTCAGTGGTGTCCATGTGCTCAGTTTTGCCCTCAGATGCGAATTGTGCTCAGTTTAGCCCTAGTCCATGCACAGCTACTATGACGAGGCCAAACGGCCAGATTTGAGTCCATTCCGTCCGCCGCCGTTAGGGATAGTGGGTCCGGACCTTACACGTGGGACCGCATGGACGTCGGTCCGGAGCTGACATGTGGGCCCTTGCAAAAAAATCCCCAAATAATTCGTAGGATTCTAGCCGGCCAAATCGACGCCCACTCTGCCCATCCGCCGGCCGGCCGGCCTGCGCCGCCGCCACCTGCGCCGCGGCCAGCACCTGCCCCGCCACAAGCTGCACGGCCTGCTCCGCCGCTACCGTCCTACGCCGACGCTCCACCGCTACCTGCGACGCCCGCCACCTTCCTGCGACGCCACGGGTGGGGCGCCAGCCACCTGCTCGACCCGCGGCGCTGCCTCCTTCCGTGCGCCCGGCCGGAGCGCTCAAAGGTGGGGGGCTGCTGGAGCTGTTTGAGCTAGGAGGAAGAACCCTAGGGCGAAATGGCGAGCAGCGGCGACCCCGGAGTATTTGGCGAGGCATGCGTCGGCGAGGCAGGTGTCGGGCCAGAGATCCACCACGTCCACGACTGGGTTCCCGAGGGGTAAGTCACGCCTCCTATTTAGATTGAGCTTAGTTGTGCACTTGAACAGTCGATTCAAGTAGGTTTGCCCAATTAGTATGCTGATTGCGTCTCTGTTTTTCGTCGGTTAGGATGGAGTTGCGGTTTGCTTTCTTGGTGCACATTAGAAGGGACTGGTACATGTTCGATGCAAAGGATAAGAAGAAATACCAAGGAGGTTTCGATTATCGGTTGCCAATGTCTAGTAATTGGAGTTTCAGACAATCTGGGGAGGTAATTTGTAGCCAATATCCTTGGGGTTTGCGTGATGAAGTGGTATACAAATATTATGATGAGGAAAAGAAATGGGTGATAGTTAGTAGTGATGAGGAGCTGGCTACCATGTTTGCTAGGCATAAAGAGAAAGATAATTTCCATGTGAGGCTGCAAATTGATGTGCTTGAGCAGCCTAGGATGACGGGTGCAACATCTCGGGGAGAACCAAGTCGTCGTAATGGCATCTCTAGCCAGAACAGTTCGGTTGGTGCACGACGACGTGGTGGCTCGACAAGTGTGG
The DNA here is from genome assembly GCA_902687465.1 of Secale cereale. NCBI lineage: Eukaryota > Viridiplantae > Streptophyta > Magnoliopsida > Poales > Poaceae > Secale > Secale cereale. Next base: position 552,040,591 of record LR738713.1, on the reverse strand, counting down.
GCAATGGCAGTTGGGTCCCCCAAGAAGTGGAGCCCGATGACTACAATTCTGGGGTTGATGAAGAGAAGCTATATTCTGATGTTATTCAGAATTTACGACGGGCACCTCGGGCTGAAAACCAAGATGAGGCTCACAATGCAGTCCGTGTGAACGATGACGCGGTGGGTGAGGACGAAGACCTTGCAGCTGTTGAATGGGACCCTTTGAACCCTCATATGGAAGAAGGTACCGTTTTTGCATCCATGACTGAGTGTAGAAATGCACTTGTCACATACTGCATCAAGGTAGAACATACTTTCAAAGTTGACAAGAGCGATCAAGTACGTTACAGAGTGCATTGTCCGACTGAGGGTTGTCTATGGAGGCTACCTGCATCTAAAATGTGAAATAGCACTAATGTTCAGGTCAAAGTGAACCCTTTTAAGCACACATGCCAGGAATCAACCCTTAGGAAGGATACAATCAGTAGAGCCAAGTCAAGATGGGTGGCAGAAGAAGAAAGAAGTGGGTGAAAGAAAACCAGCAAGTGGGTCCAAAGGAATTGCAGAAGAACATTAAAGATAAGTTCAAGATAGATTTACCATACATGAGGTTGTTCAATGGTAAACAACATGCTATGAATTCTATTTATGGTAACTGGCAGGAAAGTTTTCAATTGTTTTATTCATTCAAAGGTGAAGTGGAGAGGACCAGCCCAGGTAGTATTGTAGATATTGATCACCACACCTTGGAGTACACATTCAGGGGAGTGACAAAGACCAAGGAATGCTTTAGGAGGGTTTTTGTCTGCTTTGAGGCTTGTCGCCGGGGTTTTTTGGCAGGCTGCAGGCCTTATTTGGCTATTGATGCCACTTTTCTCATAGGGAGGTTTAAAGGACAGTTAGTAGCAGCTTGTGCAGTTGATGCACACAATTTTGTATTTCCAGTTGCCTACGGTGTGCTGGAGACAGAATCTGAGGAGAGTTGGACTTGGTTTTTGCATAATCTGCGACGGGCTATTGCACATCCCAATGGGTTGGTCATTCATACAGATGCCTGCAAAGGTTTAGAAGTGTCCGTGGACAATGTGTTCCCTGGAGTAGAGCATAGGGAATGCATGCGTCACCTTGCTGCAAATTTCATGAATAAATTCAAAGGAAAGGTGTATACCGACAATTTATGGCCAGCATCTTTGACTTGTAGTGTGAAGAAGCACAAGTACCACTTGAGACAGTTATACATGAATCCCAAAGTGAAAAAATACTTGGAAACACACCACTCCAAGTTATGGGCCAGAAGCCAATTCAGTGAACTGAGCAAAGTTAACTATGTGCATAATAATCTAGCAGAGTCTTTCAACTCAACGATCCGGAAACTAAAGGGTCATTATGTGGTGGATTTGCTTGACATGATAAGGGTAGAATACATGCAGAAATTTCATTATCGTGCAGGAATAGCCGAGGCAAAATTCATGGGCCACATTATCATCCCAGCCGTGATGAATGAACTGAAGCAAAAAAAAAACAACAGGCTTGGAAATGAACATGACTCTTTGCTCGGGTACCACAGCAGAGATATCATATTTGGATAAAAAGAAGAGGGAATGGAGATATCCAGTGGATTTAGAAGCTAGAACTTGCAGTTGTAGGCAATGGCAGATAACTGGGTTGCCATGCATTCATGCCTTGTTTTTCATCACTTCTCTCCCAGGTCCAGTAGGGAACATACAACAGTATGTGCATGATTACTACTCTGTTGCAAGGTTCAAAGCCACATATGCTTATGCCTTGCCTTCTATGGAGGGAAAACAACAGTGGGACATGGTGGACCCTGGATTCAAGCTTTGCGCTCCAGTTCTGAAGAGAGCAGCAGGTAGACCAAGGAAGAGTCGGATCAGACCTCGCAGCGAAGGGGCTGGACTTGGAGCGAGGAAGCGTAAGTGCACAAGGTGTGGTGGGTCTGGTCATTTCAGTAAGTATTGTGATAACACAGTAGATCCAGCGTTCGAAGAGAGTTTCGATGAAGGCTTCGATGAAAATGTTGGTCAGCAGACGGTTGCCTCAACAGATGATGAAAATGATGGTCAACACCTGGTTGCATCAGATGAGGATTTTGACGAGGTTCCAAATGATGATGGTCAACAGCCGCATGATTTTGACGATGATCCAAAATATCCTCCAAATAATGATTCAAGTGAGACTCCAAATGATGATCCAAGTGAGGCTCCAAATGGTGATCCAAGTGAGGCTCCAAATGGTGATCATGGTGATCCAAGTAAGGCTCCAAATGTTGATCATGATGATCCAAGTGAGGCTCCAAATGGTGACCAACCTTTTGTTATTGTGAGTTCTGCTAGGTATGTAAATCTTGCAAGGGTCAAATACTACTGTACATTTATCACTTGACATGATCTCATTACCCTTTATGTTTTGCACAGCTCTATGGTAGGTTTGAAGAAGATGCGCAAGGTATCGACAACCAAGAGGAGAAGAGAAGAAGCGATGAGCACAAGGTGCACGAGGAGCAAAGTGATGGCAAGAAGCTCAAGGAACAGACAGAAGCCCCAACGCTATTTATTAATAATTATGAAACATTATAAATAATGTTGTATTTTCTGTTGGATGATGTTGGACCTATGTTAGAAGTATGTTTGAATGATGTTGGACCTATGTTAGAACTTTAAATTTGACATGCTATATGGACGTTGGACCTATGTTTTTCTTTTTTTGAATTTTGTTTTGCTCATTTGAAATCTGGTCAAACCTAACTTTGACCAAGATTTAAACAAGTCTAAAACATCAAAATGAAAAAGTAAGCCTGGATCCTTCTTAATCAATCCAAAAGGAAGCTGTGGTGAGGTTTTGGAAATTTCATTAAAAATGTGCTAAAAAGTGGGGTCCAAAGGTAGAGTAAACAGCCTCATTTGTAAGCAAGGTATTTTTTCGACCTTGTCTAAATCAGCCAAATAAATTTCCTACACATATATTATATATACAGACTATGTCCGCTGGTTTTTTTTTCATTTTTTCATTTTTTGAATTTGTTTTGCTCATTTGAATTCTGGTCAAACTTAACTTTGACCAAGATTTAAACAAGTCTAAAACATCAAAATGAAAAACTAAGCCTGGATCCTTCTTAGTCTAGATACTTAAGTTTTTCATTTTCATGTTCATTTCACCAAAACACTTCTATTCACCTCATACAAGAGAGTTCGAGATACTCGAGATATCACATAAGACACATGAACTTATCGTTTAAATGTATGTAGACCTTGTTTACCAACTTAAATCATTATTATATGACATAAGAAGACTATGTGCGCAGGGTTTTCATTTTTCTGATTTTTATTTAATTTATTATGCTCATTTGAAATCTGGTCAAACATATCTTTGACTGCTCCAAACCCCTCCCAAACCCCGCTAACCCTAGCGCTGAACAAGGACCATCCATCTAACCCTAGCGGCGATCCAGGGCCGTCGATCTAACCCTTCTAGAAGGAATCTGCGGGGAGGAGGGGGCCGATCCGCGAGATGCAATCTGATTGGCTGGGAATTTTTTTTTCTAAAGAAATACCGGGCACGGTGGATGGACCGTTGGGCCGTCTCGTTGTCTGGGCCTGAGACCGCAGTTAATAGGCCGTCTCAGCCTTTGCAGGCCTGTATGCATGGGAAGGGTGGCGACGTGGTTTGCATGTGCGAGCGAGCCGGACGTGCATGCATGCGAGCGAGGCAGTGGCCATGCACGTACTGATTCAGAGCGAGGCGAGGCAGCTAGGCTAGCTAGGCGAGCTATTTCGTATTTTAGATGCAAGCAGCAGCCTCCTATGCAGTGATTCAGATGCACGCACGCGTCCCATGCATCGTTTTCGTGCAAAACTTTAAGAGCCCAAAACGTAACGGATTCACACACGCGCCCAGATTCACACACGCACCGTTCTCATCCTTTCTCTCTTCCTCTCCCTCCCACATGCCAATAAATGGGGTGCCTCTCTTCCTCTCCCACCCACAAGCCAAATCCGATCCATTCTCTCCAACTTCAAACACCCAAGCGACCGAGCCCTCTCCAAGCGAGACCAAGCGAAGATGAAGTTCAACGGGCCGACCTTCAACCGTCCGCCTGTCGTGCCGGAGCTGCGCTACCCACCGGGCGTGCTCGTCGAGAGGGAGCTGCGTGTGTGGGCGACTTCTAGGTGGAGGGGTTCCGTCGAACTCACCCGCGCCTTCCTCAGAGCCAGCTATGCCCACCTTCCACGGGGCTCGCCTAGGATGTTCACCCTCAACGAGGTTCGTGACCGCGGCGACATCCTCCAACTGCTCACGGTCACCTTCACCAACCCGTTTGACGCGCGCGAGCTCCTCGGCCAAGTCTTTTGGTGCGGCGGCGAGTCCATCTTCTTCACGGCGTACAACATCTTCACCAACTACGAGAACATCTTCCCCACTCCAGGCCAGATGCACTCCCTTCCCTACGACGGGGAAGAGGAGGAGTGAAGACGGTGTTGAAGGGGCGCGCGGCCAAGGTGGAAGAAGGAGGTCAAGATGAAGATGTTCTTAGTTTTATCGTTTTTATTTTGTTGCTTTTCTATGTCGTGTGTGCCGTGTCGTGTCGTGTCGTGTCCGTGAACTTATCTAAGTTATTATGTGTGTTGCATCTTATCTAAGTTGTTATGTGTGTTAAAAAATGTCCATGCCCAAACATATCATTTTTTCCCTAAACCAAGTCATGAAGTTCGAGAACTTGTGGCTTTCATTAATGAAAAATTAAAATCGAAGGGGGTGAGAAGCCCTCTCTTTCATTAAAAAAACAAGTCATGAACTAACATGCAAATTTATTCCATTTAAATCCTAAACCAAGTGCCACTCTAACCCTAAACCAAGTGCCATTCTAACCACAATCATGTGGCAATGCAAACATACATTTCCAACCCTCCAAAATTTCAGTACAAAACAAAGGAAAACCACTCTCACACGTGTGCAAACATTCACTGTCTCACTATGTATACATTCCTTCCCTACCCATGTCAAAGTCTTTCCATCTATCCTAGCGGTTACTAGCGCAGCCCTAAATGCCACAAACCAAAGCGGTCCTCGGTTCGAGTCCCCAGCCGCACCAATTTTTTGTGCATTTTCCACCCTTCATTTTTGTAGACAAATTATTTTTTCTCAATGTAATGCCCTTAAAAAATGTTCATTTATTTTGGCACCAGTTGTAAACCTCTACCAGAGCTTAGGCACATTTTCCATGACAATTTGGTCTTTGATTTAAATCACAGTGTATTTGAATTGGAGTAATTAAATTGTTATTAAATATTTAACAGCTACAAAAAAATTCTAAACTTAATTGTTTGGCTCTAGAATAATTCAATTAGCTTCCGGAGCTCGTGTTGCGGCCACTGCCGTTCGTGGCAGCATGTGCAACCATTCTTCATGCTCTTCTTGCAGTTCATTCATCAGTGTCTTGGCGAGAGCATCGACCCAAAGAAAGAAGCATGTCACATGCATGAACACCAAACAGATCAACCCATTGCTCAAAGATCCCGATCACGAAATGGTGCAATTACCCCGATTCTTACCCCATTCTCGCTGCACACGTAGAACGGACGATTCTGGTTCCTCGTTGTGTGAGAAACCCTCCGATCAACGCCCGCCCGGCACCATGGACAGACGAAGACAGGAATGTCCACACGCGCCCGGCTCAGCATCCGCGAGGTGGCGCGGGAGCTTGAGGAAGACATGGAGCTCGGAGCCGAAGGGGATCTCAACGCCGTCTCTCCCTCCACAACTAGCTTCCCACCGTCGTGCTCTCTCTCGCCGTGGTCACCACCGTGTTCTCTCTCTCTTGAAGGAAATATGCCCTAGAGGCAATAATAAAGTTATTATTTATTTCCTTATATCATGATAAATGTTTATTATTCATGCTAGAATTGTATTAACCGGAAACTTAATACATGTGTGAATACATAGACAAAACAGTATGTCCCTAGTATGCCTCTACTAGACTAGCTCATTGATCAAAGATGGTTATGTTTCCTAGCCATAGACATTAGTTGTCATTTGATCAACGGGATCACATCATTAGGAGAATGATGTGATGGACAAGACCCATCCGTTAGCATAGCACTATGATCGTTTAGTTTAACTGCTATTGCTTTCTTCATGACTTATACATGTTCCTATGACTATGAGATTATGCAACTCCCGAATACCGTAGGAACACCTTGTGTGCTATCAAACGTCACAACGTAACCGGGTGATCATAAAGATGCTCTACAGGTGTCTCCGAAAGTATTCGTGGTGTTGGCATAGATCAAGATTAGGATTTGTCACTCCGAGTGTCGGAGAGGTATCTCTGGGCCCTCTCGGTAACACACATCACAATAAGCCTTGCAAGCAAAAGACTAATGAGTTAGTCACGAGATGATGTGTTACGGAACGAGTAAAGAGACTTGCCAGGTAAACGAGATTGAACTAGGTATAAAGATACCGACGATCGAATCTCGGGCAAGTAACATACCGTTTGACAAAAGGAACAACGTATGTTGTTATGCGGTTCTGACCGATAAAAGATCTTCGTAGAATATGTAGGAGCCAATATGAACATCCAGGTTCCGCTATTGGTTATTGACCAGAGATGAGTCTCGGTCATGTCTACATAGTTCTCGAACCCGTAGGGTCCGCACGCTTAACGTTTGATGACGATCGGTATTATGAGTTTTTGAGTATTGATGTACCGAAGGTAGTTCGGAGTCCCGGATGAGATCACGGACATGACGAGGAGTCTCGGAATGTCCGAGACATAAAGATTGATATATTGGACGGCTATATTCGGACACCGGAAGTATACCGGAAAAGTTTCGGATTTATCGGGAATGCCGGAGGGGGTTACCGGAACCCCCTACGAGAGGGGATGGTCCATAGTGGGCCTAAAGGGTGAGAGAGAGGCAGCCCATAGGGCTGGCCGGCGCCCCCACCTAGCAATCCTAGTTGGACTAGGATTGGGGGGGGCGCCACCTCTCCTATTCCTTTCCCCCTTCTTCCTTCCGGTGAATCCTACTAGGAATAGGATTGCAATCCTATTCCTAGTAGGAGTCCCCTCCCTAGCCGCACCATAGGAGGTGGCCGGCCCCTCCTCCCTTGCTCCTTTATATACAGGGGCAGGGGGGCACCCAAAGACACACAAGTTGAATTGTTTTAGCCGTGTGCGGTGCCCCCCTCCACAGAATCACACCTCGGTCGTACCGTCGCGAAGCTTAGGAGAAGCCCTGCGCCGGTGTTCACATCATATCCGTCACCACGCCGTCGTGCTGACGAAACTCTCCCGTGAAGCTCAACTGGATCAAGAGCTCGTGGGACGTCATCAAGCTGAACGTGTGCTGAACGCGGAGGTGCCGTACGTTCGGTGCTTGATCGGTTGGATCGCGAAGAAGTTCGACAACATCAACCGCGTCACTTGACGCTTCCGCTCCCGGTCTACGAGGGTACGTAGACACACTCTCCCCTCTCGTTGCTATGCATCTGGTAGATAGATCTTGCGTGATCGTAGGAAAATTTTAAAATACTACGTTCCCCAACAGTGGCATCATGAGCCAGGTCTATGCGTAGATGATATGCACGAGTAGAACACAATGAGATTGTGGACGATACTAGTCATACTACTTACCAGCATGTCATACTTTGCTTCGGCGGTATTGTGAGATGAAGCGGCCCGGACCGACATTACGCGTACGCTTACGCGAGACTGGTTTCACCGTTACGAGCACTCGTTGCTTAAAGGTGACTGGCGGGTGTCTGTCTCTCTCACTTTAGCTGAATCAAGTGTGGCTACGCCCGGTCCTTGTGAAGGTTAAAACAGAACATACTTGACGAAACATCGTTGTGGTTTTGTATGCGTAGGTAAGAACGGTTCTTGCTAAAGCCCGTAGCAGCCACGTAAAACTTGCAACAAACAAAGTAGAGGACGTCTAACTTGTTTTTGCAGGGCATGTTGTGATGTGATATGGTCAAGACATGATGAGTTATACGGTTTTGTATGAGATGATCATGTTTTGTAAAGTTATCGGCAACTGGCAGGAGCCATATGGTTGTCGCTTTATTGTATGAAATGCAATCACCATGTAATTGCTTTACTTTATCACTAAGCGGTAGCGATAGTCGTGGAAGCAATAGTTGGCGAGACGACAACGATACTACGATGAAGATCAAGGTGTCAAGCCGGTGACGAAGGTGATCATGACGGTGCTTTGAAGATGGAGATCAAAAGCACGAGATGATGATGGCCATATCATGTCACATATTTTGATTGCATGTGATGTTTATCTTATTATGCTTCTTTTTTTGCTTAGAACGACGGTAGCATTATAAGATGATCCCTTACTAAATTTCAAGGTATAAGTGTTCTCCCTGAGTATGCACCGTTGCGAAAGTTCGTCGTGCCGAGACACCACGTGATGATCGGGTGTGATAAGCTCTACGTTCAAATACAACGGGTGTAAGCCAGTTTTGCACACGCAGAATACTCGGGTTAAACTTGACGAGCCTAGCATATACAGATATGGCCTCGGAACACTGGAGACCGAAAGGTCGAGCGTGAATCATATAGTAGATATGATCAACATAAGATGTTCACCATTGAAAACTACTCCATCTCACGTGATGATCGGACATGGTTTAGTTGATTTGGATCATGTGATCATTTAGATGACCAGAGGGATGTCTATCTAAGTGGGAGTTCTTAAGTAATATGATTAATTGAACTTTAATTTATCATGAAGTTAGTCCTGGTAGTATTAGCATATCTATGTTGTAGATCTATAGCTCGCGATGTTGCTCCCCGTTTATCTTATATGTTCCTAGAGAAAACTAAGTTGAAAGATGTTAGTAGCAATGATGCGGAATTGTTCCGTGATCTGAGGATTATCCTCATTGCTGCACAGAGAAATATGTCCTTGATGCACCGCTAGGTGACAGACCTATTGCAGGAGCAGATGCAGACGTTATGAACGTTTTGACAAAAAGCTCGATATGATGACTACTTGATAGTTTAGTGCACCATACTTTACGGCTTAGAATCGGGACTTCAAAAACGTTTTGAATGCCATGGAGCATATAAGATGTTCCAAGAGTTGAAATTAGTATTTCATACTCATGCCCGTGTCGAGAGGTATAAGACTTCTGACAATACTTTGCCTACAAGATGGAGGAGAATAGCTCAACTAGTGAGCATGTGCTCAGATTGTCTGGGTACTACAATTACTTTAATCAAGTGGGAGTTTATCTTCCAGATAAGATAGTAATTGACAAAGTTCTCTAGTCACTATCACCAAGTTAGTAGAACTTTGTGATGAACTATAATATGCAAGGGATGACGAAAGGAATTCCCAGCTCTTCGCGATACTGAAGTAGGCGAAGGTAGAAATCATGAAAAAGCATCAAGTGTTGATGGTTAACAAGACCACTTGTTTCAAGTAAAGGGCAAAAAGGATAGAAAGGGAACTTCAAGAAGAATGACAGGCAAGTTGTCACTCCCGTGAAGAAACCCAAAGCTAAACTCAAGCCTGAAACAAGTGCTTATACTGCAAAGGAAATGGTCACTAAAAGTGGAACTGCCCTAGATACTTGGCGGATAAGAAGGATGGCAAAGTGAACAAAGGTATATTTGATATACAGATTATTGATGTGTATTTTACTAGTGTTCATAGCAACCCCTCAGTATTTGATACTGGTTCAGTTGCTAAAGAGTAGTAACTCGAAATCAGAGTTGCATAATGAACAGAAACTAGTTAAAGGTGAAGTGACGATGTGTGTTGGAAGTAATTCCAAGATTGATATGATTATCATCGCACACTTCCTATACTTTCGGGATTAGTGTTGAACCTAAATAAGTGTTATTTGGTGTTTGTATTGAGCATGAATATGATTTGATCATGTTTATTGCAATACGGTTATTCATGTAAGTTAAAGAATAATTGTTGTTCTGTTTACATGAATAAAACCTTCTATGGTCATACACCCAATGAAAATAGTTTGTTGAATCTCGATCGTGTGATACACATATTCATAATATTGAAGCCAAAAAGATGCAAGGTTAATAATGATAGTGCTACTTATTTGTGGCACTGCCGTTTAAGTCATATTGGTGTAAAACGCATGAAGAAACTCCATAATGATGGACTTTTGGAATCATTGATTATGAATCACTTGGTGCTTGCGAACCATGCCTCATGGGCAAGATGACTAAAACTCCGTTCTCCGGAACTATGGAGCGAGCAACAGATTTGTTGGAAATCATACATACTGATGTATGTGGACCAATGAGCGTTGATGCTCGCGGCGGGTATTGTTATTTTCTGACCTTCACTGATGATTTGAGCAGATATGGGTATATCTACTTAATGAAACACAAGTCTGAAACATTTGAAAAGTTCAAAGAATTTCAGAGTGAAGTAGAGAATCATCGTAACAAGAAAATAAAGTTCCTACGATCTGATCGTGGAGGAGAATATTTGAGTTACGAGTTTGGTCTTCATTTGAAACAATGTGGAATAGTTTCACAACTCACGCCACCTGGAACACCACAACGTAATGGTGTGTCCGAACGTCGTAACCGTACTTTATTAGATATGGTGCGATCTATGATGTCTCTTACCGATTTACCACTATCGTTTTGGGGTTATGCTTTAGAGACAGCTGCATTCACGTTAAATAGGGCACCATCTAAATCCGTTGATACGACGCCTTATGAACTATGGTTTGGCAAGAAACCAAAGTTGTCGTTTCTTAAAATTTGGGGCTGCGATGCTTATGTGAAAACACTTCAACCTGATAAGCTCGATCCCAAGTCGGAAAAATGTGTCTTCATAGGATACCCAAAAGAAACTGTTGGGTACACCTTCTATCACAGATCCGAAGGCAAAATATTCGTTGCTAAGAACGGATCCTTTCTAGAAAAAGAGTTTCTCTCGAAAGAAGTGAGTGGGAGGAAAGTAGAATTTGATGAGGTAATTGTACCTTCTCCCATATTGGAAAGTAGTACATCACAGGAAATTGTTCCAGTGATTCCTACACCAATTAGTGAGGAAGTTGATGATAATGATCATGAAACTTCGGATCAAGTTTCTACTGAACGTCATAGATCAACCAGAGTACGTTCCGCACCAGAGTGGTACGGCAACCCAGTTCTGGAAATCATGTTACTAGACCATGATGAATCTATGAACTATGAGGAAGCGATGATGAGCCCAGATTCCGCAAAATGGCTTGAAGCCATGAAATCTGAGATGGGATCCATGTATGAGAACAAAGTGTGGACTTTGGTTGACTTGCCCGATGATCGGCAGGCCATCGAAAATAAATGGATCTTCAAGAGGAAGACCGACGCAGACGGTAATGTTACAGTTTACTAAGCTCGACTTGTTGCGAAAGGTTTTCGACAAGTTCAAGGAGTTGACTACGATGAGACTTTCTCACCTGTAGCGATGCTTAAATCTGTCCGAATCATGTTAGCAATTGCCACATTTTATGAAATCTGGCAAATGGATAACAAAACTGCATTCTTTAATGAATTTATTAAAGAAAAATTGCATATGATGCAACCCGAAGGTTTTGTCAATCCTAAAGGTGCTAACAAAGTATGCAAGCTCCAGCGATCCATCTATGGACTGGTGCAAGCATCTCGGAGTTGGAATATACGCTTTGATGAGGTGATCAAAGCATATGGTTTTATACAGACTTTTGGAGAAGCCTGTATTTACAAGAAGTGAGTGGGAGCACTACAACCTTTCTGATAAGTATATGTGAATGACATATTGTCGATCGGAAATGATGTAGAATTTTTTGGAAAGCATAAAATGATATTTGAATAAAAGTTTTTCAATGAAAGACCTCGGTGAAGCTGCTTACATATTGAGCATCAAGATCTATATAGATAGATCAAGACGCTTGATAAGACTTTCGATGAGTACATACCTTGATAAGATTTTGAAGAATTTCAAAATGGATCAGTCAAAGAAAAGGTTCTTGCCTGTACTACAAGGTATGAAGTTGAGTAAGACTCAATGCCCGACCACTGCAGAAAAATATAGAGAAAATGAAAGTGATTCCCTATGCCTCAGCCATAGGTTCTATAAAGTATGCCATGCTGTGTACCAACCATGTTGTGTAACGTGCCATGAGTTTGTCAAGAGGGTACAATAGTGATCCAGGAGTAGATCACTGTACAGCGGTCAAAATTATCCTTAGTAACTGGATGACTAAGGAAATATTTCTCGATTATGGAGGTGATAAAGAGTTCGTCTTAAAGGGTTACGCCGATGCAAGCTTTGACACCAAAATCCAGATGACTCTAAGTATCAATCTGGATGCGTATTGAAAGTGGGAGCAATTAGCTAGAGTAGCTCCATGCAGAGCATTGTAGACATAGAAATTTGCAAAATACATACGGATCTGAATGTGACAGACCCGTTGACTAAACTACTCTCACAAGCAAAACATAATCACACCTTATTACTCTTGGGTATTAATCACATAGCAATGTGAACTAGATTATTGACTCTAGTAAACCCTTTGGGTGTTGATCACATGGCGATGTGAACTATGGGTGTTATTCACATAACGATGTGAACTATCGGTATTAAATCACATGGCGATGTGAGCTAGATTATTGACTCTAGTGCAAGTGGGAGACTGAAGGAAATATGCCCTAGAGGCAATAATAAAGTTATTATTTATTTCCTTATATCATGATAAATGTTTATTATTCATGCTAGAATTGTATTAACCGGAAACTTAATACATGTGTGAATACATAGACAAAACAGTATGTCCCTAGTATGCCTCTACTAGACTAGCTCATTGATCAAAGATGGTTATGTTTCCTAGCCATAGACATGAGTTGTCATTTGATCAACGGGATCACACCATTAGGAGAATGATGTGATGGACAAGACCCATCCGTTAGCATAGCACTATGATCGTTTAGTTTAACTGCTATTGCTTTCTTCATGACTTATACATGTTCCTATGACTATGAGATTATGCAACTCCCGAATACCGTAGGAACACCTTGTGTGCTATCAAACGTCACAACGTAACTGGGTGATCATAAAGATGCTCTACAGGTGTCTCCGAAAGTATTCGTGGTGTTGGCATAGATCAAGATTGGGATTTGTCACTCCGAGTGTCGGAGAGGTATCTCTGGGCCCTCTCGGTAACACACATCATAATAAGCCTTGCAAGCAAAAGACTAATGAGTTAGTCACGAGATGATGTGTTACGGAACGAGTAAAGAGACTTGCCGGTAACGAGATTGAACTAGGTATAAAGATACCGACGATCGAATCTCGGGCAAGTAACATACCGTTTGACAAAAGGAACAACGTATGTTGTTATGCGGTTCTGACCGATAAAAGATCTTCGTAGAATATGTAGGAGCCAATATGAACATCCAGGTTCCGCTATTGGTTATTGACCAGAGATGAGTCTCGGTCATGTCTACATAGTTCTCGAACCCGTAGGGTCCGCACGCTTAACGTTTGATGACGACCGGTATTATGAGTTTTTGAGTATTGATGTACCGAAGGTAGTTCGGAGTCCCGGATGAGATCACGGACATGACGAGGAGTCTTGGAATGTCCGAGACATAAAGATTGATATATTGGACGGCTATATTCGGACACCGGAAGTATACCGGAAAAGTTTCGGATTTATCGGGAATGCCGGAGGGGGTTACCGGAACCCCCTACGAGAGGGGATGGTCCATAGTGGGCCTAAAGGGTGAGAGAGAGGCAGCCCATAGGGCTGGCCGGCGCCCCCACCTAGCAATCCTAGTTGGACTAGGATTGGGGGGGCGCCACCTCTCCTATTCCTTTCCCCCTTCTTCCTTCCGGTGAATCCTACTAGGAATAGGATTGCAATCCTATTCCTAGTAGGAGTCCCCTCCCTAGCCGCACCATAGGAGGTGGCCGGCCCCTCCTCCCTTGCTCCTTTATATACGGGGGCAGGGGGGCACCCAAAGACACACAAGTTGAATTGTTTTAGCCGTGTGCGGTGCCCCCCTCCACAGAATCACACCTCGGTCGTACCGTCGCGAAGCTTAGGAGAAGCCCTGCGCCGGTGTTCACATCATATCCGTCACCACGCCGTCGTGCTGACGAAACTCTCCCGTGAAGCTCAACTGGATCAAGAGCTCGTGGGACGTCATCAAGCTGAACGTGTGCTGAACGCGGAGGTGCCGTACGTTCGGTGCTTGATCGGTTGGATCGCGAAGAAGTTCGACAACATCAACCCCGTCACTTGACGCTTCCGCTCCCGGTCTACGAGGGTACGTAGACACACTCTCCCCTCTCGTTGCTATGCATCTGGTAGATAGATCTTGCGTGATCGTAGGAAAATTTTAAAATACTACGTTCCCCAACATCTCTCTCTCTCGTCATGGTCACCACCGTGCTCTCTGTCGCCATGCTCTTTGTCGCCGTGGTCACCGCCTCTTTCGCCCGCTTATATAGCACACCCGCAACGGCTTTCTGCTCAACGGCTCTCTGTTGGGTCCCACAAGCCACGCGTGCAACGGTATGAATACAATTGGCCGTCTCTGCCGCCTGGTCCCACCTGTAAGGGTCGAGTCAAAAGGTTGACCTGACGGAGACGGTAGAATTCACGAAACGAGTCGGTGCGCACGGACTAGGGGCAAAACTGAGCACAATTCGCATCTGAGGGCAAAACTGAGCATATGGACACCACTGAGGGCAAAAAGATAATTAACCCTAAATACATATGTTGTGGTATATCACAACTTCCTGTTGTCGTGTGTATAAATCAGCCCGCAAATTAACTTAGGTGTTAAAGATATGAGAAAATCAGTTCAGAATCACTGAACATGACCAGCCATGAAAAACAAAGGAAATATAACTTTAGTGTCTTGTGTCCAAATGAAGTTTGCAATGAATACAGGGTGAAAGAGAACAAATGGGAGTGATTTTTATATCTTTATCTAATAATAAAGAAAATTGGGTTTCTTCCCGTCCGTCATGGCATTTTTCAGAAAAGTCCCTCTACTTCAGAGAAATCAACCCGCAGTCCTATTTTAAGTTAAAACGAATCGTTTTTTTGTATTTTACACAAAAGCCCTTGTGTTTTCTTGAAATCAACCTGCACTCCGGATTTAAGTCATACCTGAATCGTTATTTTACAATTTTCAAACCCCCCCCCTGATGTTTTAGGTAATTCATCCGCGGATCATATTTAAGTCAAATACATGTTTTTTAAATCATCCATATCTTTTAAACCGTAATTTCGATTTGAACATGTTATATATAAAATTTGATTAGAAAAATATGTAGAATATGAATATGAGATTATTTTTACCTGTTAAGTATTTATAAATATTATTTTGGAATATATTTAAGTCAAACAAATGATTTTCTAAAATATACGTATCTTTTAAACCGTAACTTCGATTTTAACATATTGTATATGAAATTTTATTAAAAAAATATGTAGAATCCAAATATGATGTTAATTTTACCTGTTAAATATTTTTAAAATATTTTTTTGAAAGCAAACTTATAATTTTTAGCGCAAGATCCGTTTTTTTCGTACCGATGACGATCCGGATTGCAAATATGCACTCCACTATAACCATATAGGGAAAAGAAAACATCGATAACTACACATGCATACCTCTGAAAAATATCGCAGGGGAAAACAACATATTTCTCATCGCGAGAGTGAGTGAGTGAGAGAGAGAGAGAGAGAGAGAGAGAGGGGGAGAGACGCCTTAGGATTAACCATATTTAAACACGTTTTTTTTTCTTACGAGGGTGAGAAGGAGGATAAGCGGTAACACAAATATGATGCCTCGCAAAAATAAAGGAGATGGACCTATTGTTGTCTTGAGTGATGGTTGTTGGGTTAAGATCGTGTGTTATGTTTTCTCTCCCGTTGCAACGCACAGACTCTTTTGCTAGTAAGTTATGATAATAACTACTACAACTGCAAGATGCGTGGCGGGGGATCGTGCATGGCTTAATGGGCTTGTGGGACTTGAGCAAAAGGGATTAGTATAAAATCAGAGTAGAAGATCTGGTAACCATGTATCCAAACTCGGATATCGGGCAACAATCATTCCACCGCCTTGCCTTTTTTAACTGACACTACCTTGCTATTAGTAACATAGAATACTGCCAAGCATGTACATGCCCAGAGGTGCCATCTATACTTCCTTAAAGATAAACTTGGCCATATCGACAGTAAAGACTAAAGGCAGCACTATGTGTTGTCAAGCTAGGAGCATCTGGCCAAGTAGAACAATTAGTATGGGGCTGGGACAAGGATACAGAGGCAAGAGGAAATGAATATTTAAACATGATCTAATTAGTATGGGGCTGGTACAAGGATACAAAGGCAAGGGGGAATCAAGATTGAAACATGATCTCGGAGTGGAAGACCTGGTTACATGAAGCATGTTGCTGTGACAATTACGGGTTACTACTGATAAATAATTGACTGACTGATGTATATATACCATAAAGGAAAATCAAAATCATTCAACCAAACCGATTCAAGATCCATAAATATAGAACATTAATGCCATATGTGCTAAATTTCCATGATATCAACACAAATCTATTAATATTAAAGTTGTGGATGTTACTGACAACTAATACTTATTTTGGACAGTGCCATCACTAAATCCAGAAATTTAAATTGCAAGAGTACAAGAATAATTTGCAAGAGATACTTGTGGCGCAAGGAATAAGCAACATAAATACTATTAGTGAAGAATTGTGGGAGCACAACGATGAGCTTGAGCCACGAGTCTTGTGAGGCGAGGATGTTGTGTCAAGGATCAAGGGAACAATCAACACTTCTTTGTATGATTTCATAATATTATCTTCCTGCATCACATAATAATATTGTAATAAGAAGATAAAAGAAGAATATCTAAAACTGTAAAGGTAGTAAATATCCTATATTTACCTTGAAATTTTCTAGCATGTGTGAGACAAACATTGGATATGTTGCAGATTATCTTTTCCTAGAATTAACTCACCCAAGTTAACCAAAGCTGATGGAATATCGAATCCTTGATTAGCATCAGGAGGATATTCATCTATGTGTAGGAATACTCATGTAAAATTCTTATAAACAAACAGAAATGGTTAGTTACACATGCATATATCATTAAATGGAGAATGTAAACAAACGAAAGTTTGCCGGGAATCTCTACCTGAGATGTTCATGGGCGGTGCTAGGTAGGCACCCCTTCTGGTGCCTTTTTGGTCTTAAGGATGACCGAATTAGCAATCACAAGCACGATGTGTGTAATATACGTAGAAACTTAACATCAAAATGCTGCAAACAACTCCATTGCGAGTAGAAGCCTTGCGCATACACAATAACTTGCCAAATTCCACACTTGCTCCTCAGAAGTTAAAGCCTATTAGCTCAAAGACTATACACCATGTAAAATAAAAGTATGTGCATTGCAGTTTTAGCTTAAATTAGCTCTTCAGCAGGTTTAAGAAGCTCCTGCTCAGCCTCGCTCGTATCCCAATCTATCTGATGCTCCTTTGTTATATCCTTAAGAACTTCCAACTTAAATTGCCCAGACGACTTATTGACTGACAACTTCTCAATTAGCTTCAGAAGGACATCACCAATTTCAATAGTGAGCATAAAATACATGCAGTAGTGACAACAAATGACTTTGCAGAAAAAAGAAATGAAATCATACACATTTACATGCAGTAGTGAAATACACACACTTACATGGTTATTAACACTGGCATTTGGGCATAGGTCAACTCGAGCAGCAACGAAATCTTTACCATCCTTCTTGTCAAAAGGGTCCCACATTTAACAGAGTTCAAAGCACCATTGGCGCTACAATTATTAAACTGCGGAGACCATCTTTCAGGTCCGCTGGGCATTGCCTGTAGAAAAGGTAGGCCAATAGCACCAGTTTAGGTCCTGGTTTTCATTACAAACAATTCTAAAAGCAAGGAAATGTTGCAAGATGCATACTTCTGCTTGGCAATGATGGAAAGCCGTGTAACAATCAATTGGGGCCTTTTCACCAACAAGCCAATAACCATCACTACAATACTGTGCTTATTAAAGAGGAATAACAAAGTAGAATGCCCAGAACACACTGCATTTTGAGATGATGCAAGCCATGGTTAAAATGAGGACCTTGACAGTTTTTTTACAGTGTGCTCATAAATATCCCAATAACTGGGGCCTTTTCACTAACAGAACGGACACTCTCGACATCAAATTCATCCACACAATAACCCCAGAGAACAAATCCGATTTCATTGCCACTACATATTTAGATAGTTAATGATAGTGAGTCTAAAAGTAAATGGCAGAAAACATAATTGAAAAGCAGAAAATACATAGGCTACAGAACCCACGACAAATCTTTGAGAATTATTGTCCTTATCTTTGAGGGCTCTGCGGCTCTGCCTGATGCATTTCTCAAAACATATTATGTCGCAACCTCGAGATTTCTGCTTGTCAACGACCACTGAGTATATTCAAATAAATAAATGTATGTGCAGTTTGGCAAGAATAAAAGGGAGATCTCAAAAAACTGACATGAGAAAAGTACAAACCATGGCCATGGGGGCATAGGGGATGGTCAGACCTCCTAGCCCGCTGCTCCTCTCCTTGGTCCTATACACCTAACTACCAAACACCAGCTTGTATTAGGTAGAAGAAAATAATGACTTTGCTTGCAATTTACATCATAATTACATCAAGCAAGCTAAAATGTGACGAAGAGATGGTTAATCATTGCAGTACTAATAACGACAATTGTTTGAGGAAAGGCTGCAGGGAAACTAAAGTATTTATACCGATGCACTGATCTCTACCATAGATCATAGTAAGAGGGAAACACTATTACCAAAGGCAACTGATGAAAGGCTGCACATAAACTATGATTGGCACTTAATAATAAGTCATATAAATGAACTTTGCAGTAGTAAACGACTACCAAAGGGCAATGGCATTTGACAGTACCTCAGCATGTGTCAATTTCACCCTGGAACAATTATTTGTAGGACATGCCACCTTGGAAAACCCCATCTAAAACATTTCCTTAACAGCGTAGATGTGTATACGCAATTCTCCACCTTCTCATATGAAGAAATGAACAAAATATCATCAAATGAAGCCAACTGCATAGAATAACGGAGGACACACGGCATATACAAGATTAGCTCAACATTGTACTCACATGGTTAATACACAAGGAAAACAATGGTTGTACCACAACACTGAATCAGCAAGCCGACAAACCAGAAGGAACGAGTGTTAGCATAACACATAATCCACTTCTTTAGGCTTCAGAAATAAATTATGGAGCCTGCTCCTTTCCCATTGCAAGATTGTAATATCCATCCATTGAAACATCTATTCACAACAATAACAGATGTGGCATCACAGTAGAGAAACCTTTCAACTCTCCAAGCACTAACAGATGTGGCGTGACAGTAGCTCAAACCCTACAAATCGCCATGGCTCGATGACTAGCACACATGGAAAAAATCACCGCGGATCAATTCCCTGGATACGTAGAGCATGGTAGCATGAGAGAGAAGTCACCTTGGCAGGAAACAAATGGTGGTGATGTTGAGCACCTCCGATGGTGAGCATCCTCCTTCAGCAGACGGGGACAGAACAACTTCTCTCCAAATATGCACGCAAGCAGATGGCACATATCACATAAGGGGACGAAGAAAACCATATAAGGGGAGGAGAGGAGTGACTCGTACCTCCTGTCTACTCGGTTGCCATGGCCAAGGAAAGGCTAGGATTGGGGTTGCTTCATGAACAAAGATGTTCTCCTGCGGTAGAGAAGAGAGGGAGCTTCACGAATAGAGCACCAAGTCCAAATCAAACACACACACGCGTGCGTGCACACACACACACACACACACACAAAGAGAGAGGAGAGATGGAGAGGGCACCTTGTCCATGGCGTCGGCACCAGGGTCAGAGCCGGAACGAGCTCCTCGTCATGCGCATCGTGGCGCACGAGCCGTCGTGGCCGTGGATGAGGACCTTCTACTCGATTTGGGGAGAGGGGGAGGGGAGGAGGTCTCCGGTGGAGGGGAGAAGGTGATGGGAGGAGAGAAGGGGTAGGGGTGCTGCTGGCGGCGACTGATGTGGGGGAGGTCGCCGGTGGTGGCGGCAGTAGGCCGGTAGCCGACGAGGGAGAGGAATCGCAAGGGGTTGAGGAACGGGCTGAGGCTGTGATCTTCCAGCGATCCGACGTGGCATAGCCCAGGAAGAGCCCAACCCGCGTACGTTAATGTGTTTGACTAAATCGGAAACGCTTGGCGCGTGGTGTCTGGCTGAACGTTTTATCCCAGCTTTTAAACAAACCTCAATACTGTTGCTATTTGGTATAGGATTATTTGTCAAAGTCATGGAAGAAGGCAAGGCAATCACATGTACAAAATGCAAAGCAACCATGAGGGGTTTTGTAGTAGAACCATTCGTCTCGAAGTTCATGAGGAATGTAAATATATACTTTTCCAAAAGCGAGACCAGACGATCAATCCACATCAAGTTTGATACAATGTACCTCTCATACATCAAAATCAAGCCACATCAGTAATGCAAGACAAAGAACCTTTGTAGTTCCACGGAAGCATATTTTATTGATAGATCCACCTAATCATCTTGACATTCAACCTTTCATAGGGCCATGAGCAAAAGGAAACAAACACAGATATTTAGTTAGCGACAACAGGAGGATAAAGAAGTATATTGTACTATTGGTAGCTACCACAATGTCCAAATCGAATAATCTAATGATCAGATCCACTTGTACATATTTGGGCCCTCCGTTGAATATGTACCATATAAATCAGGTACCATATGAATTCGGCATCGCCCAACCCAGGCGATCGGGGGGAACCCAGCCGACGGTGGCTCACCACCCCTCCTCGTGCCTGC
Source organism: Secale cereale (assembly GCA_902687465.1). Taxonomy (NCBI): domain Eukaryota; kingdom Viridiplantae; phylum Streptophyta; class Magnoliopsida; order Poales; family Poaceae; genus Secale; species Secale cereale. The sequence goes on along the minus strand of LR738713.1, from coordinate 552,019,646 downwards.
CCCCGCATCGCCGTCACCAGATACTGATTTATATGGTTCTTATATGGCATAAAGTGATGCATATAAATTAGGCGGCAAATGAGTAATAACATTAGCCCTCTGTTCTAGTCAAATTAAGGAGCTCGCTAAGGCATGGTACTGCACAATCTTAATACCGATTTTCCCTGCTACAATGTAATGAAGCTTTGAAACTACATATACCAAGATCTCATGCTCTCATCGTTGAGCCTGTCTTTTTTGAGAAAAGACACCCCCGAAGCAATCAGCTCACCTAGCGGTAGCCCAAGAGCGAGCTTGTCCTTCTCCCCTATTCCTTCAGCGTTAATACTGGCGCAACCATAAATCCCGAACCAGAAAATGATAGCTCAAGAATATAGTATGTGTGCTATGCCACGCTGTATAAACCTATAGGAAGCACAACAAACTCTCAAATATAATTTTATGTACAACATCAGCAATAATAGTGTCAGTGAAAGCAACCAGAATGGACAATTCAGACACTACAGACTACAGCCACCAAGAATGTACATCGTATTCACCCAAATAAAACTCAGTGCAATGGTTTGGCAAGAAAATGTACTTGACCAGGCGATTCCATGGTACACTCAAGCACACATGCTAATTGCTAAGCTACTATGCTGTCAACAGTCATGTCCATCCAAGGAAAAAAGGACACATTCTGGCATGTTAGTCAGAAAATGTCTTGGTAGAACATATTCAGAACATCCATGTGCAGTAAAAAAGAAACTTGACCTTGCCGCAACCATCTCTGAACCTGACACACCAATGATCATAACGCGCAACGAAGAAGCAGATTACAAAAACTGGGCACCATTGCAGCATAACAAAATAATACTGAACCGAGACTACTTCCAAGACAGTTCAAGAAAGGTTAGCCTTGCACGGGAACTGCTGCACAAGCTGCTGAGCAAGGCTGTGAGACCGGCCTAGCATGTCGGTCATAGCTTCCAGGTGTAGCTGTTTAGCGATGAGGTTCTCATTGGTGTTCTCCGCAATCTTTCTTAGAGATGGGACTTCAAGTCAAAGCTGAGTTGTAGAATGCCTTTCTGCTAGAACTTGGGACTGAATAAGTCGAACTGATTCAGACAACGAATTCTGTGAGCTTGTCTGACTGCTAGTCTCAAGTAACCTGAACACTGCATCAAGACAAGACTTTGGGGTTGTCTCGCTATCTTCAAGATGTTTTGCCTTCTTTGCTGCAATATATGTTGGGTTTGTCTCACAGCCTTCAGCAGACTTGTGCATGCCATCAGGAATATCACCCTGAAACAAAGCAGAGAGATGACATGTTTTGCACATGTATAAACAAAGATGATAACTGTGCTGTCAATTCCATCCAATTTCAAATTAGAAAATAAAGAGTAAGTTCAAAATATCAATAGCATAATTTGGCATTGTTCATAATGCGGGGAGCTTCACCACACTACTGGATTACCATGTCAACATAACAAGCATAGATGAAGGGCAAAGAAAATCATTGTATCTATTTTGGTTAATGTGCATGGCATGTTGTTCATATCATCAGCCACATCAGTAAGATAAAACAAAAGATGACAAGGTGCAAACGTGGGCTGCTTCACCACACACTGAATTACAGATCCACAAAAACAAGCATACATATAGGGAGTATTGAGTAATGTGTATGGTATGAATAAGGAATTTGGTTTTACAAGTAAAACTTAGAACTTACGGTTCTTGCGAACATGCATTTTGGTAGAAACAGCAAACCAAACAGCAGTAAACGATAGGGAGTATGAACAAATTAAACAGCAGTTGAGGATAAAGGATTTAGAAGGACTGGCTTACATTAACAGTTAACACCGGCTTTATAATGCCCTTTTCCATGTCAAGGGAAGGATAACTCAAGAATTTCAGCACATAATCTTCTTCATAAGCATTGCATGTACTCTTCATTTTGTAGAGAGTAATTATAGATATGATAATACTGGAAGGGGTAGAGGATAATGAAGATAAGATGCAGATTGATGCTACATAATCAACTACCAATCCCTGGAAGTACAAGCATTGCAGGACAAAATGTACTGACAAGAGCAATGGGCTACACTTCTGCACTGGCATTGTCTGTGTATTCTACTTTTTGGTAAGATTAAATATAGAGCTGATCTTTTTTAGTAAATGGTGGGCGAGGGAGATAAGATGCAGAATGCTACATAATGAACCAATCCCTCTTCCCATAATACAAGAGTGTTTTGAACACTGGTGTACTGTACAAAACGTTCTTATATTATGGGACGGAGGGAGTAGCTGTTAATGTAAGTACAGTGATAGACGACGTTCAGTCCTTACAAGAGGACTGCAGAGCTAAACCTCTTCAAAAGCATTGGGTTGATTCTAAATTTATGTAAGAGTCCATACGAATCTTATAATGTCCACCAAATGGATGATAACGAGGCTAACATGTGCAGTGATGCTACATAATCAAACAACTATGAAAGTAAGTATGGTCATACGGGCAAGAGGTACTCACAAGAGCAATGCAGTGTGCAATATAGTTGCGAGATTCTGTGGTCCCTTGAGAATGAATGTTCTTCTGCTAACAGTTTTCGTACAAGTGAGATGTTAAGGCAAATGCAGAAATGTAGTTCAAATTGTGATGTGATATTATAGATAGTACCTTACGCTCAGCCGAGACCAATGTGTAACAAGATTATTCCAGTCACCGTCGGATAAATGTAGCACCGGAGACTTTAGTGAAATTTCGTTTAGAGGCTTGCCATCAAAGTGCGCTTGCCTTAGGTAGGAACGATACTTCATTAACGAGTGCTTGAAAAGCGCAACCAACCCTTGCTCGTCTTCACAATCCAGTTTGGTCCTCGCCTATTTAAAAGAATGAAATCTTATGTCTTCTGTCAGCAGAAGCATATGCAGCAATGGCCATGAATAACATTAGTACATTACTTATGCGTAAGTTGCGGAGGAAGACTGGAAATTGTTCTGTGTCTGCGGTATTATCTTTCCATGAAGGAAAGATGCGCACAAAGTTCCTGACAACAATATAAGCTTTGTCTTCTAAACTGGGAAGAAATGGAACAGGGGTCCTATTTGCTGCAATTGGGGCTCTCTCTGGTTCGAAAAGGGATTTGGCAACTGGATTTCGTGTACTCTTTGCTGGAATGGGGGTTTTGCGTCATAGAGCTGGTGCTATGTCAATTGGCATAATCATAATGTTTGCTGCAGTTGGGGTCTGCTGAGTTGGGGCATCAGAAATGACCAGTGTAGTAGGGCTAGAGTCTGCTAGAGTTGGGGTGTTTTGTGTGTCAGGTGATATTGCAACTACACCTAATGGGCTATTTGATTTATCAGGTGCCACTACCTTTTCCAAATACTTTGCTTGTGCTCCTCCATGATCAGCAATCACCCTCTTCCTTTTGAACGTCTGATACACAAGAACAACATTTGAATGGAAAAATATGGTACGATGACAGATGGAATATGTACTGAAAATGGATAGGCAGGGCGTATTCACATACACGATGTGTAAACTAAGCTAATGGCAGTTCAACAAAGTAGAAGCAATGCAAAGCATTAGTTGCAAGATATGTGCGACAAATATAACTTTGGAAAGTTAGAGCAAGCACCTTGATGGGGGAATAAGATAGGGCATCTTCCTCTGACTCCTCCTCTAGGGAGCTACATTGACTTAGGTCTCCCTCTAGCTCAGAATCACTGTTAGGATCATATACTGAGCATGAATATGTAGGTGGAGAGCATTTGCATTGCATTGCATCCAGACTTGATTTCAGTCCCTTAATGCCAAGTTTGACAGCCATGGCATTGTTCTGCTTTATTCTTTTCATGCGCGCAAGCTCATAATCATTATGATACTGTTCAAAATCTGAGATTCATGAAAACATAAAAAGTAGTTTGATTATCTATACAATGCATTGCGAATTCAACTCGAAGAGTGTCTCCCTATAAACCCCTACATATGCAAAGTTCACCCCCCAACCGTGCTGACCAAACCAAACACAGAAATACAAACCCCTTATGTCTCTATAACAGGCAGACACATATTTCAAAACTGAAGTAGGAACATTAGAATCATATTCGTATTTGAACAAATAAACTAAGGAATTATGAGTGGCATAATGTTTAGCTTCAAGGGTGGAGTGTTGGTAGTGCGACACAAAGCAAGTAGGCAGATTGTATTCCAGAGATCAGAAGCGCGCAGCAGAACAGAGGGGAATCGGGGCCTGGGACGACCCAAAATCCCAGGGTGGGCCGGCACACTGTGGGCACCCTGTAGAGATACACACCCGAGCGGCGAACATGCATTTTCGAAACTAATTTAGGAACATTTAGCTGACCAATTAAATGAATCTATTTTAATAATATCAGATTCATATTTGAACAACTAAGCTTGTTTAGCTTGATGGGTCGAGCAGTGCTATTATGACAAGAAGCACATATTCTGATCGTATAGTGATCATAAAAGGGGGAAACCGGAGAAATGGTATTTAGTAGCCATTGTTTGCTTCGAACTAAGAACTAAATTCTAAGAGCTGAAAAGAAAGTAGAGTAACCAAGTTAAGATCTATTTTCTGGTTGAGATCAAAAAGTTGAGGAGATATGAAGTACCACCTCTCTTGCGGCGCTGTGTAGGCATCGGGGGTGCGATGGTTGTTGGTGGCGTTGAAGCAGATCTGCGACGGTAGACGGGTGCATCGGGGGATAAGTCATGTTGCGGTGGAAGAGAAGGTCGTGTGAGCGGTCCCGGCAAAGAGGACGACGGCGCCGATGAAGCGAGAGGACGTGATGCAAGGCTCTTGGTCCGTCGCCGTGGATGAGAAACGTCCATCTCTAGCAGTGGACGACACTGTCTTGGTAGGCGCTCCGACATGGTGGAGGACGGTGGCGATGGATGTGGTGGAGGACGGTGGCGATGGATGTGGTGGAGGACGACGGCGATGGATGGGGTGGCGGACGGAGGCTGATGTGGGGATGGTGTTCTAGCGCGGACAGTGTATGAATGGGAAAATGGAGGGAGAGGTATGGGGAACCATGTTTTTGGGACGCGCCTGTCTGAAATATGGGAAAGTTACGAACTTAGCCCCCGTTTAAAATTTGGACGTCTCGTCGGTTGGGGATACGACGGTAATCTCGCATCTCGCCAATATTTGCCTAGAGCGATTTCGGGCGAGGAGAGGGTGGTTGGCGCCCATGGTTGACGCCCACAGTGTATGAACGGGGCTGACAGGTAGGGCGGTTGTGTCATGTCTGAGTGAAGTTACAAACCTACCCCTATTGAAAATATTTGCCTACATCGATTTCGGCCGAGTCGAGTTTGTTTTGCCGCCCACCATGTATGAATGGGGAAATGGAGGGAGAAACAGAGGTCTTTCAGACGAGCTTGAATCAAATGTGTTTTGTCGTCCATGTTTGGCGCCCACCGTGTCTGAATGGGCTCAGAGGCGGTCGTGTCACGTCTAATTGAAGTTACTATCCTACCCCTATTTAGAGCAGTGGAAATCGGGCCGATGGATTGTCCGTGTAATGAGTAGACAGTAATTTCCATCTCCCAAACACTTGGCTTCGGGCAGCCGATGTGGGAGTGGACATTTTGCCGCTTCTTTCGAATTTCGGGACAATAAGCATCCACGTTTACCCTGGCAACTAAATTCGAATCCATTTTGTATTCCTATACGAATCTTTATAAATCATTCTATGTGTTTTTATATATCTTCAAAAGGACAACAAAGATGTATTCCACTGTCATATATGAATATGGTTTACAAATGCCGATACTCAAATTCAGAAGCTAGAATCCAGTTTAAGGTGAATTCGAATATTTGGAACACTTCATGTCCAACTCAAATGTCACACGCAACATAATGTGTACTCCCATTTAGATATGTACACAAGCGATGTATCAAGATTCAAATACCGAGTCAATCAACCGAGAATGTACAGAACTAACAGACATATAAACACTTATAGAGTATATGGATCAATAATATCAACTAACATACATAAGCCAGGCCGCTGTACTTTTCTTTGCTACAACAACATCCTTTTTTTAGCCAAGCTACTACAGCATCTTGGCCCTTTCCGATGCGTGCCACTTATGGTCCATCTATACTACTATTATTGTTGAATGCACATTCAGCCCGATTGACATATTTGTAGGTCTGGCACATCAATCAAAATGAAATGTCTCCGAGTCTTATCAATTAATACAGACTTGTGCTCAAATAAAATTACAAACAAAAAACAAAAAACAAAAAACAATTATTACATGATCTCTAAAACAAATGGTTTGATTGATTACATGAACAAACAACACAAAGGTTATTCAACGATGGAAAGAACATTTTGTAAGTGCATCTAGTGCCACCCCTAGTTGGTTTTGGAGTATTGACGACAAACCTGGTTGAGGGACTAATGTGTTTGTGAGAATTGCAGGATAACACAGGTAGTAGTCCCTCATTGATTCAGTTTACCTACCGGAGATGACCCCTAAAAATGTATGAAGACATTGACGACAATGGCGGTATATAAAGATATTCATATTGAAGACTATGACGAGAGAAGACATTGTGTGAAGACTATGGAGCGCGAAGACTTAGACGTTTCGTTGTTTCCTTTTCTTCTTTGTTGAGTCATAGGAACCACCGTACTATTAAGTGGGGTCCAAGTGAACAAAGTCAGAGTGACTGAAGTGATGCTCAACCAAATCCTATGTCTTCGAGCGAAGACAATGAGAGCAAATCTTATCCAGAGCTGGATGAGTCAGCTTTACTTGTAGCCCAAGTAAAGTTGTCGTGTGTGTTTGAAATCTGACCGTTGGAACACGTGTCAGTTCTTAGTGACCCAGGGTCACTTCGGACAAATCAGGTCGGGTTGCCTAGTGGCTATAAATAGCCCACCCCTACACCATAAATTGGTGGCTGCTCAGAGTTATTACACGGCTTTTGTCGTTTGAGAGCAACCCACCTCCGAAGCATTTGAGAGAGAGAGATCCTTGCGAGGACAAAGCCCAAACACCCAGTGCCAAAAAGTGTTAGGCATCACTGAAGTCTTTCTGTGTGCGTGACCTGAAGACTTGTTACACTTGAGGACTATGTTTCCTCCAGCCGGTTAGGTGTCGCGTTCTGAGCATCCAAGAGTCATTGTGGATCGCCGGTGAACGAAGTCTGTGAAGGTTTGGAAGTCTACCTTGAAGACTTACCAGAGTGATTGGGCGAGGACCAGGTGTCCTTAGCTCAAGGGGAATAAGGTGAAGACGCGGTCTTCTGAGTTAAATCTCAGCCTCCCTAATCAGGCGTACAGTTGTCACAACAACTGGAACTGGTCTAACAAATCACTGTCTTCCCCAAGCTACTGGTTCTATCCCTTCCCTCTCTTTACTTATTGTCTGTCCTTGTGAAGTCATTGCCTGCTTGCCTTATCTGTTTGACTTCACTCTGTGACCACTTGTTCTGATTGGCTTCATTCAATCTTCCATCCCGATCCATACTGCCTAGCTGCTATTAGTTTTAGTGCTTTCACTTCATTGAATACTTGACTATGGCGTGTCTAGTGTAGTCTACCTTCCGCTGCATATAAATAGGATCGGTTCTATCGTTTGTCTTCGAAACTTCCATGTTTTGAAGACTTTCATAAAAATCGCCTATTCACCCCCCCTCTAGTCGATATACAACTCTTTCAATTGGTATCAGAGCAAGGTACTCCCTTGTACTGTGTGATTCGGTTTAACCACCTGGAGTTTTAGCTATGTCGACTGCAGGGATAATCAAAGTCTCCACTGCATGCTCCATCTTCGATGGCACTTAATACCCCTACTGGAAGAACAAGATGCGCATGCATCTTGAAACCATTGATGTGGACCTCTGGTTTGTCGTCAAGAACGGCGTTCCCAAGACCGGTGAAGGTCTCACCCCTGCTGATGTCAAGAAGCTCGTTCAACTGGATTCCACTGCCAAGAATATCATCTGTGGTCATCTGACCAAAGAACAGTATGGTCGTGTGAGTGCTCTGGAAACGTCGAAGCAAGTCTGGGACTGGCTCTCTAAGGTCAACGAAGGCGTCTCAACCCAGAGAGATCAAAGGATCAGTGTCCTTCGCAACCTCTTCAATCGCTTCAAGAGACACGACAATGAGAATGTCCAGCACACATTCGATCGCCTCACTGACATCACAAATGAGCTTCAGGCACTTGGCGCCACTGAGATCACCAAGCATGAAATCGTCAAGACACTCCTGAGATCACTTGACAGCTCATTTGACATCCTTGCCCTGATTATTCAAGAACGCCCTGACTTCAAGACTCTCGATCCGTCTGACATACTTGAGAGGCTCAACACACATGAGTTCCAGCTATCTGAGAAACATGACATCTATGGTCCCAACTATGGCCGAACTCGCGCTTTGAAGGCAAAGGCTGCTTCCTCATCTAAAGAAGAATCTGACTGCAGTTTTGATGATCCTGAAGACATTGGAAAGGAGCTTGCTAGGCTTGTGAAGAAGTTCCAGAAATTCACTAAGAAGAAAGGCTTCAGAAAGTCTTCACGATCCAGCTCAAGAAAGGATGAAGCTTCGACCCATGACTACAAGAAGAGAACATGTCATAAGTGCAAGAAACCTGGTCACTACATCTCTGAGTGTCCTCAATGGGACAATGAGAAGAAGAAGAAGAGCAAGGAATATGATTCTGATGACAAGAAAAAGAAGAAATCCTCAAAGTTTTCTTCCAAGTCTTCATCGAAGTCTTCATCACACAAGAAGAATTCATCTGGCAAGGCTCGTGCGTTTGTTGGCAAGGAGATGGATTCAGAGGAGGAGTCTACTTCAGAAGAAGCGGAGGTGGAGTCTGAGGAGGAGTCCGATTCTGGTGTTGCAAGTCTGGCTCTAGCCACAGCCTACGTTGCCAAGTCCATCTTCAACACTGAGGACAATGGCCCCGTCACCAACACTGACGATGATGAGAATGACGACTCTGCTCCCACCTACTGCTTCATGGCACGCGGTGCCAAGGTAAAATCACGCGATGCTTAATTTCAAACATCCAGTGAAGATGACTCCGATTGTGAATCCAAACCTAGCTACAAAACACTTGCTAAAATTGCCACTGAACAACAGAAAGCTATGGAACATATTAAAAAACTGTTTGACAAAAGCGATGACCTGTTGGACGTGGAAATGACCCGTTATTAGTCCTTAATTGAAGACATAAAAAATCTTCATGTTAAGTACGAGGAACTTGAAAGTCTTCATGAATCGCTCTCAAAAACTCATGAAAAGCTTTCCCACGATTATCTTCAAAGGAAGTGAGATCTTGAGAAATTGAAAGCGGCTCATCAAGATCTTCAAAAAGAAAATGAGTCACTCCACACTCAACAGATCAGCTCCGCTCAGGAAGGATTTGAACCACCATGTCTAAAATGCATTGAACATGATAATGCTACATTTGTTGTTGAATGTTCTACTGCTGCTACTATTGCAATATCTTCAACTGCTGATGTGGTAACTAACCCCTCTACTGAGGATACCACTACTATTGCTGATGAAAATGCTAGGTTGAAGACTTTGCTTGAAACAGGGATGTACAAAAGCCTCAAAGGGCATCAGACTTTATGTGCTGTCCTCAAAAAGCAGATTCTGAACCGAAACCCTAGGAAAGAGGGTGTTGGGTTCGAGAGGAAAATGAATGTTGATGGTTCATACTGGAAGCCTGAGCAGTACCCCAACACCACATGGGTTGCTGCAAAGGAACCTTCAGTGGATCCGTCTACCTTATTTGGCTTCACTTGTGCTAATCCTATTATCATTGATGAATCCTTTGATGCAAACTATAAACTGTTTAAGAATCAGATTGGTGAAGTGTTTGCCACGTATATTGGTACTAACTGCAGGAACGGGTCACCTATGAAGAAGATATGGGTTCCCAAAGGTTGTCTTGAGAAGCTTCCAGCAAATGTCATCATGACACCACCTGGGAAGAAGGCAAACCCCAGACCAAAGGCTTCATACGGTCCTAAGGCTTCATACAGATAGAGGACTCACCTGAGTCACCCTAACTCAAATGTTTTACAGGGAAATTATACTCAGACCCATGAATATGAGCGTGTTTCCTCAAACCGCTATATTCACAAAACAAAGAACTTTTCTGCTTATTCTTATGAGTATTATTCTCCTACTGCAAGACTATTTGCTAGGGCTCCAAAGCCAAAATTCTCAGATGCTGCTCTTAGACTCATTGCTTCTAAGCCACCCCTGAAGATGTGGGTGGTTAAGAAGAATTAACTTTCTCTTGCAGGGAAAGGTCTCTAGCCGGAAACCAAAGGCATCTGATGCTATTGCTGGGGACCTAAAACAACTTGTAGGGCGCAAGATCAAATGCCCAAATGGTCTTACTATGTATTTTGTTCCCGAATCGCTTGCCAATCATCCTATCAGTCCTAACTTGGATCTAAGCTTTCATAATTCGCTTGTACATCAAATGTTTATGCTTCACAATGACTATTCGTGAAGCATATCCCCCTAACTGCACTGTAGGGTATGACACCAAAGACTTCAGAATGGATTATGGACAGCGGATGCACTAATCATATGACTGGAGATCGAAGTCTTCTTATGGACTCAACCTTACGTCCATCTGACAAGAATCACATCACATTTGCTGATACTGGTAAAAGCAAAGTATTGGGTCTAGGTAGAGTTGCAATCTCAAAGGATCAGCACATGGATAAAGTCATGCTTGTTGAATCCCTTGGTTTCAACTTAATGTCTGTCTCAATGCTTTGTGACTTAAACATGATTGTGATATTTGGAAAATATCGTTGCCTTGTACTAATGGAATCTGACAAGTCTCTAGTCTTTGAAGGATATCAGAAAGATGATCTGTATATGGTAGATTTCTCAGCAGGACCACAGATGGCCGTATGTCTTCTAGCAAAAGCTTCAGAGTGCTGGCTCTAGCATCGGAGGCTAGGACATGCCGGCATGAGGAACTTGCACACTCTCGCGAAGAAGAAGCACGTCGTAGGCATCAAGGGCGTCAAGTTCAAGAAAGATCATCTGTGTGGTGCCTGCGAAGCTGGGAAGATGACTAGGGACAAGCATCCCTCGAAGACAATCATGACGACATCCAAACCCTTCGAACTGCTTCACATGGACTTATTTGGCCCTACTCACTACTCCACGTTCACTACCACATCTTGTCTCTATGGCTTCGTCATTGTTGATGATTATTCAAGATACACATGGGTGCACATAATTCTCTACAAGACTGAAGTTCAGGATGTCTTCAGACGCTTCGCCAACCATGCCATGAACAACTATGGCGTCAAGATCAAGCATATCAAAAGTGACAATGGCACTGAGTTCAAGAATACCGGCCTTGATCTTTATCTGGATACAATGGGAATCACTCATGAGTTCTCATCTCCGTACACACCTCAGCAGAATGACATCATGGAGTGCAAGAACAGAACCCTAATCGAGATGGCTCGAACGATGCTCGATGAATACAAGACACAAAAAAAGTTCTGGCCCGAAGCTATTGATACTGCATTCCATATCATCAACCGTGTCTATCTTCACAAGCTTCTGAAGAAAACATCCTATGAACTCCTTACTGGCAAGAAGCCAAATGTCAGTTACTTCAGGGTATTTGGAGCTAGGTGCTGGATCAAGGATCCACATCACAAATCAAAATTTGCACCAAAAGCACATGAAGGTTTCATGCTCGGCTACGGAAAGGACTCGCACTCCTACAGACTTTTCAACATCTTTCTCTATAAAGTTGCTGAAACTGTGGATGTGCGGTTTGATGAAACGAATGGCTCACAAAGAGTGTTGGGGAACGTAGTATTTTAAAATTTTCCTACGATCACGCAAGATCTATCTACCAGATGCATAGCAACGAGAGGGAAGAGTGTGTCTACGTACCCTCGTAGACCGGAAGCGGAAGCGTCAAGTGACGCGGTTGATGTAGTCGAACTTCTTCGCGATTCAACCGATCAAGCACCGAACGTACGGCACCTCCGCGTTCAGCACACGTTCAGCTTGATGACGTCCCACGAGCTCTTGATCCAGTTGAGCTTCATGGGAGAGTTTCGTCAGCACGACGGCATGGTGACGGATATGATGTATCTACCGACGCAGGGCTTCGCCTAAGCACTACGACGGTATGACCGAGGTGTGTTTCTGTGGAGGGGGGCACCGCACACGGCTGGAACAATTCAACTTGTGTGTCTTTGGGTGCCCCCATGCCCCGTATATAAAGGAGCAAGAGGGGAGGGCCGGCCGGCCTCCTATGGTGCGGCTAGGGCAATCCTACTAGGAATAGGATTGCAATCCTATTCCTAGTAGGAGTCCACCAAGAAGGAAGAGAGGGAAAAAGAAAGAGAAGGAGAGGTGGCGCCCCCCAATCCTAGTCCAACTAGGATCCCCTGGTGGGGCGCCGGCCAGCCTCTATGGGCTGCCTCTCTCCTTTCCTCAAGGCCCACTATGGACCATCCCCTCTCGTAGGGGGTTCCGGTAACCCCCTCCGGCAATCCAGTTAAATCCGAAACTTTTTCGGAACACTTCCGGTGTCCGAATATAGTCGTCCAATATATCAATCTTTATGTCTCGGACATTCCGAGACTCCTCGTCATGTCCGTGATCTCATCCGGGACTCCGAACTACCTTTGGTACATCAAAACTCATAAACTCATAATACCGATCGTCATCAAACGTTAAGCGTGCGGACCCTACGGGTTCGAGAACTATGTAGACATGACCGAGACTCATCTCCGGTCAATAACCAATAGCGGAACCTGGATGTTCATATTGGCTCCTACATATTCTACGAAGATCTTTATCGGTCAAACCGCATAACAAGATACGTTGTTCCTTTTGTCATCGGTATGTTACTTGCCCGAGATTCGATCGTCGGTATCACTATACCTAGTTCAATCTCGTTACCGGCAAGTCTCTTTACTCGTTCCATAACACATCATCTCGTGACTAACTCATTAGTCTTTTGCTTGCAAGGCTTATTATGATGTGTTTTACCGCGAGGGCCCAGAGATACCTCTCCGACACTCAGAGTGACAAATCCTAATCTTGATCTATGCCAACACCACGAATACTTTCGGAGACACCTGTAGAGCATCTTTATGATCACCCAGTTATGTTGTGACGTTTGATAGCACACAAGGTGTTCCTACGGTATTCGGGAGTTTCATAATCTCATAGTCATAGGAACATGTATAAGTCATGAAGAAAGCAATATCAGTAAAACTAAACGATCATAGTGCTATGCTAACGGATGGGTCTAGTCCATCACATCATTCTCCTAATGATGTGATCCCGTTGATCAAATGACAACTCATGTCTATGGTTAGGAAACATAACCATCTTTGATCAATGAGCTAGTCTAGTAGAGGCATACTAGGGACACTCTGTTTTGTCTATGTATTCACACATGTACTAAGTTTCCGGTTAATACAATTCTAGCATGAATAATGAACATTTATCATGATATAAGGAAATATAAATAACAACTTTATTATTGCCTCTAGGGCATATTTCCTTCAGTCTCCCACTTGCACTAGAGTCAATAATCTAGCTCACATCGCCATGTGATTTAATACCGATAGTTCACATCGTTATGTGAATAACACCCATAGTTCACATCGCCATGTGACCAACACCCAAAGGGTTTACTAGAGTCAATAATCTAGTTCACATCGCTATGTGATTAATACCCAAGAGTAATAAGGTGTGATCATGTTTTGCTTGTGAGAGAAGTTTAGTCAACGGGTCTGTCACATTCAGATCCGTATGTATTTCGCAAATTTCTATGTCTACAATGCTCTGCATAGAGCTACTCTAGCTAATTGCTCCCACTTTCAATACGCATCCAGATTGATACTTAGAGTCATCTGGATTTAGTGTCAAAGCTTGCATCGGCGTAACCCTTTACGACGAACTCTTTATCACCTCCATAATCGAGAAACATTTCCTTAGTCATCCTGTTACTAAGGATAATTTTGACCGATGTACAGTGATCTACTCCTGGATCACTATTTTACCCCCTTGACAAACTCATGGCAAGGTACACAACATGTTTGGTACACAGCATGGCATAATTTATAGAACCTATGGCTGAGGCATAGGGAATGACTTTCATTCTCTCTATATTTTTCTGCCGTGGTCTGGCTTTGAGTCTTACTCAACTTCACACCTTACAAGTCAGGCAAGAACTCCTTCTTTGACTGATCCATTTTGAACTACTTCAAAATCTTATCAAGGTATGTACTCATCGAAGTCTTATCAAGCGTCTTGATCTATCTCTATAGATCTTGATGCCCAATATGTAAGCAACTTCACCAAGGTCTTTCTTTGAAAATCTCCTTTCAAACACTCCTTTATGCTTTCCAGAAAATTCTACATCATTTCCGATCGACAATATGTCATTCACCTATACTTATCAGAAAGGTTGTAGTGCTCCCACTCACTTCTTGTAAATACAGGCTTCACCGCAAGTCTGTATAAATCTATATGCTTTGTTCACCTCATCAAAGCGTATTTTCCAACTCCGAGATGCTTGCACCAGTCCATAGATGGATCGCTGGAGCTTGCACACTTTGTTAGCACCTTTTGGATCGACAAAACCTTCTGGTTGTATCATATACAACTCTTCTTTGAGATATCCATTTAGGAATGCAGTTTTGACATCCATTTGCCAGATTTCATAATCATAAAATGCGGCAATTGCTAACATGATTCGGACAGACTTAAGCATCGCTACGGGTGAGAAAGTCTCATCGTAGTCAACTCCTTGAACTTGTCGAAACCCTTTCGCAACAAGTCGAGCTTTGTAAACAGTAACATTACTGTCTGCGTCGGTCTTCCTCTTGAAGATCCATTTATTTTTGATGGCTTGCCGATCATCGGGCAAGTCAACCAAAGTCCACACTTTGTTCTCATACATGGATCCCATCTCAGATTTCATGGCCTCAAGCCATTTTGCGGAATCTGGGCTCATCATCGCTTCCTCATAGTTCGCAGGTTCATCATGGTCTAGTAACATGACTTCTAGAACTGGGTTGCCGTACCACTCTGGTGCGGAACGTACTCTGGTTGATCTACGACGTTCAGCAGAAACTTGATCTGAAGTTTCATGATCATCATCATTAGCTTCCTCACTAATTGGTGTAGGAATCACTGGAACTAGTTTCTGTGATGTTCCACTTTCCAATTCGGGAGAAGGTACAATTACCTCATCAAGTTCTACTTTCCTCCCACTCACTTCTTTCGAGAGAAACTCCTTCTCTAGAAAGGTTCCACTCTTAGCAACAAAGACCTTGCCTTCGGATCTGTGATAGAAGGTGTACCCAACAGTTTCTTTTGGGTATCCTATGAAGATTTACTTCTCCGATTTGGGTTCGAGCTTATCATGTTGAAACTTTTTCACATAAGCATCGCAGTCCCAAACTTAAAAAATGACAGCTTAGGTTTCTCGTCAAACCACAGTTCATACGGTGTCATCTCCACGGATTTAGATGGTGCCCTATTTAACGTGAATGTAGCTGTCTCTAATGCATAACCCCAAAAGCGATAGTGGTAGATCGGTAAGAGACATCATCGATCGCACCATATCTAATAAAGTACGATTATGACGTTCAGACACACCATTACACTATGGTGTTCCAGGTGGCGTGAGTAGTGAAATTATTTCACATTGTTTTTACTGAAGGCCAAACTCGCTAACTCAAATATTTTACCTCTACGATCATATCGTAGAAACTCTTATTTTCTTGTTACGATGATTCTCCACTTCACTCTGAAATTCTTTGAACTTTTCAAATGTTTCAGACTTGTGCTTCATTAAGTAGATATACCCATATCTGCTCAAATCATCAGTGAAGGTCAGAAAATAACGATGCCCGCCGCGAGCTTCAACACTCATTGGCCCACATACATCAGTATGTATGATTTCCAACAAATCTGTTGCTCGCTCCATAGTTCCGGAGAACGGAATTTTAGTCATCTTGCCCATGAGGCATGGTTCGCAAGCACCAAGTGATTCATAATCAAGTGATTTCAAAAGTCCATCACTATGGAGTTTCTTCATGCGCTTTACACCATTATGACCTAAACGGCAGTGCCACAAATAAGTTGCACTATCATTATTAACCTTGCATCTTTTGGCTTCAATATTATGAATATGTGTATCACCACGATCGAGATCCAACAAACTATTTTCATTGGGTGTATGACCATTGAAGGTTTTATTCATGTAAACAGAATAACAATTATTCTATGACTTTAAATGAATAACCGTATTGCAACAAATATGATCAAATCATATTCATGCTCAATGCAAATGCCAAATAACATTTATTTAGGTTTTACACTAATCCAGAAAGTATAGGGAGTGTGCGATGATGATCATATCAATCTTGGAACCACTTCCAACACACATCGTCACTTCACCTTTAACTAGTCTCTGTTCATTCTGCGATTCTCGTTTCGAGTTACTAATTTTAGCAACTGAACCGGTATCAAATACCCAGGGGTTGCTATGAACACTAGTAAAGTACACATCAATAATCTGTATATCAAAATATACCTTTTTGTTCACTTTGCCATCCTTCTTATCCGCCAAGTATCTAGGGCAGTTCCACTTCCAGTGACCATTTCCTTTGCAGTAGTAGCACTTAGTTTCAGGCTTGGCTCCAGACTTGGGTTTCTTCGTGGGAGTAGCAACTGTCTTGCTATTCTTCTTGAAGTTCCCCTTCTTTCCCTTGCCCTTTTCTTGAAACTAGTGGTTTTGTTAACCATCAACACTTGATGCTTTTTCATGATTTCTACCTTCGCCGACTTCAGCATCGCGAAGAGCTCGGGAATTCCTTTCGTCATCCCTTGCATATTATATTTCATCACGAAGTTCTACTAACTTGGTGATAGTGACTAGAGAACTTTGTCAATTACTATCTTATCTGGAAGATTAACTCCCACTTGATTCAAGTAATTGTAGTACCCAAACAATCTGAGCACATGCTCACTGGTTGAGCTATTCTCCTCCATCTTGTAGGCAAAGTACTGTCAGAAGTCTTATACCTCTCGACACGGGCATGAGTATGAAATACTAATTTCAACTCTTGGAACATCTTATTTGCTCCGTGGCGTTCAAAACGTTTTTGAAGTCCCGGTTCATAGCCGTAAAGCATGGTGCACTTAAACTATCAAGTAGTCATCATACCGAGCTTTTATCAAAACGTTCATAATGTCTACATCTGCTCCTGCAATAAGTCTGTCACCTAGCGGTGCATCAAGGACATAATTCTCTGTGCAGCAATGAGGATAATCCTCAGATCACGGAACAATTCCGCATCATTGCTACTAACATCTTTCAACTTAGTTTTCTCTAGGAACATATAAAAAATAAATGGGGAGCAACATCGCGAGCTATTGATCTACAACATAGATATGCTAATACTACCAGGACTAAGTTCATGATAAATTAAAGTTCAATTTAATCATATTACTTGAAGAACTCCCACTTAGATAGGCATCCCTCTGGTCATCTAAATGATCACGTGATCCAAATCAACTAAACCATGTCCGATCATCACGTGAGATGGAGTAGTTTTCAATGGTGAACATCTTATGTTGATCATATCTACTATATGATTCACGCTTGACCTTTCGGTCTCCAGTGTTCCGAGGCCATATCTGCATATGCTAGGCTCGTCAAGTTTAACCCGAGTATTCTGCATGTGCAAAACTGGCTTACACCCGTTGTATTTGAACGTAGAGCTTATCACACCCGATCATCACGTGGTGTCTCGGCACGACGAACTTTCGCAACGGTGCATACTCAGGGAGAACACTTATACCTTGAAATTTAGTAAGGGATCATCTTATAATGCTACCGTCGTTCTAAGCAAAATAAGAAGCATAATAAGATAAACATCACATGCAATCAAAATATGTGACATGATATGGCCATCATCATCTTGTGCTTTTGATCTCCATCTCCAAAGCACCGTCATGATCACCTTCGTCACCGGCGCGACACCTTGATCTCCATCGTAGCATCGTTGTCGTCTCGCCAACTATTGCTTCTATGACTATCGCTACCGCTTAGTGATAAAGTAAAGCAAATACATGGCGATTGCATTTCATACAATAAAGCGACAACCATATGGCTCCTGCCAGTTGCCGATAACATTACAAATCATGATCATCTCATACAAAACCGTATAACTCATCATGTCTTGACCATATCACATCACAACATGCCCTGCAAAAACAAGTTAGACGTCCTCTACTTTGTTGTTGCAAGTTTTACGTGGCTGCTACGGGCTTAGCAAGAACCGTTCTTACCTACGCATACAAAAACCACAACGATGTTTCGTCAAGTATGTGCTGTTTTAACCTTCACAAGGACCGGGCGTAGCCACACTTGATTCAGCTAAAGTGAGAGAGACAGACACCCGCCAGTCACCTTTAAGCAACGAGTGCTCGTAACGGTGAAACCAGTCTCGCGTAAGCATACGCGTAATGTCGGTCCAGGCCGCTTCATCTCACAATACCGCCGAAGCAAAGTATGACATGCTGGTAAGTAGTATGACTAGTATCGCCCACAACTCATTGTGTTCTACTCGTGCATATCATCTACGCATAGACCTGGCTCATGATGCCACTGTTGGGGAACGTAGTATTTTAAAATTTTCCTACGATCACGCAAGATCTATCTACCAGATGCATAGCAACGAGAGGGAAGAGTGTGTCTACGTACCCTCGTAGACCGGAAGCGGAAACGTCAAGTGACGCGGTTGATGTAGTGGAACTTCTTCGCGATTCAACCGATCAAGCACCGAACGTACGGCACCTCCGCGTTCAGCACACGTTCAGCTTGATGACGTCCCACGAGCTCTTGATCCAGTTGAGCTTCATGGGAGAGTTTCGTCAGCACGACGGCGTGGTGACGGATATGATGTATCTACCGGTGCAGGGCTTCGCCTAAGCACTACGACGGTATGACCGAGGTGTGTTTCTGTGGAGGGGGGCACCGCACACGGCTGGAACAATTCAACTTGTGTGTCTTTGGGTGCCCCCCTGCCCCCGTATATAAAGGAGCAAGAGGGGAGGGCCGGCCGGCCTCCTATGGTGCGGCTAGGGCAATCCTACTAGGAATAGGATTGCAATCCTATTCCTAGTAGGAGTCCACCAAGAAGGAAGAGAGGGAAAAAGAAAGAGAAGGAGAGGTGGCGCCCCCCAATCCTAGTCCAACTAGGATCCCCTGGTGGGGCGCCGGCCAGCCTCTATGGGCTGCCTCTCTCCTTTCCTCAAGGCCCACTATGGACCATCCCCCCTCGTAGGGGGTTCCGGTAACCCCCTCCGGCAATCCAGTTAAATCCGAAACTTTTTCGGAACACTTCCGGTGTCCGAATATAGTCGTCCAATATATCAATCTTTATGTCTCGGACATTCCGAGACTCCTCGTCATGTCCGTGATCTCATCCGGGACTCCGAACTACCTTTGGTACATCAAAACTCATAAACTCATAATACCGATCGTCATCAAACGTTAAGCGTGCGGACCCTACGGGTTCGAGAACTATGTAGACATGACCGAGACTCATCTCCGGTCAATAACCAATAGCGGAACCTGGATGTTCATATTGGCTCCTACATATTCTACGAAGATCTTTATCGGTCAAACCGCATAACAAGATACGTTGTTCCTTTTGTCATCGGTATGTTACTTGCCCGAGATTCGATCGTCGGTATCACTATACCTAGTTCAATCTCGTTACCGACAAGTCTCTTTACTCGTTCCGTAACACATCATCTCGTGACTAACTCATTAGTCTTTTGCTTGCAAGGCTTATTATGATGTGTTTTACCGAGTGGGCCCAGAGATACCTCTCCGACACTCGGAGTGACAAATCCTAATCTTGATCTATGCCAACACCACGAATACTTTCGGAGACACCTGTAGAGCATCTTTATGATCACCCAGTTACGTTGTGACGTTTGATATCACACAAGGTGTTCCTACGGTATTCGGGAGTTGCATAATCTCATAGTCATAGGAACATGTATAAGTCAAGAAGAAAGCAATAGCAGTAAAACTAAACGATCATAGTGCTATGCTAATGGATGGGTCTAGTCCATCACATCATTCTCCTAATGATGTGATCCCGTTGATCAAATGACAACTCATGTCTATGGTTAGGAAACATAACCATCTTTGATCAATGAGCTAGTCTAGTAGAGGCATACTAGGGACACTCTGTTTTGTCTATGTATTCACACATGTACTAAGTTTCCGGTTAATACAATTCTAGCATGAATAATAAACATTTATCATGATATAAGGAAATATAAATAACAACTTTATTATTGCCTCTAGGGCATATTTCCTTCAAAGAGAGTTCCTGCCAAATGTGCTAGATGAAGCTCCACCTAGTGAATCTATCAAGCTAATGGGAACAGGTGAAATTATGCCTTCTGAAGCACAACCTGACGAGGAACTCATCATTTCTGCTCCTAATCAACCTGAAGACAATGCTCAGCCTGAAGACAATCCTCCTGATGATGGCAATGTCCAGCAAGAGCAAAATATTCGTCCAGTTCATCCTCGTGTTGCAAATGAAGTACAAGTTGAGAAGATAATTGACAGCATCAATGCACCTGGTCCACTTACTCGTTCAAGAGCAACACAGCTAGCAAATTTCTGTGGGCACTTTGCATTTGTCTCGATATCTGAACCCAAGAAAGTTACTGAAGCCTTCATGGAACCTGAATGGATTCAAGCTATGCAAGAAGAGCTTCAACCGTTTGAGCTGAACAACGTATGGGAACTTGTCAAGCGTCCAGATCCCCGCAAGCACAACATAATAGGCACAAACTAGATATATCGCAACAAGCAAGATGAGCATGGCCAAGTTGTCAGAAACAAAGATCGTCTCGTTGCTCAAGGATACACTCATATTGAAGGGATTGACTTCGATGAAACATTTGCTCCTGTGGCTAGGCTTGAAGCTATTCGCATACTGCTAGCCTATGCAAACCATCACAACATCCTTCTGTATCAAATGGATGTGAAGAGTGCTTTTCTCAATGGCAAGATTGAAGAAGAAGTGTATGTTGCACAACCACCTGGCTTTGAAGATCCAAAACATCCTGATATGGTATACAAGCTCAACAAGACACTGTATGGCCTCAAATAAGCCCCTCGTGCTTGGTATGACACTCTCAAAGACTTCCTGAAGAGCAAAGGCTTCAAACCTGGTTCCCTGGATCCCACACTCTTCACGAAGACATATGATGGTGAACTGTTTGTTTGCCAAATCTATGTGGATGACATTATCTTTGGCTGCACTCACAAAAGATACAATGATGAGTTCGGTCACATGATGCAAGAGCAATATCAGATGTCCATGATGGGTGAGCTGAAGTTCTTCCTTGGTCTTCAAATTCGTCAGCAAAGTAACGGCATCTTCATATCTCAAGAGAAATACCTCAAAGATTGCCTGAAGAAGTTTGGTATGCAAGACTGCAAAGGATACACGACGCCTATGCCAACTAAAAGTCATCTGAGTCCCGACGCCAATGGTAAAGATTTCGATCAAAAGGTATACCGCTCCATGATTGGTTCTTTACTTTATTTATTTGCATATAGGCCAGATATTATGCTTAGTGTTTGCATGTGTGCTCGATTCCAAGCGGCACCAAAGGAATCGCATCACTTAGGTGCGAAGCGAATTCTTTGATATTTGGCTTACACCCCAACACTAGGATTATGGTATCCAAAGGGCTCAGAGTTTGATCTAGTTGGATTCTCAGATGCTGATTATGCTGGTGACAAAGTTGATCGCAAGTCTACATCAGGCACATGTCACTTTCTGGGACGATCACTTGTCTGTTGGTCTTCAAAGAAGCAGAACTGTGTATCACTCTCCACTGCTGAATCTGAATACATTGCTGCTGGATCTTGCTGCGCACAGCTTCTCTGGATGAAGCAAACTCTCAAGGACTATGGTGTTCATCTGAAGCATGTGCCACTCTATTGCGATAATGAAAGCGCCATCAAGATTGCCAACAACCCAGTTCAGCACTCGAAGACAAAGCACATTGAAATTCGTCATCACTTTCTGAGAGATCATGTCATGAAGGAAGATATTGATATCATACACGTCAACATTGAAGAGCAGCTGGCAGATATCTTCACAAAGCCCTTCGATGAGAAAAGGTTTTGCAAGTTGCGGTGTGAGCTAAATATCTTAGAATCCTCGAATGTCCTGTAATCAGGCACACATCCTAACACTTATGCATGTTGATGACTTAGATGTGCAACACACGACATAAAGTATGTCTTCAATCAATGAAGACTTACATTCTGAGTGTGAATACATTAACGAGGAATTTGACTTCGGAGGGCCACGATAATTGTGCACCGTGTCTGGGTCTAATACTTCCTATACGGTGGGTAACGCCACCACCAAATCTTTGCTTGAAGTGTTTCTCTTAGCGTTACATTTGCAAAATCTTCGCATTTGATTTATCTTCATATATTGGTATATCTAGTCTTGTCCTCTGTCCTCTACAGCATTCACTTATAGCTATGTCTTCTTATTTGAATCTTTTGAACTAAGTGAATGTGATCGGACCCTAACCTCTCTATGCCTTCTCACCTCAAACTCTATCTATCCAAATCATATGCATTCTGTTGGAACCGTCGAATGTCTTCTCTGCGTCCTTGTCAGCGGAAGATACAGAGACAATCATTAAGTCTGTTTTTAATGCTCAATCTTTTTTGCCTGAAACCCGGAGAAGCCGAAACGACCACCCCGACAGTCCAGGCGTGCGTGGGGACATGGAACAACTCCCCATGTCTTGCATGTCTGCCACGTGTCCCTCAGATTTGAACCGCTAGGGGCACCTGCGTAATTGCGCTGTGCCGTCTCCCTTCCTTATAAAAGCCCGTCCCATCACGGTCAAAAACTCTTCTACCACCTCTCCACCTCGACCAACCCTAGCGCCACCGCTAGCTCTCGACGACGTCGGCGACGAAGCGCTTCACTGCCGCGACTTCATCGACGCTGTCTTCACGCCGGCCGCGGACATCGTCTTCTCCGCCGCCGCCGTAGGTGTCCTCCGTCGCCAAGTTAGGGCACGGAAGATCGAATTGCTCAGTCTCCACTTCGTCTGCGTCTAGCAGTTCAACGTGTGGTAAATTAAAACCCTCCTTTTTACCATCTTCTTGATCCAATATAGATTCATCCTTTCTACCATAAGAAGTTTCTGCCTCCACATATTTGGATCTATCCTGTCTGCATCTCATACTTTGCCTAGTATATTCACTTATGCTTCACACATAGTTAGATTCCTCACTTGTACCTATTCTTGGATTCGTACAAATCTGGAACCAACTCTCAACATATAAGTGAATGTCTTCGCGCTATGAGGTCAATGTCTTCTAAACTGATTTATCTTCAAAATCTTCTGAGAATGCATATGACCTCTTCCCCTTCCCTCGCATCTCTAATGCTGCCACAGCTACATGTCCGTGGGAGAATCCCTTGGTTCTCATAGTCTGCATTCATTTGTAGAATTCTTACAGCATCACATTAACTCTCCCGAAGCCAGTTCCTGTCTGACCAGCAGACCGAAGCCTTTGACAGTGTTGAAGCCTTTCAGTTTGAACCCAATGGCAACTGAGAAGTCTGTTAGGAAGGGTGGTAGACAGTGCCGTGGAAACACCTCCAGAGATTTACCTCCTGACCTTCATGAGATGTACAAAACTGATCCAGAGGAGGACTATAATCAGAGGAAGACTCGAATCCAATGGATTCGAAGATATTGGGCAGAATAGTGGTTCAAGTACAGGTTTGTGACCCAAGAGTATGCTGAGAAGAATGCTATCAAGCGACCATGGGGGGACATTTTGTACAGAAATCTTCCACCCAGGACCCAAGCTGAAGCCATTTCTCAAGGCTTCTATCCTTGCATGGTCTGAGGGCCACGACCAGCAGATGCCGACCCATCATCATTGCTATGGTGTCGTGACGACAATCTGTTCAAGCACAACCTCCAGTATGCCAAGAAATCGACCAAGGAGAACAAAAAGACTTGGGGATTAGACTTCAATCCTGGCCCCTCTGCGCCTCGTGCCGATGGCACACGCGAAGCTGAACCAAATCTAGTTGGGCCCTTCTACAACTTAGAGGGTCTCATCTCTCACATAAGGGTTCAAGGCGCAGATGTGGATCAACCTGCAGATGACGCTGACTCTGATGAAGCGCCTGCATCTCCGAAGCCAAAGAAGAAGAAGAAATCCAAGGCTTCGAAGACCACTCCACCAACAGCTTCAAGAGTGAAGCCTTTGGCCACTACTCCACCTGCACCAAGTGTACAATCTGAAGATCACTCTCGCATCTCCAAGCCGAAGAAGCTCAAGAAGAAGCCCATGCACAACCCCAGTCATGCTCTGACTCCTGCTGCTGTTCTGAGGAACGAGAATGAAGCCATTGATCTCTCAAGTGATGAAGATCTTGCTGATGACGCTCTTGAGCAATTGATAAAGAGCAAGCAAGATGCAGAAATCTTCAATGACTTGCCTCTCTTTGACGTGGAAGTATTGAACAACTTCATTGATGAGTGGTTTGACACCCCCAATCTCAGCTTTTACAATCTGCAACTTCCAGTTGGCCTAAGTGTCTCCTTCAATGGCGCCATTGCTTCTGAGCTAGCTCTTGCTCAGAAAATTGTTGAGCTGAAGCACAAGATTGACTATGAAAAGGCTCGGTTCAAGAAGCATATGGCCAAGCTTAGCGTCGAAGATATCCAGAATTTCAAAGTCATGATGCATGAGCTCAAGGAAGCCTTTCACAAGAGGCGTGAAGAAGCTAAAGGTTCTCGTGAGCGCATAAAGGCCTTGGCTGCCAAGTGTGTTCAAGCTTACAATGACGTTGAGAAGCACAAGGCCCTTGGGCGTCCAGGCATCGACCCCAGGATGGCTGAAAAGAAGAAGAAGCCAACTGTGGCCCCAGCTGAAGAATCAAGGCAGGAAGAACCTCGCATTGTCTTCCCTGCCAGCATGACAGGCACGAAGCCTAAGGTCCCTACAGTTGCTTCAGAACTCAAGAAGACAAAGGTGGCTGAAGCTGAAGCTCGCAAGCGAAAGAACATCACTAATGATGTTCCACCAACCAAGAAGCGCAATATCAAGAAGGTCAGGGCTGCTCCCACAGAGCCCCTTGTCGTCGAGCCAATTTCTGTTGCTTGTCCCGCATCTGCACACCAAGAATGTCGTCTGACTGTTCGTGAGCCTGCTCCCACAGAGGCCCCTGAAGACATTCCATCTGTTGACCCCATCGCAGCTGAAGAAATTGGTCCTCACGACAATGTTGAAGATGATGATGTCCTTCCTCAGATTGAATACAATGTGGTACATCGCCTGTTCTCATGAACAGCGAACGCATCAGCATTGGTCGTCCATTGACGCCAATTGCTCAGGATGACTCATGGGCTAATCACCCACAAGACACACCAGTTACTCCCCCAACACAGGTCACCACTCCAATGGTTGACGATGAAGACTTTGAGGCACAACAAACTCCATCTCCACAAGCGTCGCCAGTGTTTCGCAGGCTTCGCAAAGGACCAAGGCCTCAAGTCGTTCCTTCAAGTGTTCCAGAAGGAGATGAGCACCAATCTGTTCCTGAAGCCTCTCCTACTATGAACGTTCCTGAGTCTGAAGCCAAAGCGGCTGAAGATATTCCGGCTACATCAGCCGATGAAGAAGAAAGAGAAGAAGAAGCACGTGTTGCCACACCCCCTGTCGACCAAGTTGTTCTTGAGGAGAACGTGTCCGACCCTCCAGCTCCTCAAGTGGAGGTTACATATTATGAGGCTGCCACCAACACCACCACTGAAGCCAATGACGTTGTCATGGCTGAAGCTAATGTGGCGCCTGAAGTCAATGTGGTGCCTGAAGTGATGGCACCTGAAGCCAGTGCTGCACCTGACACCACTCAACAGCCCAAAGTCAATGTCACTGCTCCTGTTCCACCTCCAAGGCCTCATACTATCGAGCAAGCATACGACAAAGATGACCAGCTCATTTCTGTCAAATGGCCTCTTCTGATTCCTCCGCCTGCTGCTGATCCACCTACTGCGGGTCCTCAATTTGATTACCACGTCGAGCATAGGCCTCAAGTTCAGAAGCCAAAGCCAAGACTATCAAGGTTTCCAGGTACTGCCACTTCGCCAGGGTCCTTCAATGCAAATGGCTTCATTGCGCACAACACTTTCTTTGATAGCGCCAAGAACCCCTACTCCAAACCAAGGATTTGATCAGATAGGTTCTGGAGCTATCAACATCGCAGCTACTATTCATGAGTTCTCTATGATCAAGGGCACATCTTCCCACATATGCGTCTTGACACTGAAGCCATTACTGGATTGCCCTGTCTTGAAGAAGCCCTTGATTGCTTCCGTGATGCTGGCTTGCTGAACTTTGTGACTGATAAAGAGCATTGGAATGAAGAGCTGCTTCTGTAATTCTATGCAACCCTCCACATTCGTGGATACAGCAGGGACCGAAGACATGGGTCCTTGAGTGGATGACAGGAAATGTCCATCATGCAGCCAAAGCCTTTGACCTCATTGAGCTAACTAGCCTGCCCACTCCAGGAGAACTATATGAACCTGGCTGTCAACGACACTGCAAAGCTTTGGAGAGTATCTTTCAGAAGCCAAAGCCCAACATGAGCAAAATGCCGAGCATGATGAAGCCCTTGCCACTCGATGCTGAGTACCCAAAGGAGTTCTTTGTTGAAGACCTTGAGTATCTGCCACGCACTATATATCATATCATCAGGCGAACTCTATGGCCTGTCAAAGGACACTCTCCATCAGCCAAACTTGAAGGCACAATGAAGACATTGGTCTTCTATATCTTCAATGGCATCAACTTCAATGCTCAAGACTTCTTTATCAGGCAGTTGGCTGTGTCAGGCTCTGATCTCTTTGGACTTAAGTTCTATGCTCCATGGATCATGCACCTCATCAAGCTTCATTCTGCTATCAACTATCAGCCTTCTGCTCGCAACCACCACATATTCTTGCCAGAGGTTGATATGTCAGCTGAAGCCATATACCAAGAGCCTGCCAAAGAGCCTGTTTATCTTCACAATGCTAATCACCAAAGCTTCACTCAGCCCATTGACGGAGTTCCAGTAGTCACTCGTGTTTATCCTCTGGCTGGACATACTCGCGTACCTCACCATGCAGAGACTGAAGCTACTGAGAGCACCATTGCCCAAAGGCCTCGGAAGCGATCTCGTTTTCTCAATGACCGAGAACTTCTCGTTGCCTTACAACAGAAACAGGATAAACATCACTACTGGCTGAAGCGTCAGATGCAAAGCCTCTTGGTGGACGTCAATCGTATTCGCAACCTTGCCACCAACAATGCCTTTGTTGCTCATGAAACCTGTCGGAGGTCTTGGAAGAGTTTGACATTGCTGAGTGCTAAAGCAGATCTTCAAGACGATGGCTTCACTGAAAGATTCAAGTTTGACCACACTCCCCCAAGGAATGCTGTTATGAGTCGAACTTCGTCTCTTGAAGACTCTGACTATTCCTCCTCCGCTGCAACGGGGGATGCCAGAGTGATCGATGATCAAGATGATGCTACCTCACCACCTCCTCCTTCGGCACGTGTCGACGCTGCTCCAACTTCTTCTGCACCGCCAAACACCAACGCCGACCCTGCATCTTCTCCTGCTCCAACTAGGAACGAGTAGAGGCTCTATGTCTTCAAACCTTTTTGGTCCTTACTGACAAAAGGGGGAGAAGCATATGAGTTAACAGTCTTCAAGCGGGTCCATATGGGCGGGTGCTTTATATTTTGCCTAGTGTTTACAACTCTCGTTTTTGCAACATTTGGTTCTTTGAGTTGTAACACTTAAACTTGATGGTCGTCAGCTACGTTTTCTGATACTCTGTAATGCGATGATAAATTCCGCATGTGCGATGATAAATTCCGCACTTATTCATTCTGCAGACGTCCATTTCTCATTATGCATGTCATTATATTCGAAATATCAATTTTGCATGATGAATTGTCTTCATAAGTTGAAGAGGATCTCCACAAGTACAATCTGCAATGTGCATTTGCATTCAAAAGCAAATTAATTGTATGCACATCTTCAGGGGGAGCCTTCTGCTACTTATGATGACAATACCTTTATCCTTTACAAATTCACATACTTTTATCCCCGTTGAAAACTTCAACCAGTTTGTCATCAATCACCAAAAAGGGGGAGATTGTAAGTGCATCTAATGCCACCCCTAGTTGGTTTTGGAGTATTGACGACAAACCTGGTTGAGGGACTAATGTGTTTGTGAGAATTACAGGATAACACAGGTAGTAGTCCCTCATTGATTCGGTTTACCTACCGAAGATGACCCTAAAAATGTATGAAGACATTGACGACAATGGTGGTACATGAAGATATTCATATTGAAGACTATGATGAGAGAAGACATTGTGTGAAGACTATTGATAACCCTCAACTGTAAGGGATCGAGATAGTCTTCGCGGGTAAGAATAACCCAATTTATTGATTCGACACACGGGGAGCCAAAGAGTATTTATAAGCTTTAACAGTTGAGTTGTCAATTCAACCGCACCTGAAATATACTAACTTGCAACAAAAGATAAGTGGTAACAGTGATATGATAGTGATGATAGTAATAGTAAAAGTAAACAGCAAAAGTAAATAGCAGTAGTAAATGGCAGAAGTAGCAACTAGTGACAGGCAAGGTTTAAAATAATGTAGGCTAGGGAGATGGATGGTTGGGCGCTGCATGGATGAGATAGATTCTAACTTGGGGCACGGCACACGAAAAAGTAATGATCATCTAAGCAAATATCAAACAGTAGGCATGTATCCCGTATGTAGTTGTACGTGCTTGCAATAAGAACTTGCACAACATCTTTTGTCCTACCATTCCGCTACGAACGGGGCCAAAAGGAACTAATGGATATTAAGGTGCTCCTGTCAAAGAGCACCGGAACAAAGCAATGAACTCAATGGATACATGTAATCCTCAAACTACGGACCATTCCCTTTGGTGTCCCAAGCTGTCACTTTTGGGATCGCCGGTTCCGAACCGTAACAGGTGCATACAACTCATAGATAGGATCAAGAACACAAATATATTAATGCAAACACATATGGTTCAGATCTGAAATCATGGCACTCGGGCCCTAAGTGTCAAGCATTAAGAATAACAAGTTGTAGCAAAGATGATAAACACCATACTAGATGATAGGCAACATGCCCCCAACAATCTGACGAACTATTACATGATCTAACTCATCGAATCCCTACCATCCCCTTCGCCTACAGCAAGGGAATTACTCACACATGAAGGGGGAAGTCATGGAGGGATGATGGAGTGGTGATGATGATGACGATGGCGACGATCTCCCCTCTCCGGAGGCCAAATCAGCCTCCAGATTAGCCCTCTCGAAGAAGAACAGAGGGTGGTGGCGGCTCCGTGACGAAAAACAGCGAAAGAACTTCCGATCTGGGGTTTCTGCGTCGGGAGGAAAAATACGGGCTAAAGTAGGGCACCAGGGGGTGTGGGGCCCACCCAGGCGCCCCCCCGGCGCGGCCCGGGGGGGGGGGGGTGCGCGCCCACAGGGCGCCTGGGCACCCCCTGCCCCCCTCTGGCCCCACTTCTGGCATTTTGTTTCTTCGGGTGCGTGGATTTTTCGTGATTTTTCGTGGATTTTTCTGAGATGCTTAAAAATCCGTTTTCCTGCACACAAATAAACCATACAGGCAGCTCTGCTGAAAACAGCGTTAGTCCGGGTTAGTTTAGTCCAAATCATGCAAGAATGAGGTCAAAACAATATCAAAAGTGTTTGGAAAAGTAGATACGTTTGAGACGTATCAACTCCCCCAAGCTTAGCATATTGCTTGTCCTCAAGCAATTCAGTTCAACGAACTGGACGCGACAAAGAAAACTTTGACAAACTCTTTTGCTTCATTAGGTGTATATAAGCATGTACTACGAAAAGAGTTCAGCAAGTATTAAAACAGTACTTATGAGAACAATGCAAGGAGCAATCCTTCTTTCAAGTGACTAGTCACAAATAATTAAGAGTAAACAATATATTACCGAAAATCAAGACAAGATCACATTGCACATAGCTTGAGCATATTAAGGTGGTATCTCGTTAGCCTCCATGAGTGAAGCAAAACATAAATGCAGAGACTCCTCCAGAGTTTTAAAGGAGACTAGAACTAAGAATTTCAGAATAGATCATATCACAAGTATGCAGAAGACAACGTAATACTTTGGGACAATGCACATTACACTCAGAATGACAATTATGCTCTCCTAGTCAGTGCTTTGAAGAAAGAAGATCAGACTCTTGAACCGTGGCTTTTATTGGCAAAGTTGAAAACCCGTGATCGGAAACAAAAACTAAACATGTACCAGAGCTCTTAGTTTTAAAAACAGAAGTAAATATGTTTTTGAGAGGTGCATATTTCGTCAACGAATGCTAGCAGATAACTCAATCACTTTTTAAGCTAGACAAGTCTCGAGGAACGACTCCCGCATGTGGACGATCACATCCTCTTAATCTCCTTTGTTTATCACTGCCAAAGTTTTCTGATTTCTCATGAACAAAGCGTGAAGGAGGGTTCGTTTGTTATATTATCTTTTTGAGCCGGGCGCACTCAATGCCAATTCCTTTTCATATTAGGGGTTCGCACATTATACATGCAATCCAGGGGTGAAACTTGTCCAACTTAAAGGGATCATGAATTAACTACTACTTCCTCATGAGCTAAAACATAGGCACAAAAAGAGAAGTGCTTTTGATTAATTTCGAGATGGTACATGAAAGTCTTCGTTAGGAATGGCAGGTAAATACCATGTATAGGAAGGTATAGTGGACTCATATGGCATAACAGGTTTAGAGGTTTTGGATGCACAAGCAGTCATTCCGCTTAGTACGGGTGGAGGTTTAGCAAAAGACTGGGAAGCGAAAAACTATAGAGCAATAACGGTCATAATCATGCAGAGCGACAAAGCAACATTGAATTGGGCATGAAAGTGATATAACTATTCTAAAACTCAAAGATCATCAAGGCAAAGTAGACTTTCTAGCCTTAAACATGTGTAAGCATGTGCCAAGTCAATCCAAAAATTCTCTAAAGGGAAATACCACCCTAGTATGCCAGACTATGAACCGTGCGATGCATGTAGATCATTTCAATAACACATTATATACTCTAGTTATTGTAGACTAGCCACAAGGAAAGCATGAACCACTGGAAGAGCATTGTAAACATAGCACTATGTCGCTACAAGCTGGTCTCTAGATCATAAGTACAGGCATATGTACAAAAGTAGAAACAATAAGAGTTCATACCGGTCTTCCTTGTTGCTTACTTTCAGTCGATCTTCGTCATTACTGCTTGTCACTTGCACGATCGAACGTAGGAAATATAATCAAATGCCATCACGGACTCGAGCTGATCTCTGAAAACTAAAGAGAGAAAGGAAATCTTTTTGAGTTTTTCAAAAGTTGAATAAAAAGCAAAAGAAAGAGAAAATCTTTTTGTTGTTTTTGCAAATAGAGGAATAAAGAAGAACGGGTAAAAACTTCGAAAAGATCAAAGTGAATAAAACGGATAATACAATGGAAATGTGAGAAGGGCACGTACTCCCCCAAGCTTAGGCTTTTGGCCTAAGTTGGTAGCAGCTACTGCCCCCAGGAGCCTCCTGCTCCAGGGGTATGGTGGTGAGACCAAGGGTCGTAGAAGGATGATGGCGCGTACAGCGAACTCCTCGGAGTCTCCCACGAGGAAGGTTTCGAGCGCCAAACAGAGGAAGACCCTTCACCAAACTCGGTGGCGGTCTCATCCTGAAAATGTGGTATCTCACCGTGCCTCTCCTCGTTGAGCACAACCCCCTCCATGGGGTTATGGAACTGATGCTGGACCATGAACTCATCGAACTGGACAACATCAAAGGACCATCCGTTCCTGCGAGAAAAATCAAACAAAAGAGGTGCAGGTAGACGGATCTCGCGTTCCGCGGTAGTTCCGAAACGCAAGATATAAACAAGGTTATCAAGCTCAGAACCCATGGTAACAAACTTATGCCTTTTCATAGCAGCAAGATCAAAGCTTAAATAAGTAAAAGGAGTATCATCAGGGTGTGGGGTGCCTCCAAGATGCTCTAAGATAAGCGTGGCATAATGCCACCATATAAGTCCCCCTTGTTACCGTTCATAGCAAGGCGTCGAGCAATTAAGGTACCAATATTATAATCAGACCTCCCTGAGAGGGCTGCTGCCAGGATAGCAATATCCGGAGCAGAAATGCTGCTCGTGTTGTCACGAGCTAACACCCCTCTAGCAATATAATATGCAAAATACATGAGGTGAGGAAACAAGATACTGGGTAACACGGCTCGTGACGAGTCGTGTCAAACCTGCATTAGCACAAATATTATAAAACTCATCCTTGATTCCCGCAGCTTCCATGAATTCATCACATGGAAATGTCATCGCACGTGCTGGACTTGTGTCTTCCAACAACTCCAGGGGCACATGATCTTCATTATAGCTCACCCTAGCAGTCGATGGTGAAGCTGCGGCTCTAGTGACTCGATCGGAGTGTGCGGGCCTCCTCTTCTCAAGCCATCCTTTTGCCCTTCCTAACAAACTCATTTCTGAAAAAAAATTACAATTTACAAAAACGAGGATTAAAACAAAGTGAGCTAAGGCAAACTACTCAACTCACTTGCCCAAGGCATAAACTTGCATCAAAACTTGGAAAACAACTTTCTACACATGCATGCAAGCTCATCTCTACAGCACCAAGAACTACTAAATACTCACAAATGAGGCCACCAATCAAAAATCTAATTGGAGGGGTGGAGGAGTCACATACCAGGGAGTATTTGCTCAAAATTTCAGCTCAAATGATGGGCTGTAGAGAGAGATCGAAGAATCGCCTCCAAGAACAGCAATAACAGCAAGAACAAGACCAGAACTCGGGTTTCTGGAAAAAGAGAGAGAGAAGAGAAGAAGAAGTACCTGGAGGGGGGTCCCGTGGGCCCCAGGCGCCCTGTGGGCGCGGCCAGGGGATGGGCCGCGCCAGCTGGCCGCCTGGGCCACTGGTGGCCCCCCCTGGCTGGCCCCAGGACTTTCCGGGTCTCTCCCGTTGTGGAAATTTTTAATATAATTTTTCTGGAATTTTTCTGAAAACTTCACTGTTGAAATTTTTTCGAAGTTCAAAAAGCTGCGAAATTCTCTCAAAACTTGAAGCAGTTAGTAGTATTGTGAAGCTTCAAAGACATAGATACTTGGTATAGCAAGTAGGACAACACTAAAAACAAATGAAAACATAGCAAGCTCAACTTTTTATCCATATAAAACACGTTCACTAGTAAGGTTGATCAAGTCTTACCAACAAACAAGCGATATATAGAGCAAAAAGTCTCACCTCCTACGAAGTAATCATTGAATTTTTACCTTGATGGACATTGTCCCTACCATGATAGTTTTGTATTTGTGAGGCACATGTAGTGGACAGTCCCATTCTCCAATTTTCACGGTCTCGATATTCTCTATAGAGTTGAGGGCATGCCTCCTGTCGGTCTTCTTCGGAAAATATACCGTGTGTTCTTTATCATTCACATGAAAGGTAGCCTTCCCTTTGTTGCAATCAATAATAGCACCTGCGGTGTTAAGGAAATGTCTACCAAGAATAATGGACATGCTCCCATCCTCGGGCATGTCAAGCACAACAAAATCAGTAAGAATTAAACAATTAGCAACTTCAACTGGAACATCCTCACAAATACCTATCGGAACGGCGGTTGACTTGTCAGCCATCTGAAGGGAGATATCTGTAGGAATTAGCTTCTCTAAACAGAGCCTCTCGTAAAGAGAGAGAGGCATAACACTCACTCCCGCTCCAAGATCACATAAAGCAGTTTTGACATAATTATTCTTTATGGAGCAAGGGATGGTGGGTATACCCGGATCACCGAGCTTCTCAGGAATCTTTCCACTGAAAGAATAGTTAGCAAGCATAGTAGATATTGCATCATTAGGAACTTTTCTTTTGTTAGTGACAATATCTTTCATATATTTTGAATAAGGAAGTAACTTAATAGCATCAGTCAAAGTAATTTGAAGAAAAAGAGGTTTAATCCATTCACAAAACTTATTGTAATGCTCTTCTTCTTTAGATTTGATGGACTTACCTGGAAAGGGCATGGGTTTCTGTACCCATGGTTCTTTCTCCTTCCCATGTTTTCTTGCGATGAAGTCTTCTTTAGTGTACCTCTTACGTTTGTCAGGTGCTTCTTCTTCTCGAACTTCAGGCGGATCATTCCTCTCAATATCATTACCTTTAGGTTCAGCACCGTCTTCAGTCTCAGCATCGGAGATAGATACACTGTTGGGATCAATAGCTGGCTCTTCATTTGCAATAGGATCATTAGAATTGTCAGTCTCTTTATGTTTCTTCTTCTTATTTGGAGAGACAACAATTTCTTCTTCCTGCATTTGAGAATCTTGCTCGATTCTCTTCATATGTCCCTCTGGATAAAGAGGATCTTGAGTACTAGTTCCTCCTCGGGTCTTAATCCCAAAAGCCTGCAATTTATCTTGTTTGGCATTGTTAGCAAGCAAATCTCTTTGCACATTAGAAATTTGGTAGAGCTGAGTTTGAACCATATGAAAATGCTTCACAAGACATTGAACATCATTAACTGTTCTATCTAAAACACCAAGCAACTTTTTGATAGCAAGGGAATTATCATGCAACTGACTTTCTATCCTCTCATTAAAAGGATTCTGTTTCATAATAAAATTATCAAACTCATCTAAACATTGATCAGGAGGCTTACCATGAGGGATGTCACTTGCGTTGAAATCTAAAAGAGAGTGTACCTCTACCATAGGAGGGTGAGTGGTAGGCTCACACAGCTTCTCAATAGGGGGTAGATTCTTCACGTCTTCAGCTTTAATACCTTTCTCTTTAATAGACTTCTTTGCTTCTCGCATATCCTCGGGGCTTAGAACAAACATGCCCCTCTTCTTTGTTGGTGGAGGTGGTTCAGGGACGGACCAATCTTCATGGTTTTTGGCAATCCTGCCCATTAGATCTTCCGCATCGTCCGGTGTTCTTTTCCTGAAAACACAACCAGCACAACTGTCCAAATAGGACCTAGATTCATCAGTTAGACCAGCAAAGAATATATCAATTAATTCATTCTTAGGAATTTCATGTCCTGGTCTAGCCCGAATCAAACCGCAGTACCTCCCCCAAGCTTTAGGGAGGGACTCATCCTGCAACTGTTTAAAATTATAAATTCTTTGTAAAGCAGCATGTTGCATATGAGCAGGAAAGTACTTATCAACAAAAGAGTGAGCTAAGTCCTAAGGACTCTTAATGGATCCGCATGGAAGTGAATCATACCATGCTTTAGCACCTTCCTTCAAGGAGAAAGGAAGAAGCTTGGTCACATAAAAGTAGCGTATCTTCTCATCTGTGGTAAACAGGCTACCTAGCTCACCAAGTTTAGTTAGGTGTGCAATAGCATCATCATTTTCTCTGCCATAAAAGGGGTCAGCTTCAACCATAGGTATAAGTGAAAGATCAACAGAGAAATCAAAATCAGGATCATCAATGCATATAGGAGATGTAGCAAACTCAGGATTAGGAACGGTTTTGTTTTTCAAAGAGTGTTTTTCAAATATTTTCTTAATAGTTTCAGGGTCAGAGCCGGCAAACTCTGTTAGTTCCCTGCATAAATCTTCATCAAGTATATAGTAATCATCATCAAGGAGCCTCACCTGGAGTTTACTCAAATCAGGATAATCAAAAGTTTCACCAATAGGGTAGCGAGTAACAGGAAGTTCAATTCCATATTTTTCAGCAGCAGCAGTAATTTGTTTCTCAAGAGCATAACCAAGCGAACTAATACCATCATCAAAAGTAGTAGAAGCATCATCAAGAGTATCAGACATAGTAACAGATTCAGTAGGAGCTTCATGTGGTGGTGGTGAGGCAAACTTACTCATAACAGAAGGTGAATCAAGAGTAGCACTAGTGCTCAGAGCAGTACCTCTTCTTGTAGTGGATAGTAAGATCGGAACCTTGGGGTCACCTTTCTTACCCATAGTGAATAAAGTGCAGCGGGTAGGATACCTCAAGTAGACTTGTAAATATTGCTATGCTCCCCGGCAACGGCGCCAGAAAACGGTACTTGATAACCCTCAACCGTAAGGGATCGAGATAGTCTTCGCGGGTAAGAATAACCCAATTTATTGATTCGACACACGGGGAGCCAAAGAGTATTTATAAGCTTTAACAGTTGAGTTGTCAATTCAACCGCACCTGAAATATACTAACTTGCAACAAAAGATAAGTGGTAACAGTGATATGATAGTGATGATAGTAATAGTAAAAGTAAACAGCAAAAGTAAATAGCAGTAGTAAATGGCAGAAGTAGCAACTAGTGACAGGCAAGGTTTAAAATACTGTAGGCTAGGGAGATGGATGGTTGGGCGCTGCATGGATGAGATAGATTCTAACTTGGGGCACGGCACACGGAAAAGTAATGATCATCTAGGCAAATATCAAACAGTAGGCATGTATCCCGTATGTAGTTGTACGTGCTTGCAATAAGAACTTGCACAACATCTTTTGTCCTACCATCCCGCTACGAACGGGGCCAAAAGGAACTAATGGATATTAAGGTGCTCCTGTCAAAGAGCACCGGAACAAAGCAATGAACTCAATGGATACATGTAATCCTCAAACTACGGACCATTCCCTTTGGTGTCCCAAGTTGTCACTTTTGGGATCGCCAGTTCCGAACCGTAACAGGTGCATACAACTCATAGATAGGATCAAGAACACAAATATATTCATGCAAACACATATGGTTCAGATCTGAAATCATGGCACTCGGGCCCTAAGTGTCAAGCATTAAGAATAACAAGTTGTAGCAAAGATGATAAACACCATACTAGATGATAGGCAACATGCCCCCAACAATCTGACGAACTATTACATGATCTAACTCATCCAATCCCTACCATCCCCTTCGCCTACAGCAAGGGAATTACTCACACATGAAGGGGGAAGTCATGGAGGGATGATGGAGTGGGGATGATGATGACGATGGCGACGATCTCCCCTCTCCGGAGGCCAAATCAGCCTCCAGATTAGCCCTCCCGAAGAAGAACAGAGGGTGGCGGCGGCTCCGCGACGAAAAACAGCGAAATAACTTCTGATCTAGGGTTTCTGCGTCGGGAGGAAAAATACGGGCTAAAGTAGGGCACCAGGGGGTGTGGGGCCCACCCAAGCGCACCCCCGGCGCGGCCCAGGGGGGGTGCACCCACAGGGCGCCTGGGCACCCCCTGGCCCCCCTCTGGCCCCACTTCTGGCATTTTGTTTCTTCGGGTGCGTGGATTTTTCGTGATTTTTCGTGGATTTTTCTGAGAAGCTTAAAAATCCGTTTTCCTGCACACAAATAAACCATACAGGCAGCTCTGCTGAAAACAGCGTTAGTCCGGGTTAGTTTAGTCCAAATCATGCAAGAATGAGGTCAAAACAATATCAAAAGTGTTTGGAAAAGTAGATACGTTTAAGACGTATCAACTATGGAGCGCGAAGACTTAGACGTTTCGTTGTTTCCTTTTCTTCTTTGTTGAGTCATAGGAACCACCGTACTGTTAAGTGGGATCCAAGTGAACAAAGTCAGAGTGACTGAAGTGATCCTCAACCAAATCATATGTCTTCGAGCGAAGACAATGAGAGCAAATCTTATCCAGAGCTGGATGAGTCAGCTTTACTTGTAGCCCAAGTAAAGTTGCCGTGTGTGTTTGAAATCTGACCGTTGGAACACGTGTCAGTTCTTAGTGACCCAGGGTCACTTCGGACAAATCAGGTCGGGTTGCCTAGTGGCTATGAATAGCCCACCCCCTACACCATATATTGGTGGCTCCTCAGAGTTATTACACGGCTTTTGTCGTTTGAGAGAAACCCACCTCCGAAGCATTTGAGAGAGAGAGATCCTTGCGAGGACAAAGCCCTAACACCCAGTGCCAAAAAGTGTTAGGCATCACTGAAGTATTTCTGTCTGCGTGACCTGAAGACTTGTTACACTTGAGGGCTGTGTTTCCTCCAGCCGGTTAGGCGTCGCGTTCTGAGCATCCAAGAGTCATTGTGGATCGCCGGTGAACGAAGTCTGTGAAGGTTTGGAAGTCTACCTTGAAGACATACCAGAGTGATTGGGCGAGGACTAGGTGTCCATAGCTCAAGGGGAATAAGGTGAAGACGCGGTCTTCCGAGTTAAATCTCAGCCTCCCTAATCAGACGTACAGTTGTCATAGCAACTGGAACTGGTCTAACAAATCACTGTCTTCCCCAAGCTACTGGTTATATCCCTTCCCTCTCTTTACTTACTGTCTGTCCTTGTGAAGTCATTGCCTGCTTGCCTTATCTGTTTGACTTCACTGTGTGACCACTTGTTTTGATTGGCTTCATTCAATCTTCCATCCTGATCCATACTGCCTAGTTGCTATTAGTTTTAGTGCTTTCACTTCATTGAATACTTGACTATGGCTTGTCTAGTGTAGTCTACCTTCCGCTGCATATAAACAGGATCGGTTCTATCGTTTGTCTTCGGAACTTCCATGTTTTGAAGACTTTCATAAAAATCGCCTATTCACCCCCCTCTAGTCGATATACAGCTTGTTCACATTTCACCTATGATTTACCAAGTGGGAATTTAATTTCCTTTTTTCCTTCAGGACCTTAACAATGTGGTCAGTCTCAGCTTGCTTCATTTTGAAATCCACAAAATATTTAATGGTTGTCTTGAGTACTGCTACTGATTGTATTGTTTGCTTCCTCAACATGTCAACTTCATATCTAAGTGCAGAAGCAAAATCTCTTTCTACCACTAGTTTAGCCTCTAGAGCATCAGAAGTTGGCAATTCATAATGCACGATTGGGCCGGTGCCACTGATGTGGGATGATACAACGTCCATGGGGACCTCGCTCTTTGATTCTGGGCTAACCTGTTTTGCCATTAAAGTTCCGATTGGATTCAGAAAAGTTGAAGTTAGCAAAACATCTCAACTAGGAGTTATAACAACAAACCAGTTAAACAAACAAGGAATTAAAGAGTTTCAATTCGATGCTGAAAAGTAGTTATTAACATCATTGTAACCCGTTGTTGCGGTAGCAAAGCAGTTAAACAAACAAGTAGCTATTTAATTTCAGTCAAAAAGGTAATTCTTAATAGTAAGTATCAAACACATAGATAGATGCAGTCTATAATAGGATTAACAGGCGGTGGCATTATGTAATCAGTAGCAAACTAAATTAAGCCAATCAATGTAATTGAACAATTTTGCAATAAGTGGCTAACTAAAATTCCGAGAAGCAGATAACTAAACTTACGCTAGTTCTTTGTACAGGCAAACTGCAACTTCTTTTTCACTTACAAGGTTGTACGAAGGAGTCCATGGCATCAATTGCTTGGATACGCAGTCCCAATACTTCTTTCTTCCCACACTGCATTAGTAAGTCGAATGGTTAATCTGGTAAGATGGTGCGTCCTTGATATGTTATATGAGGACATGTAGTTAGACTAGTTGTAGCCACACACATCACACTGCCTTTTACTGTATATTTCATGTGATTACTTTTGGCATGTCGAGATCTAAGCAATCTACAATAGGATGAAAAGACTGGCATCCTTCACATTATTGGCGAACTCAGTTCCTAGAAACAAGCAATTCAACCATTCTGTGGGTAAATCAAAAGCGCCACTGGAATATTTTTCACTACCCCTATCATACACGCAAAAAGAGGCGACGCCACCACAGGGGCTGGTATGGGCGGCCGCCTCGCGTGGCTCAAAAGTGTGCACCTAGTTTGAGTCGTCCAGGTTGGCCCAGGCTAGTTTTGTTCGTCCCAACGCACGGCAGGCAATGTAAAAAATGAAGAAAAATGTTTCAATTTGGATAGGCCAATAACACAAGTGCAAGGCAGGCCCTATAGCAGGCTCGCGGCCCAATCGAGTGACTCCCATATCGATCGACAGCAGGAAAAATCCCAATTCATTCGCTCCAGCCTCTAGTCTGGTTCGCTCCTAACCTAGCCGCCGCTGGACAGACCGACACAACACTTCCGTGCGCCCTCGTTGGAGGGCGGTCGCCGGGCTTCAAGCGAATGGAAGGACAAGAAGATGAAGATCCAACCCTGGGTGTAGCCTGCGTGGGAGGCAGCGGTGGCAGCACAGGCATGGCATCGAGCTTTCGCAAACGACAGTCGCAGCTTGCAAGAGTAGCATGCGCAATGAGCAGGTACATCACATCCCTGATTATATCGAATTCAACTCTTCAATTTCTGGCCAATTGTTAAACCTGACGGTGTTGTAAAACTGCTTGTATGTAGGGAATCTATGAGAAAATGAAACCAATTTCTACTTATTTTATAACTTCCCCAATCAATACTGAACTGACTGAATCTAATCAAGTTTCCGGTGCAAACATCCAAGCTCATGTTGTTCTTGAGCCTGAAGTGTCTAATGAACAGACTGGTAATGAAGGATTTGATGCAAACATTTTACATGCTCCTGGTGATGAACATATAGTGTCTAATGAGGCATCTAATGCAAACATTTTGCAAACTCCCATTGAAGGATTTAGTGTCTAGTGATGATCTGCTATGTTGAGAGAGACATGGAGATTAGCAGGCATTGATGACAAGCAAATTGTTGCAAGCCTCTTGGCGAGACTAGAGGGCATAGTGTTGATGGATAAGGAAGCAGAAGCTCTCTTCTTTGTCGATCCAGAACTGGTGCTTTCCGAGAGTTCGAGGCGGTCGACGGTGGGCAAACTATTCTCTCCCCAGCCATTAAGCATCCTTGTTCTGAAGGAACTATGCAAAGAGCTTGGGGACTACATAGAGGGGCACAATTCATAGATCTAGGTGTGCAATTATCTTTGTGATGTGCTTTGGAAGTAAAAGTGATTGGAGACATGCCATGAACAATGGGCCATGGTAATATGATTTTAATGTGATGATCCTAAAGGGGTATGAGGGCAACACGAGGTCATCTGATATGGTTTTTGACAAGGTTGATATCTGGGTATGTCTGACTGACCTGCCGCCACATAAGAGGACAAAGGTCGTCGGTGATGTCGGCAACTGGCTTGGCGAGGTGTTGATAAGGATGGTGTTTCTAGAGGCAAACACCTCAGGGTATTGGTAAAAATCTCAGTCTATGAGCCTCTTGTTAGAGGTTTCTATCTTAAATCCTCACTGGAGATAAAGTTGGGATGTGGTTCGACTTCTACTATGAAAAGATACCCCACTTTGAATGTGGAAGCCTGGTTCATGTTGGGGGTTTATGTGAGCCATCGATTAACTCCACATCTTTGTGGGGCGACTGACTAAGAGCTTCACCAGGACTAAACAACTCGACTACGGAGGGATCTGATACGTCCAAAACGTATCTATAATTTATGCTTGCTCCATGCCACTTTTGGGTGATATTGCTATGATATTCATGCACTTCCATACACTTTTGATCATATTTGGACTAACTTACTAATCCAGTGCACCCCAGTGCCAGTTTCTGTTTTCGGCTGTTTTTGTATTTCAGGTTTTCACGTTTCGAGAACTGCCCAGAAAAATCCAGAAAAATTATATAAAAAATCAGCGATCCGGAAACAACACTGCGTCCGAAGGGCAGCCTGGGGGGGCCACCAGGGCTCCAGGCGCCCTGGCGGCGCGCCACCCTCCCTGGGCCGCGCCGGGGGGGCGCCTGGGCCCCCCGAAGCCCGTCCGGTGCCCCCCTTTGGCATATATTTAGAGGGACCTCCGAAACCCTCAGAACAGGAACTCTTTTCGCGATCCCATCTCTGTTCCGCCGCCGTCGCCGCTTCCAAGATCGGGAGCACCAGGAGAACTCTTCCCGGCACCCTGCCGGAGGGGAGGATCACCACCGGGAGCTTCTCCACCACCATGGACGCCCCCCGGATGACTCGTGAGTAGTCTCCCTTAGACCATGAGTCCATGACCAGTAGCTATGTGATGTTCTCCTCCCGTTCTTGTGCTTCACTAATTAGTCCTCGTGAGCTGCCCTACATGATCGAGGCACCTATGTAATCCTTATGCTATTGCTATGTTGAGTTTGTTGGGATCCGATGGATTATGAGATTATGTTCAGATTGATCTTGAGTAATATATTTGATTCACCTCTTTTATATTTTAGTTCATAAGTAATTCTTGCATGTTCTCCGTTGTTACTTATTGCTTTGGCCGAGTAGTAGGTAGTGACTCCAAGAGGGAACGTTATGCTTGATTGTGGGTTCATGCCCCTCGATGACTAGCTTGAGTGACAGAAACATGAGTCTAGGGGATGTGCTGTTGCCACAAGGGGGAAAACA
The DNA here is from genome assembly GCA_902687465.1 of Secale cereale. Lineage (NCBI taxonomy): Eukaryota > Viridiplantae > Streptophyta > Magnoliopsida > Poales > Poaceae > Secale > Secale cereale. Next base: position 551,977,123 of record LR738713.1, on the reverse strand, counting down.
ACGGTGTTTGTGCCCGCGGGTGCAAGGATTGTTTACTTTACGCAAAGTTCTTTTAATGCAGTTGTCTGTTGCATTGAGTTTACACTATGGGTGGGACTCGCAACTTAATACCAGCGAGATGTTCTGGATAGATATCTCAAGGTGGATGATTAGTAGTAGATATTGATGGATTTCGGTCTACTTACTTTGGCGTACCGCCCATGCTTTGAACCTCAACCTTTCTTGCAATGTAGTCAGCATTGGTTTGCGTTCGTGGTCCTGTCAATTGCCCAGTTGAAATTTGTTTACCTCACATAGCTGTTTTATCGTCTTTTGGGAGAGAGACATCACTAGTGAACATCATGAGACTCCGGTCCATATTACCATCATTGATCACATCCACTATTTACTTTTCGTTATTTACCTACTATTGCAAAAACTATCTATCACTACTATCATTGCTTTTAACCCTTTGCGAACTACAAGGCTGGAGAGATTGACAACCTCTCTGTACTCGTTGGGAGCAAAGTTATTTGTATCTGTGTGCAGGTCCACGTTGATAGCTACTAATCTGGCACCGTAGCAATTGACACCTACTTGTTGAACCTAGGAGTCTCTGGGGAATCGATCCTTGGCATCTTTGCTAGGGGAAAACACTTCTACTTACTGCATCTTACACCTTCCACTTGGGGTAACCAACAAGGGGTTCGAGGCCCATCAAGGAGTATTTTCTGGCGCCGTTGCCGGGGACTCCACTCTTCAGGATAGGGGAGTTGCATGCTATCTTTTACCTTTGCTTTTTAGTCTTGTTAGTTTACCTTTCATTTTTGCTTTAGTACCTTTTTATCGAAAATCACAAAAATAGTTATCTTGCTTGCTTGCTACTATGGGTTCCACCGAGAACACCAAGTTGTGTGACTTCACTAGTCACAACAACGATGACTTTATCAGCACACCTATCAGCACACCTGCCACTTCAGCACCTTCATATGAAATTAAACCTGCTTTACTGAACTTAGTCATGAGAGAACAATTCTCCGGTGCTGGAGATGATGCTGCTTTACACTTGAACAACTTTGTAGAACTTTGTGATATGCAAAAGTACCAAGAAATAGATGTTAATATTGTTAAGCTTAAGCTTTTTTCCTTTCTCCTTGAGAGGAGGAGCTAAAATTTGGTTTCAGTCTTTGCCTAGAAATAGCATAGATTCATGGGACAAGTGAAAAGATGCTTTTATCGGAAAATACTATCCACCTGCTAAAATTATCCAACTTAGAAGTAACATAATGAATTTTAAACAATTGGATAATGAACACGTTGCCCAAGCTTGGGAACGTGTGAAGTCTCTTATCAAGAACTGCCCTAGTCACGGTTTGACTACTTGGATGGTTATCCAAACTTTTTATGCAGGCTTGAACTTTACCTCGCGGAACTTGTTAGACTCGGCCGCGGGAGGAACTTTTATGTCAACTACACTTGGTGCTGCCACAAAGCTTCTCGATGAGATGATGACCAACTATTCCCAATGGCACACCGAACGCGCTCCAACAGGTAGGAAGGTAAACTCTGTCGAGGAGATTTCCTCCCTTAATGAAAAAGTTGACTTGATCATGTCTCTACTTTTGAAGCAATCTACTGTAGATCCTCATGATGTTCCTTTAAATTCTTTGATTGCTCAAGAACAAGTAGATGTGAACTTTATCTCTAGAAACAATTTTAACAACAATGCTTATAGGAGTAACTTTGGTATCAATTCTAGACCGTTCCCCTCTAACTCTTATGGGAACAACAATGCTTATCCTAGTACCAAGAACTCCAATACTGAACTAGAGACTATGCTTAGAGATTTCATCACTACCCAAAAAGCCTTTAATAAGAATGTAGAAGAGAAACTACATAAACTAGATGATCTTTCTTTTAAGGTAGACCACTTAGCCAATGAGGTAAAATTGCTAAAAATTGAAACTTCTCCACTTAAGGAGAGGGAAGTCATCCCTATTAATGCTACTCAAGTGCAAATCAATGAAAACATTAGGATGATGGCTAAGCTTAAATAAAGATGTGCTAGAGAAAGGGAGGAAGAGGAAAGAATTAAGAGCCTTCCTACCCACCACACTGTTGCTACTATCCAAGTTATTGAGGATGTTCACACTCTTAGCACCCAATGTACTCCTGGTCCCAATGGACCTATTAATGGTGATGCTATAGAAACTACCAACCAAAAGAACCTTAAGGACACCACTACTACTTTACTTGATGCTCGTGACCTTGATTTTGATAATTGCACTCTTACCGAAGTTATTGATTTCCTTCACAAGATGTCTAGAGATCCCCGCACTAGCACGCTTAACCTTGCCTTCACAGAGCATATCACTAATGCTCTCATCAAAGCTAGGGAGGAGAAACTTAGAGTAGAAGCCTCCATACCTAGAAAGCTAGAAGATGGTTGGGATCCTATGATAAAAATTTATTTGAATGACTTCTCTTGTTATGCATTATGTGATGTTGGTGCTAGTACCTCTATTATGCCCAAAAGACTATATGATATGCTTAAATTGAAACCTTATGATTCTTGTTCTTTTGGTGTTCGTCTCGTTGATTCTTCCATAAAGAAACCTTTGGGGAGGATCGATGATGTTCTTATTGTTGTCAATGATAATTATGTGCCCGTTGATTTTACTATTATGGATATTGAATGTGATCCTTCATGTCCAATTATTTTGGGACGTCCCTTTTTTGCGCACCGTTGGTGCTGCCATTGACATGAAAGAGGGTAATATAAAATTTCAGTTTCCTCTCAAGAAAGGTATGGAACACTTCCCTCGTAAGAATGTCAAGTTACCTTTTGAGTCCGTTGTACGGGCTAGCTATTCTTTTACTCTTGATAAAACTTGATCTATGCATTATGCCTAGCTTAAAGGCATAAAAGAAAGCGCTTTTGGGAGGCAGCCCACATGAATAAATTTTTGATTTTGTTGTGTCTTGATGTTGTTTACTTCTGTAGCATCATCATTGTATCTTTGCTTTTCATATTTGTGCCAAGTATAGCCTCCGATTGCTAGAAAGTTCAAAAGTTGTGAGGTGCTGTCCAGGAAACAGATTCTGTCCTTGGATAGAATAATTCGTATAAAATCACCAGATCATATTTTTGGTCTGAATTTTTTCGACAGCGTTATCTATATAATTGTCTTTCGTGCGTCAGTTCTGAGTTTTTTGATTTGAGTTGCAGAAGTATCCCGAACAGATCAATTACTGCCTGCTGTTCTGTTTTTCACAGATTCTATGCTGTTTTGCCTTACCTTCACTTTGCGAATTAAGAACTTGCTCTTTCTTTGCAAAAACCTTTTGGCAATCTTGAGAAACAGTAGAACTTCAAGAATATCCTTATTTCCAGCAAGGTATAATTATTTTATTAAGGGTACTAACCTCGCTAATCAGATTATGATGAGTTGTGTATGAAGGGAGTTTTCAAGTGTGCGAGGGAAGATGATAAAAAGATTCAGGAGTGTCAAGCGCTCAAGCTTGGGGATGCCCCCGTGCACCCCCAAGAAATATTCAAGGAGACTCAAGCATCTAAGCTTGGGGATGCCCCCGTGCATCCCCTTCTCCATCAACATTATCAGTTCGTCTTTCGTTCCGCTATATTTTTATCACTTCATGTGTTATGTGCTATGCTTGGAGCGTCTTGCTTTTAGTTTTCTTTTTAGTTTTTCATAACGAGTCGGAACCCAGCATTCCTTTATATGGGAGAGAAACACGCTCCACTTCTACCTAGAACATAACATAGAATTTTCATGTCTATCTATGCTGTGTGTGTTCTTTGTCTTTTAATAGCTACTATCATACTCTGCTCTTAGTATTCATGCTTATCTTTTCAAGAGCTTTTATTTAGTTGGTTGCTTGAACTCTCTTTAATTACCATGCTCACCTTATTAAGAGAGTTTGCTTCCTTTGCATTGGTTAATGTGTCTATGATAAGGATGCTACTTTCATGATGGTGCTTAGTAGTTCAGGTTTTCTTATGGTTAATCTCAAATAGCTGGGAGGTTCCCAATGTGTTATTGGAGTACCAACTTGATTTGTCTGCCTATGATGTGGTATGGTTTAGTAATATCTTCCTTCGAGAATTTATTTTGATTGACTTGGCGTATGCTCACGCATATTCAAGACTGTAAAGAAAGTCTGTCAAGCCTTGATGATCTTTTATTTCTGAGTAGCGATATAACTACCATGCCTGATTCAATATTGCTTTGTCGCTCTGCATGATTATGACCGTCATTGCTCTCTTAGTTGGTCGCTCCCAGTCTTTTGCTAACCTCCACCTGTACTAAGCAAACTAACCATGCAATACATAGCTCATGGGAAAGTAGCCTAAAAACTATTGTGGTAATGAATATGTTGCTTATGTATCTTATTTCTTATAAGTTGCTTGCTGAGCGGTAACCATGTTTCTGGGGACGCCATCAACTGTCACACTTTTGTTGAATATCATGTGAGTTGCTATGCATGTTCGTCTTGTCTGAAGTAAGGGTGATTTACCGTGGGTTGAATAACTATGCATATTGTTAGAGAAGAACATTGGGCCGCCAACCAAAGCCATGCATCATGGTGGAAGTTTTAGCTTGGACCTTAATCCTCAATCTCTCATGAGAATATGCTTATGCATTAAAGAGGAGTCCATCATCTATTTTCTATGTTGTCCCGGTATGGATGTCCTCAAGTTGAGATCTATCAAAAACGAGAAATCAAATGCGATCTATCTCCTTGGACCTTTGTACAGGTGGCATAGAGGTACCCCTTTGTGACACTTTGTTAAAACATATGTAATGCAATGATAACCCATGGGGATCCGAGCTAATTAGGACAAGGAGCGAGCACTATTAGTATTCGATGCATGAGGCTTGCAACTTATAGGATGTTTTATGCATGACACATATGAAGTACTACTACCGTTGACACAATTGCTTCCATGTTTTCAAAATAAAAAGTTTTAGCACTTAACCTTTCTTTTACCTTTATGTTGAAGCACCAACTACTGAGAGCATGATTGTCATTCTGAGTGTAATGTGCATTTTCCCAAAGTAGCATTGTCTTTTGCATGATTATGATATCGTTTATTCTGAAATGATTGTATCTAGTCATCACTTAAACCTTGAAGGTGCCCTTGCATTTATGTTTTGCATCACTAAAGGGGGCAAGCTAGATATCACTTTGTCATATTTGCACATCATGTTCATTGCAAATCTTTTTGATGTTTTAGTTTCATGTTGTAAAACTTTCAGTCATTTGTGATTTTCTCTTGAGGCAACTTAATTACTTTAGAATCATTGTCTCAGTAAGCTTTTGTCATATGACTATGAGAAAGTCCTATATGGTTAATAGCATGTCACCACAGAAATTATTCTTGTTATCATTTACCTACTCGAGGACGAGCAGGAATTAAGCTTGGGGATGTTGATACCTCCAAAACGTATCTATAATTTCTGCTTGCTCCATGCCACTTTTGGGTGATATTGCTATGATATTCATGCACTTCCATACACTTTTGATCATATTTGGACTAACTTACTAATCCAGTGCACCCCAGTGCCAGTTTTTGTTTTCGGCAGTTTTTGTATTTCAGGTTTTCACGTTTCGAGAACTGCCCAGAAAAATCCAGAAAAATTATATAAAAAATCAGCGATCCGGAAACAACACTGCGTCCGAAGGGTAGCCTGGGGGGGCCACCAGGGCTCCAGGCGCCCTGGCGGCGCCCCCCCCCCCGGGCCGCGCCGGGGGGGCGCCTGGGCCCCCCGAAGCCCGTCCGGTGCCCCCCTTTGGCATATATTTAGAGGGACCTCCGAAACCCTCAGAACAGGAACTCTTTTCGCGATCCCATATTTGTTCCGCCGCCGCCGCCGCTTCCAAGATCGGGAGCACCAGGAGAACTCTTCCCGGCACCCTGCCGGAGGGGAGGATCACCACCGGGAGCTTCTCCACCACCATGGACGCCTCCCGGATGACTCGTGAGTAGTCTCCCTTGTACCATGAGTCCATGACCAGTAGCTATGTGATTTTCTCCTCCCGTTCTTGTGCTTCACTAATTATTCCTCGTGAGCTGCCCTACAAGATCGAGGCACCTATGTAATCCTTATGCTGTTGCTATGTTGAGTTTGCTGGGATCCGATGGATTATGAGATTATGTTCAGATTGATCTTGAGTAATATATTTGATTCACCTCTTTTATATTTTAGTTCATAAGTAATTCTTGCATGTTCTCCGTTGTTACTTATTGCTTTGGCCGAGTAGTAGGTAGTGACTCCAAGAGGGAACGTTATGCTTGATTGTGGGTTCATGCCCCTCGATGACTAGCTTGAGTGACAGAAACATGAGTCTAGGGGATGTGCTGTTGCCACAAGGGGGAAAACAACGGTGTTTGTGCCCGCGGGTGCAAGGATTGTTTACTTTACGCAAAGTTCTTTTAATGCAGTTGTCTGTTGCATTGAGTTTACACTATGGGTGGGACTCGCAACTTAATACCAGCGAGATGTTCTGGATAGATATCTCAAGGTGGATGATTAGTAGTAGATATTGATGGATTTCGGTCTACTTACTTTGGTGTACCGCCCATGCTTTGAACCTCAACCTTTCTTGCAATGTAGTCAGCATTGGTTTGCGTTCGTGGTCCTGTCAATTGCCCAGCTGTAATTGGTTTACCTCACATAGCTGTTTTATCGTCTTTTGGGAGAGAGACATCACTAGTGAACATCATGAGACTCCGGTCTATATTACCATCATTGATCACATCCACTATTTACTTTTCGTTATTTACCTACTATTGCAAAAAATGTCTATCACTACTATCATTGCTTTTAACCCTTTGTGAACTACAAGGCCGGAGAGATTGACAACCTCTCTGTACTCGTTGGGAGCAAAGTTATTTGTATCTGTGTGCAGGTCCACGTTGATTGCTACTAATCTGGCGCCGTAGCAATTGACACCTACTTGTTGAACCTAGGAGTCTCTGGGGAATCGATCCTTGGCATCTTTGCTAGGGGAAAACACTTCTACTTACTGCATCTTACACCTTCCACTTGGGGTAACCAACGAGGGGTTCGAGGCCCATCAGGATCTCATGGTGTCGCGGCTAGTAGTAACAACAATTTTGGTAGCTCCCGCACACGGAATAGTGAACGTGGACGTCATGAGCAATCGAGAATAAGAGACCTCCCGACAAAGAGGAACCTTAATGCACAATTTTCCCGGATGGCTGACTCCCGCACTGGCGTGGAGCAAAGGCCGCTGGAAAAAGAGGAAGTGAACAACCCGAACAAAGAGAAATTCATGCACAAGTCATTGAGAGAGCAAGATCTTTGGTACGAATTTGATCAAAGGAGAGAAAAGGACTTGAGAAATAAATAAAACCAGCAATAGAGACAGAGAGAAGGAGCTTGCGATGGATCCTGGGAATCGTAAGATAAAGGAAACCATTGGCAGCCAACATCGGAGCCGATGTGCAGAAGAAGACAAGAGGTCAGACATGGCTTTGGAACCGGGCTGCATGATGCGGGTGGCAGAAAAAAAGGCATGTATGCTCGACGCCAAAGGCAGGAAAAAGAACCACTTCGGTTCAGGAGTTCACAACCTAAGCTTGAACATGAAAATATGAAGAGCATGCCCAAGCAGTTGTGGGTAGCTAAGGATGATCCGGACATGCAGGTTACACATGATGCTTTCATTCGTGATACGATAGAGAAAATGTCTATAGTGCTTGAACGCATCTCAGAAAACATGAAAAAAATCGGCGGACCCTGTGGCGCATGGCCACCGAGAGCAATGAATCTTCTTGCCTGGAACTGTCAATGATTGGGGTTGAACTCGACAGTGAGTAAACTTCGCGACCTGATTAGGTCCTACAACCCAACGGTGTTGGTTCTAAGTGAGACAAAAAATAAAGCCAGGGCTATGGGCAAGCTGAAGTGAAGTCTGGGATTCATGAGTGGCGTCGCGGTGGATTGTGTGGGTCGAAGTGGAGGCTAGCCCTATGGTGGAGGGAAAATTTGAAAGTAACAGCTAGGCCATGATGCCAATATATCCTAAATGCAGAGATTACAGTCAATGAAAAAACATGTAGATTCACTAGTTTCTATGAACCTCGCATGGAGCTAAGAAATAAATCATGGGATGCCATTAGATATATTTGTGCGCAGGATGATCTTCCATGGTTGTGTGCGAGGGATTCTAATGATGCAATGTTTCAATCAGATCAGTTAGGAGGGAACGCGTGAAGCTTCTCGAGGATGGAGGACTTTTGAGATTGCTTGGCCGACCATGGTCTCCTCGATCTAGGCTTCTCATGGTATCCGTACACATGGGGCAATAAAAGGGAAGGACATGAGAATGTGCGACTCGACCGGGACACATGCAATGACGGGTTTTTGGCCATGTTTCCGAAAACATTAGTTGAACATCTAATTACCGAAGAATCTGATCACATTGCCTTGCCCATCCATGCCCCAATCCCAGAGGGGAGGGCCCCAAATACATATTACACTCGTAACCACTATAAGGTTATGCATTATATCCCAAAGACTATCAAACACATAAAAGAGAACCTCAATTTGCAGGAGCGCAGGTTCACACCACATACTATAGTTTATACTAATCCAACTCACGAAGCTGAGTTTAATTACATTATCAGTCTCTTTTTATGATGAATGTCTCGGTATCATAATGAAAAGTATGATGACTAAATTTCTTTATTTAAACCAATGCAATTTTTATTTATTTGAGAAACAAGTAGGAGATCTCATATGCACCAAATCAAACCAAGTGAATCTAGATGAGCATGCCACGTAACCAAATCATATGCAAAAGTGCAATTGACAACATTGTATGTTATTTATAATTACAATAATACTACTAATTTAAATACAAGTACAAAGCATACATATGTTGTAACTTTTTACTCAACCTAACTTGAAAATCACAGTTGACACCCTAGAAGTTTCTATGAATATGTTTACCTAATATACACTAGATACCACTATTAGAAGATATATTTTTAGTGTGTATCATTTAGAATTCTTTACCATGATATTGAATAATATTAAAAAAACACATATATAGATACACAGACCTATGCATATACACTATAGTTTATGAAATATTAAAACGTTACTCAAAATATTCTTTTAACAAGAAAGAGTATTTTTGTTACATCATACAACTTAAGTTTCGCACAATCAATTTTTTAAAATAATAATCATTACAAATGTATAACAAAGAATACTACAATTATTATTTAGAACCTTTGTTATGGGGTTAATTACTTGTACTAATTAAAATTGTAATATGGTACGATTAATTTGAAATAAATAAAAAAATTAGTATGAAAAATCTTTATTTTGCATTTCCCGGGTGTTCTTTTTGGGTTGTGTGTGGGATTGAGTCCTTTCCTCTTGATGTATAGCTAGGTCGATAATCACGCCAACTATGAAGAATACAGTGAACAAAAAGATGAAGTGCCTGGTGTTGTGGAATTAGCACGGCAGATGTCCGGTTTAACGGACTTAGTTGAGGAACCATCGCACGGGTTAGCTTGAAGGGGTTAAAAGCACACAAAGGACAAAGAGGGTTTATACTAGTTCGGTCCCTTCGATGAAGGTAAAAGCCTACGTCTAGTTTGGTTTGGTATTGCTTGGGCGTCGATAAACAGGGAGCGGATTGCTTGCCTGTGTCTCGACGGGTTGTTTCTTGTTCTTGAACCGTCGCCGGGTCGTCCCTTTATATAGAGGCGACGCCCGGTCCGGTTTACAGAGTCCCGAGGCCGGCTCATATTTGTGTCCGCCTCGGTCTCTGCTCTTTCTTCCTTGTATCTCAAGTTTACATGATAGGACGGTTTACAAACCGTAAACTTTACACATGGGCCCTAAGCCTTCATGGGCAGTAATCTCTACTGATCTTACAATTACATAACTATATCACCATAATCCGGTTTACCCTAGCCGGTTTACACCTACTAGTAATATCCCTGACATTAGGCCCCAGAATGATTTGAACTTGTTCATATCAGTCTTCTAAATCTTGCATAACCTTCTTTCTTGTATCTTCTTGGTTTTTGTAAACCGGCTATGACGTCATCCCTGGAAATCATTTGATTCGATCGTGACATCACTTCCGCATTTATCGCGCGCAGCTGTTTGTTATCTTTGTTTAAAGGCCATCCCGAGAATCGAGGCGACAGGGGAATCTTTATCCAATCTTTTTTCTTCCTCAAATCCCGCGCCTACCATTTCGTCTCTCCTCGGCCTATAAATACCGCTGAGGCCCATCTCTTTCCCCTTCTGCTTCTTCTTCTTCCGTCTCCGCACTCGAGCTTTCGCCACCGTCCGTCGAGCTCGCCGTCGCCAGCAAGTCCGGCCGCTGCATCAACCTAAACGCGACCAGATAACTCGCTGCCTGTCGTTTCCTTCTGCCTCAGGTATCCCTTTTTCCCTCGATGTAGATCTATAGCTTAGGGTTTCACCATGTTTCCGCCATTAGACCTCAAAGCTTTGGCTGTTCGTCCTATACGCCATGCTTGTAATAAGCTCAACCTTAAATTTATCTTCGAAACTTGCTCCCGCTCCGCTGCCTTATGCTTAGACTTGGTATTAGATTCAATCCTTAGATTCATTCGCTCTGTATAAAACCCCCGCAGTTCTTCTGTAATAGACCTGCATAAATTTCCTCTTTTCCTTTATCACTCAGATATGTTTTACCTTAGCCTCTTGTAGAAACCTGTTTCTTCATCCTTTATAGATCTGTAAGATACTCGCCGGTTTAGTCAATCATGCATTGTTTCTGCCACATATCAACCATGAATCCGACGGTTTAGCTTCTTCCTTTTCTGTTGTCATAAACCGGTAGCAACTCGTTTCCCGCTTGCTTCCGGGTTGTCAATGCCATTAGTCCCTAGTCTAAACCGTCGTTGTGATTTTGCATATGTGATCCGGTTTATGCCTTTGTACTTGAATAATCCGGAATTTATACTTCACCTTTTCAGCCCTTTCCTTCTGCTAATATGTCTGCCAAGCATTTTGTTTCCTGTGACTGGGTTCCTTCCGTCATAACGGAAGAAGATTTAGCTAATGCTGCTGCAGTTGGCACTCTGGGCCCTCAAGCAGTTCTGAAATGGCGGGCCCCAGGAAATGAATGCCCCCTACTCCCAAAGAAGGGGAAGTTATTGTTTTCTTTGATCATATAGCCCGGGGCTTTAGTCCTCCCGGTTCAAAGTTCTTTCGGGACGTGCTTGCCGCTTTTCAACTTCATCCTCAGGACATAGGCCCAAATTCCATATCAAATATCTGCGACTTCCAAGCTTTCTCCGAGGTGTATCTTCAAGAGGAGCCATCAGTCGACTTGTTCCGAGATTTTTTCCATTTGAACCGGCGAACTGAGTTTACTGGCGGACCTCATCAAGAACTGGGTGGGGTTAGCATTCAAAAGAGAAGAGACGCGGTCTTTCCTCACGTTGCTCTCCATACACACCCCAAGGATTGGAACAAATCTTGGTTCTATTGCCACGATACTTCACCTGAAGGAGAGAACACACTGCCGGGTTACCGCAAACATCGTCTTCCTGAAGATCATCCACTGCCGCAGCGTCTCAGCTCTTCAGAACGGCCCCGGTTCGCTTCTCAACTCGCCAAACTCAAAGCCTTTATGGCCAATGGATTGACTGGAGTTGATTTTATGCGTTGCTGGCTTGCCTGGAGTATCCTCCCTCTGAGCCGGCGCTCCGGTTTAATGTATCAGTATACCGTAAAGCCGGATGATCCTCAACGGTTTTTCGACGTAACACTTTCTGAAAAGGAAGTTATCGAATCTGCCAAGAAAATGCTCAATATCTCTCTGGAGGAATGTAGCCAAACCGGATTGGCTCCATATTATAGGAAGAACAAACTGCCAGCGGTAAGCCTTAATCTCTTCTGTTTGTTTCTAATCCGTTCATTTAAATTATTTTCCATTTATCTCTCATCTTCCACACAGGCCGACGATCCTTTCTGGAAAAGGAAACCTCAGGATAAGTCAGGCAAACAGTCGCGCCGGAAAACTTTCGTTGTTAAGAAGAGAAAGGCGGCTGTTGGCTCCGGTTCACATGTCGAAGAAGATGATCCGGATTTTGAGGTATGAATCAATCCTGATATGCTTTGTTATCTTTCATCCCGATTTATGTTAACAGTGTCTTTTCACAGGATTCGGCTGAAGCTGATAAAGCGGCCGAAACTGAGGTAATCACTCTTTCTTCAGATTCTGAACCGTCGGTGCCCAAGATGCGTAAGGCATCTCGGAAGTATCCTTTTTCTCATCCTTACGCTCAACTGGACCCCAATTTTCTTTTGAAGAAGCAGCAACATGAAGCCCGCCGGACTACGTGCCATAGTGGCCATGTAGTTGAGTCTTCCGGAATATCTCTCACTCCGGCCCGGAGGCGCCGCTCTGAGGTTTTACTTTCTCCAACTCTTCTTTATCCCAAGGCCGGACTTATGCGCAAACCACTTAAACCGTCTGATCCTAATTATCAGGAGACACCTTTATCGTCTTCCGGCGAATCAACCGCCACACAGGTCCCAACTCTGAAGACTGTCCCTGGGTAAGTCCTTTACTTCTTCCGGTTTTACCTTTGTATTTGCTTTTGTGACTCTGGTTTCTTTTTCCAATTCCTTTCAGCAAACCTAAGCCTAGCAAAAGGGCAAAGGCCAGCAAAACGGCTGCTGAGACTGCCACTGATGATCCGGCGGCTGATCCGGATACAGTCATTCCTCCGGAAAATGAGCCTACAGTTCCGCTTGATGATCCTGCTCCCATGGATCATGATCCCGCTACAGCTCCTGAAAATCCCAACGCTGAAAATGTCCATGAACCGGCAAGTCCTGTCCGGGCCAACCCTCCTCGTACTAGCCCGGCTCCCGCTAGTCCGGTTCATACTGCTACTCCACAACCAGCAGCTGCCTCTTCACAGCCAACTACTGCTTCTTCCCCAGATGTTCAAATAACCGGGACGGGTTTTACCGCTCCTGCTGAGCCTATCGTCTTAGCTAAACACACTCCTAAAATGGAGAAGCTCCAGCAAGAGAAGGGCAAGTGGAGCACAGACTTGTCCAGTTATGCCGAGCTGAGTGCCCAGGAGCTTTATTCCGGGTACTTAAACCGTCTTCATACCACTCGGGACTATGAAGCGGGCCTAGTCAATATGATGAAGGACAAATACGAGGTATCTCACTTGTCTTTTGCTTTTGCCTTCTATGTATTTTTGTCTATGTCATGGTAGTCCCCAAGTTCCAGTTTAGCTTTGTTGAAGGTGAACCGGTACTTTCAAATGTGGGCCAATAATCTTACATTATCCCCCAAGTGCTAGGGGCATAACTCGTTTATGTGCCTGGGACTTGTTTGGATTTCTCTTTCAATACTTCAACTGCCCATTAGTCCCCAAGTGTCAAGTAGATAACTTGTTTATGTGCTTGAGACTTTATCTTTAGTTGTCTTTCTTTGATACTTCAATTGCTCATTAGCCCCCAAGTGTCAAGTGGATAACTTGGTTATGTGCTTGAGACTTGTCTGAATTGTAACTTTTTTCTCTTGGCTTTCTTTGCAGGTTGACTTGACCCGGAGAGCTGAAGAGATAACTAAACTCCGGAATAGACTTGCCGAAACTGAATCTGCTGCTGCTAAGGCCAAAAAAGATCTGGCGCTGAGTTTAACCACTGCTGAACAACTGAAGAAATATTTTGAAGCGGAACGGGCAACCTGGGAGGTACAGAAGAATGCTCTTGAGAAAAGAGCAAAGGATGCTGAGGAAGCCCTTAACCCGGTGACACAAGAGCTGGCCGGTTTAAAGCGGCAAATAGAACTTATGACTTCTGCTGTCTTTGGTAAATACTTAACTTGCACGTGCTTTCGTCTCTGCAATCTTTAATCCCCTCCGGTTTAACTATGGTAATCATACGCAGGGCGCCGCGTCACCCATCTTGGGGATGATTTACGGAAAAAACTCAAGGCCTCTTATACTCTGGTTGAGCAGCTGTATTCTGGCGCTCAAAGAATCATAAGTGCGATGTCTTTTAATAAACTGGCCCCACCACTATCCAAGGTACTCTGGAGAAATTGTCTATCTTGCCTGCACGCTTGGAAGAGGTGAAGAAGTCTGCTGCCCGAGCCGGTTCTCTCGTAGCGCTCACCAAGGCCAAAGCGTGGGTTCCAGATTTTGATCAGGAAGAAGCCTTGAACGGGTATCCCAGCACCAAAGAAGACAGATCAGCCTTCACTGTTAAAGACCTTCATGCTTTGACGAAGGAGATGCGTCCTCTTGCCAGCAAACTTGCTGTTGAATCAGACTTGACCAGGTATCATCCGGCGTACGATTTACAGAATGAGTAGGTGGATCGGCTGGTTTATGATACCGTAAATCTAATCCCACCAGTGTGCCCCCACACTTTCGCCCCAGATGTTGATCCGTCTGATCTCATTACGGAAGAGATGTACTTCCGTGCTTTATCAAAAATCGATTGGTGCGTCCCTGACTTTCAGCCGCTTCAAGAAGACGAAGAAGCTCCGAAACAGGTCGATCCTCAGCCGTCGCAACAGGAGGAAGCATAGGCCGCACAGTTTATCTTTGTAGTTGCGGTATTCTGTTTGTCGAGAAAACTTTAATCCGTTCAGGCTTGCTGTGCCTTGTAATAGGATAGCTCGAAACATTGTTGTTTTAATCCGGATGTCTCAACTTTGCTTTGGCGTCTGCCAATTTGAATCCTTTGTCCGCTATGGTTTATCTTTTATACTATCTGTATCCGCATAAATAACAAAAAAGATGTCCTAGCGGTTTACCGCCGGACTGATTAAATCGTTCTCATACATATCAAATGAATGTCTGCGTTATACCAAAAAGAATTTCATACCTTGGATTAAGTATGCTTGACCTCCTTAATCCGGCAAACTTTGCAGTTTTCCGAGGGAGCTCTTGGCTCTGTTGAGATAGACCCAATTAGAATTCCGGGTTTACAGAAGCTACCGGCTTAAATAATGCTGGAGCTCTATGTCCAGACTTTTGAAGGATGTGGTCAACTCTGAAGTTATCCAGCTCCGGATTAAAAAACCATAGAAACGCATGAAAACATGATAACCCTCAACCGTAAGGGATCGAGATAGTCTTCGCAGGTAAGAATAACCCAATTTATTGATTCGACACACGGGGAGCCAAAGAGTATTTATAAGCTTTAACAGTTGAGTTGTCAATTCAACCGCACGTGAAATATACTTACTTGCAACAAAAGATAAGTGGTAACAGTGATATGATAGTGATGATAGTAATAGTAAAAGTAAACAGCAAAAGTAAATAGCAGTAGTAAATGGCAAAAGTAGCAACTAGTGACAAGCAAGGTTTAAAATATTGTAGGCTAGGGAGATGGATGGTTGGGCGCTGCATGGATGAGATAGATTCTAACTTGGGGCACGGCACACGGAAAAGTAATGATCATCTAGGCAAATATCAAACATTAGGCATGTATCCCGTAGGTAGTTGTACGTGCTTGCAATAAGAACTTGCACAACATCTTTTGTCCTACCATCCCACTACAAACAGGGCCAAAAGGAACTAATGGATATTAAGGTGCTCCTGTCAAAGAGCACCGGAACAAAGCAATGAACTCAATGGATACATGTAATCCTCAAACTACGGACCATCCCCTTTGGTGTCCCAAGCTGTCACTTTTGGGATCGCCGGTTCCGAATCGTAACAGGTGCATACAACTCATAGATAGGATCACGAACACAAATATATTCATGCAAACACATATGGTTCAGATCTGAAATCATGGCACTCGGGCCCTAAGTGTCAAGCATTAAGAATAACAAGTTGTAGCAAAGATGATAAACACCATAGTAGATGATAGGCAACATGCCCCCAACAATCTGACGAACTATTACATGATCTAACTCATCCAATCCCTACCATCCCCTTCGCCTACAGCAGGGGAATTACTAACACATGAAGGGGGAAGTCATGGAGGGATGATGGAGTGGTGATGATGATGACGATGGCGACGATCTCCCCTCTCCGGAGGCCAAATCAGCCTCCAGATTAGCCCTCCCGAAGAAGAACAAAGGGTGGCGGCGGCTCCGCGACGAAAAACAGCGAAAGAACTTCCGATCTGGGGTTTCTGCGTCGGGAGGAAAAATACGGGCTAAAGTAGGGCACCAGGGGGTGTGGGGCCCACCCAGGCGCCCCCCCCCTGGCGCGCCCACAGGGTGCCTGGGCACCCCCTGGCCCCCCTCTGGCCCCACTTCTGGTATTTGGTTCCTTCGGGTGCGTGGATTTTCTCTGATTTTTCGTGGATTTTTCTGAGGTACTTAAAAATCCGTTTTCCTGCACACAAATAAACCATACAGGCAGCTTTGCTGAAAACAGCGTCAGTCCGGGTTAGTTTAGTCCAAATCATGCAAGAATGAGGTCAAAACAATATCAAAAGTGTTTGGAAAAGTAGATAC
Source organism: Secale cereale (assembly GCA_902687465.1). Taxonomy (NCBI): domain Eukaryota; kingdom Viridiplantae; phylum Streptophyta; class Magnoliopsida; order Poales; family Poaceae; genus Secale; species Secale cereale. The sequence continues at coordinate 551,960,638 of LR738713.1, read as the reverse complement.
GTTTGAGACGTATCAACTCCCCCAAGCTTAGCATATTGCTTGTCCTCAAGCAATTCAGTTCAACGAACTGGACGCGACAAAGAAAACTTTGACAAACTCTTTTGCTTCATTAGATATATATATAAGCATATACTACGAAAAGAGTTCAGCAAGTATTAAAACAGTACTTATGAGAACAATGCAAGGAGCAATCCTTCTTTCAAGTGACCAGTCACAAATAATTAAGAGTAAACAATGTATTACTGAAAATCAAGACAAGATCACATTGCACATAGCTTGAGCATATTAAGGTGGTATCTCGCTAGCCTTCATGAGTGAAGCAAAACATAAATGCAGAGACTCCTCCAAAGTTTTAAAGGAGACTAGAACTAAGAATTTCAGAATAAATCATATCACAAGTATGCAGAAGACAATGTAATACTTTGGGACAATGCACATTACACTCAGAATGACAATTATGCTCTCCTAGTTAGTGCTTTGAAGAAAGAAGGTGAGACTCTCGAACCGTGGCTTTTATTGGCAAAGTTGAAAACCCGTGATCGGAAACAAAAACTAAACATGTACCAGAGCTCTTGGTTTAAAAAAAACAGAAGTAAATATGTTTTGAGAGGTGCATATTTCGTCAACGAATGCTAGCAGATAACTCAATCACTTTTTAAGCTAGACAAATCTCGAGGAACGGCTCCCACATGAGGACGATCACATCCTCTTAATCTCCTTTGTTTATCACTGCCAAAGTTTTCTGATTTCTCATGAACAAAGCGTGAAGGAGGGTTTGTTTGTTATATTATCTTTTCGAGCCGGGCGCACTCAATGCCAGTTCCTTTTCATATTAGGGGTTTGCACATTATACATGCAATCCAGGGGTGAAACTTGTCCAACTTAAAGAGATCATGAATTAACTACTACTTCCTCATGAGCTAAAACATAGGCACAAAAAGGGAAATGCTTTTGAATAATTTCGAGATGGTACATGAAAGTCTTCGTTAGGAATGGCAGGTAAATACCATGTATAGGAAGGTATGGTGGACTCGTATGGCATAACAGGTTTAAAGGGTTTGGATGCACAAGCAGTCAGTCCGCTTAGTACAGGTGGAGGTTTAGCAAAAGACTGGGAAGCGACCAACTAAAGAGCAATAACGGTCATAATCATGCAGAGCGACAAAGCAACATTGAATCGGGCATGAAAGTGATATAACTATTCTAAAACTCAAAGATCATCAAGGCAAAGTAGACTTTTAGTCTTAAACATGTGTAAGCATGTGCCAAGTCGATCCAAAAATTCTTTAAAGGGAAATACCACCTTAGTATACCAGACTATGAACAGTGCAATGCATGTAGATCATTTCAATAACACATTATATACTCTAGTTATTCGAAACTAGCCACAAGGAAAGCATGAACCACTGGAAGAGCATTGTAAACATAGCACTATGTTGCTACAAGCTGGTCTCTAGATCATAAGTACAGGCATATGTACAAAAGTAGAAACAATAAGAGTTCATACCGGTCTTCCTTGTTGCTTCCTTCCAGTCGATCTTCGTCATTACTGCTTGTCACTTGCACGATCGAACGTAGGAAATATAATCAAATGCCATCATGGACTCGAGCTGATCTCTGAAAACAAAGCAAACTAAAGAGAAAAAGGAAATCTTTTTGTTTTTTTTCAAAGGTTGAATAAAAGCAAAAGAAAGAGAAAATCTTTTTGTTGTTTTTGCAAAGAGAGAAGTAAAGAAGAACGGGCAAAAACTTCGAAAAGATCAAAGCGAATAAAACGGATAATACAATGGAAAAGTGAGAAAGACACGTACTCCCCCAAGCTTAGGCTTTTGGCCTAAGTTGGTTAGCAGCTACTGCCCCCAGGAGCCTCCTGCTCCAGGGGTATGGTGGTGAGACCAAGGGTCGTAGAAGGATGATGGCGCGTACACCGAACTCCTCGGGGTCTCCCACGAGGAAGGTTTCGAGCGCCAAACAGAGGAAGACCCTTCACCAAACTCGGTGGCGGTCTCTTCCTGAAAATGTGGTATATCACCGTGCCTCTCCTCGTCGGGCACAACCCCCTCCATGGGGTTATGGAACTGATGTTGGACCATGAACTCATCGAACTGGACAACATCAAAGGACCATCCGTTCCTGCGAGAAAAAACAAACAAAAGAGGTGCAGGTAGACGGATCTCGCGTTCCGCGGTAGTTCCGAAACGCAAGATATAAACAAGGTTATCAAGCTCAGAACCCTTGGTAACAAACTTATGCCTTTTCATAGCAGCAAGATCAAAGCTTAAATAAGTAAAAGGAGTATCATCAGGGTGTGGGGTGCCTCCAAGATGCTCTAAGATAAGAGTGGCATAAATGCCACCATATAAGTCCCCCTTGTTACCGTTCATAGCAAGGCGTCGAGCAATTAAGGTACCAAGATTATAATCAGACCTCCCTGAGAGGGCTGCTGCTAGGATAGCAATATCCGGAGCAGAAATGTTGCTCGTGTTGTCACGAGCTAACACCCCTCTAGCAATATAATATGCAAAATACCTGAGGTGAGGAAACAAGATGCTGGAGATCTTTGACCGATGAATACCCCTCGTACCCATGCTGCAGAGAGAGTTGATGACGGTTTTCAGCTCGGAGGGCTGAGTGGCCATCCTTGCCGTCCTCCCAACGTTCGGCACACCTATTACTTCATAAAAATTTCCCAGAGTCATGGTGATAAGATCATTATAAATTTTAAACTCAATAGCACCTGAGTCAGGATTATATCTAAAACTGTTAATGAAACCGGAGGTGAGTTTCTTATACTGAGTAACACGGCTCGTGACGAGTCGTGTCAAACCCTAGCAGTCGATGGTGAAGCTGCGGCTCTAGTGACTCGATCGGAGTGTGCGGGCCTCCTCTTCTCAAGCCATCCTTTTGCCCTTCCTAATAAACTCATTTTTGAAAAAAATTACAATTTACAAAAACGAGGATTAAAACAAAGTGAGCTAAGGCAAACTACTCAACTCACTTGCCCAAGGCATAAACTTGCATCAAAACTTGGAAAATAACTTTCTACACATGCATGCAAGCTCATCTCTACAGCACCAAGAACTACTAAATACTCACAAATGAGGCCACCAATCAAAAATCTAATTGGAGGGGTGGAGGAGTCACATACCAGGGAGTATTTGCTCAAAATTTCAGCTCAAATGATGGGCTGTAGAGAGAGATCGAAGAATCGCCTCCAAGAACAGCAAGAACAGCAAGAACAAGACCAGAACTCGGGTTTCTGGAAAAAGAGAGAGAGAAGGGAAGAAGAAGTACCTGGAGGGGGGTCCCGTGGGCCCCAGGCGCCCTGTGGGCGCGGCCAGGGGCTGGGCCATGCCAGCTGGCCGCCTGGGCCACTGGTGGCCCCCCTGGCTGGCCCCAGGACTTTCCGGGTCTCTCCCGTTGTGGAAATTTTTAATATAATTTTTCTAGAATTTTTCTAAAAACTTCACTGTTGAAATTTTTTCGAAGTTCAAAAAGCTGCGAAACTCTTTGAAAACTTGAAGCAGTTAGTAGTATTGTGAAGCTTCAAAAACATAGATACTTGGTACAGCAAGTAGGACAACACTAAAAACAAATGAAAACATAGCAAGCTCAACTTTTTATCCATATAAAACACGTTCACTAGTAAGGTTGATCAAGTCTTACCAACAAACAAGCGATATATAGAGCAAAAAGTCTCACCTCCTACGAAGTAATCACTGAACTTTTACCTGGATGGACATTGTCCCTACCATGATAGTTTTGTATTTGCGAGGCACATGTAGTGGACAGTCCCATTCTCCAATTTTCACGGTCTCGATATTCTCTATAGAGTTGAGGGCATGCCTCCTGTCGGTCTTCTTCGGAAAATATACCGTGTGTTCTTTATCATTCACATGAAAGGTAACCTTCCCTTTGTTGCAATCAATAATATCACCTGCGGTGTTAAGAAAAGGTCTACCAAGAATAATGGACATGCTCCCATCCTCGGGCATGTCAAGCACAACAAAATCAGTAAGAATTAAACAATTAGCAACTTCAACTGGAACATCCTCACAAATACCTATCGGAACAGCGGTTGACTTGTTAGCCATCTGAAGGGAGATATCTGTAGGAATTAGTTTCTCTAAGCAAAGCCTCTCGTAAAGAGAGAGAGGCATAACACTCACTCCCGCTCCAAGATCACATAAAGCAGTTTTGACATAATTATTCTTTATCGAGCAAGGAATGGTGGGTATACCTGGATCACCGAGCTTCTCAGGAATCTTTCCACTGAAAGAATAGTTAGCAAGCATAGTAGATATTGCATCATTAGGAACTTTTCTTTTGTTAGTGACAATATCTTTCATATATTTTGAATAAGGAAGTAACTTAATAGCATCAGTCAAAGGGATTTGAAGAAAAAGAGGTTTAATCCATTCACAAAACTTATTGTAATGCTCTTCTTCTTTAGATTTGATGGACTTACCTGGAAAGGGCATGGGTTTATGTACCCATGGTTCTCTCTCCTTCCCATGTTTTCTTGCGATGAAGTCTTCTTTAGTGTACCTCTTACGTTTGTCAGGTGCTTCTTCTTCTCAAACTTCAGACGGATCATTTTTCTCATTATCATTACCTTCAGGTTCAGCACCGTCTTCAGTCTCAGCATCGGAAATAGATACACTGTTGGGATCAATAGCTGGCTCTTCATCTGCAATAGGATCATTAGAATTGTCAGTCTCTTTATGTTTCATCTTCTTATTTGGAGAGACAACAATTTCTTCTTCCTGCATTTGAGAATCTTGCTCGATTCTCTTCGGATGTCCCTCTGGATAAAGAGGATCTTGAGTACTAGTTCCTCCTCGGGTCTTAATCCCAAAAGCCTGCAATTTATCTTGTTTGGCATTGTTAGCAAGCAAATCTCTTTGCACATTAGAAATTTGATCAAGCTGAGTTTGAACCATATGAAAATGCCTCACAAGACATTGAACATCATTAATTGTTCTATCTAGAACACCAAGCAAATTTTTGATAGCAAGGGAATTATCATGCAACTGACTTTCTATCCTCTCATTAAAATGATTCTGTTTCATAATAAAATTATCAAACTCATCTAAACATTGATCAGGAGGTTTACCATGAGGGATGTCACCTGCGTTGAAATCTAAAAGAGAATGTACCTCTACCATAGGAGGGTGAGTGGTAGGCTCACACAGCTTCTCAATAGGGGGTGGATTCTTCACGTCTTCAGCTTTAATACCTTTCTCTTTAATAGACTTCTTTGCTTCTCGCATATCCTCGGGGCTTAGAAAAAACATGCCCCTCTTCTTTGTTGGTGGAGGTGGTTCAGGGACGGACCAATCTTCATGGTTTTTGGCAATCCTGCCCATCAGATCTTCCGCATCGTCTGGTGTTCTTTTCCTGAAAACACAACCAGCACAACTGTCCAAATAGGACCTAGATTCATCAGTTCGACCAGCATAGAATATATCAATTAATTCATTCTTAGGAATTTCATGTCCTGGTCTAGCCCGAATCAGACCGCAGTACCTCCCCCAAGCTTTAGGGAGGGACTCATCCTGCAACTGTTTAAAGTTATAAATTCTTTGTAAAGCAGCATGTTGCATATGAGCAGGAAAGTACTTATCAACAAAAGAGTGAGCTAAGTCCTGAGGACTCTTAATGGAACCGCATGGAAATGAATCATACCATGCTTTAGCACCCTCCTTCAAGGAGAAAGGAAGAAGCTTGGTCACATAAAAGTATCGTATCTTCTCATTTGTGGTAAACAGGCTACCTAACTCACTGAGTTTAGTCAGGTGTGCAATAGCATCATCATTTTCTCTGCCATAAAAGGGGTCAGCTTCAACCATAGGTATAAGTGAGAGATCAACAGAGAAATCAAAATCAGGATCATCAATGCATATAGGAGATGTAGCAAACTCAGGATTAGGAACGGTTTTGTTTTTCAAAGAGTGTTTTTCAAATATTTTCTTAATAACTTCCGGGTCAGAACCAACAAACTCTGTCAGTTCCCTGCATAGATCTTCATCAAGCATATAGTAATCATCATCAAGGAGCCTCTCTTGGAGTTTACTCAAATCAGGATAATCATAAGTTTCACCAATAGGGTAGCGAGCAACAGGAAGTTCAATTCCATATTTTTCAGCAGCAGCAGCAATTTGTTTCTCAAGAGCATAACCAAGAGAACTAATATCATCATCAAAAGTAGTAGAAGCATCATCGAGAGTATCAGACATAGTAACAGATTCAGTGGGAGCATCATGTGGTGGTGGTGAGGCAAACTTACTCATAAAATAAGGTGAATCAAGCGTAGCACTAGTGCTCAGAGCAGTACCTCTTCTTGTAGTAGATAGTAAGATCCGAACCTTGGGGTCTACTTTCTTACCCATAGTGAATAAAGTGCAGCAGGTAGGATACCTCAAGTAGACTTGTAAATATTGCTATGCTCCCCGGCAACGGCGCCAGAAAACGGTACTTGATAACCCTCAACCGTAAGGGATCGAGATAGTCTTCGCGGGTAAGAATAACCCAATTTATTGATTCGACACACGGGGAGCCAAAGAGTATTTATAAGCTTTAACAGTTGAGTTGTCAATTCAACCGCACGTGAAATATACTTACTTGCAACAAAAGATAAGTGGTAACAGTGATATGATAGTGATGATAGTAATAGTAAAAGTAAACAGCAAAAGTAAATAGCAGTAGTAAATGGCAAAAGTAGCAACTAGTGACAAGCAAGGTTTAAAATATTGTAGGCTAGGGAGATGGATGGTTGGGCGCTGCATGGATGAGATAGATTCTAACTTGGGGCACGGCACACGGAAAAGTAATGATCATCTAGGCAAATATCAAACATTAGGCATGTATCCCGTAGGTAGTTGTACGTGCTTGCAATAAGAACTTGCACAACATCTTTTGTCCTACCATCCCGCTACGAACGGGGCCAAAAGGAACTAATGGATATTAAGGTGCTCCTGTCAAAGAGCATCGGAACAAAGCAATGAACTCAATGGATACATGTAATCCTCAAACTACAGACCATCCCCTTTGGTGTCCCAAGCTGTCACTTTTGGGATCGCCGGTTCCGAACCGTAACAGGTGCATACAACTCATAGATAGGATCACGAACACAAATATATTCATGCAAACACATATGGTTCAGATATGAAATTATGGCACTCGGGCCCTAAGTGTCAAGCATTAAGAATAACAAGTTGTAGCAAAGATGATAAACACCATAGTAGATGATAGGCAACATGCCCCCAACAATCTGACGAACTATTACATGATCTAACTCATCCAATCCCTACCATCCCCTTCGCCTACAGCAGGGGAATTACTCACACATGAAGGGGGAAGTCATGGAGGGATGATGGAGTGGTGATGATGATGACGATGGCGACGATCTCCCCTCTCCGGAGGCCAAATAAGCCTCCAGATTAGCCCTCCCGAAGAAGAACAGAGGGTGGCGGCGGCTCCGCGACGAAAAACAGCGAAAGAACTTCCGATCTGGGGTTTCTGCGTCGGGAGGAAAAATACGGGCTAAAGTAGGGCACCAGGGGGTGTGGGGCCCACCCAGGCGCCCCCCGGCGCGGCCCAGGGGGGGCGCGCCCACAGGGCGCCTGGGCACCCCCTGGCCCTCCTCTGGCCCCACTTCTGGTATTTGGCTCCTTCGGGTGCATGGATTTTCTCTGATTTTTCGTGGATTTTTCTGAGGTACTTAAAAATCCGTTTTCCTGCACACAAATAAACCATACAGGCAGCTCTGCTGAAAACAGCGTCAGTCCGGGTTAGTTTAGTCCAAATCATGCAAGAATGATGTCAAAACAATATCAAAAGTGTTTGGAAAAGTAGATACGTTTGAGACGTATCAAAACACAAACACAAAAACACAGGTTTGCAAATAAGACCATGTAGACGAGGCTTTTTGTGAGCTGCCAGGCTCTATATCGAGGCATCTGATTCGAATACGATCAGTAAACCCGGACCAAAGGGGTTAAGCTAAGATTCGAATACGACCTTGTGGCTCCCAGTGGCTTTAAAATTTTGAGCCAATCAATGGATTCAAATACGATCCAAAGGGCTTATGGTTCGAATACGACCATGTAAACCGGATCACAAGGGGTTGAGCTAGGATTCGAATATGACTGTGTAGCCCCCTTGTGACCGTGGAGATTTGAGCCAATCAATGGATTCGAATACGATCCAAAGGGCCGATGGTTCGAATACGACCATGTAAACCGGACCACAAGGGGTTGAGCTAGGATTCGAATACGACCGTGTAGCCCCCTTGTGACCGTGGAGATTTGAGCCAATCAATGGATTCGAATACGATCCAAAGGGCTGATGGTTCGAATATGACCATGTAAACCGGACCACAAGGGGTTGAGCTAGGATTTGAATACGACCGTGTAGCCCCCTTGTGAATTTGGTTATGTTCTCTTTGGTTCGAATACGACCTATGTTTGAACATGAATGGCTATGTTCTCTTTGGTTCGAATACGACCTATGTTTGAACAGGAAGCCTTTAGTGAGTTTGGCTATGTTCTCTTTGGTTCGAATACGACCTATGTTTGAACAGGAAGCCTTTAGTGACTTTAGAAGTAGAGTACCTATATGGGAGTTGCGCTTTGCGGAAAAACCCTCTTTGGTCCCTTATAGAATTGTCCTGCATAGCCAGATAGGCTGATCAAAGCATCTTATTTTCTTAATGAAAATGATATATAACAAGAGAAATAATACTGTAGATGGATATCACCATAAGATACTTATATTGAAAAAAAGGGCTGATCCCCCGGTTTATCGAGGGCGCCGGTTCATTCATTAATCATAATATATACATAGGATACAGCAGAGCTCATGGCTCAAGTATAGTAGGGCCGCAGGAGAGCGATGTTCCACGGCCTCTTTGTCTCTTCTTCTGATGTCCGTGAGTCCTTGTGTTCTCGAACGTCCACCAGGTAATATGAACCGTTGTGTAGATTCTTGCTGACCACAAAGGGCCCTTCCCAAGGCGGGGATAACTTGTGCATATCTGTTTGATCTTGGATGAGCCGGAGTACCAAATCCCCCTCCTGGAACGTCCTGGTTTTGGTCCGGCGGCTGTGATATCTGCGCAAGTCCTATTGATAAATCGCGGATCGTGCTGCTGCTATGTCACGCTCTTCATCTAGCCGGTCCAAACTGTCCTGTCTTGCCTGCTCATTGGCCGCTTCAACATAAGCCGTCACCCGTCGTAAATCATGGCGGATATCGCTTGGAACAACTGCTTCAGCGCCGTACACCATGAAAAAAGGTGTATAACCTGTGGACCGGTTCGGCATAGTATTGATGCTCCAGAGGACAGAGGGTAATTCCTCAACCCAGCACCCTGGTGTTCTTTGCAAAGGAGTCATAAGTCGGGGCTTGATACCTCGCAAAATCTCTTGATTTGCCCTTTCAGCTTGACCATTGGATTGAGGGTGAGCTACAGAAGACACATATAGGCGAATATGCTCTCATTGCCAAAACTCTTCCATCTCTCCTTTAGATAAATTGGTGCCATTGTCTGTGATGATGCTGTGTGGAAAGCCAAACCGGAAAATTACCTTTTTGATGAATTTAACCGATGTTGCCGCATCACACTTGCTCACAGGCTCTGCCTCAATCCACTTTGTAAACTTATCCACAGCAACCAGCAGATGAGTTTTTTGATCTTGGGATCGTTTGAAAGGCCCAACCATATCGAGCCCCCAAGTCGCAAACAGCTAAGTTATCGGTATCATCCTGAGCTCCTGTGCCGGAATAAGAGCACGTCGTGAAAATTTCTTACAAGCATCGCACCTCCGGACTAGATCCGCCGCATCAGCATGGGCTGTCAGCCAATAGAACCCATGTCGAAAAGCTTTAGCCACCAAGGATTTTGAACCGGCATGATGACCACAATCCTCTTCATGGATCTCACGAAGGATATCACAACCTTCCTCAGATGACACACACCGCTGAAATGCTCCAGAAACACTGTGATGGTGAAGTTCTCCGTTTACAATTGTCATGGATTTGGAGCGCCGGATTATCTGTCTTGCTTCAATCTCATCATCTGGCAACTCTCCACGGCTTAGATATGCCAAGTAAGGGAGCGTCCAATCCGGGATAACATGAAGTGCCGCAACTAGCTGTGCTTCCGGATCAGGAACGGCCAAATCCTCCTCCGACGGTACTTGAACTGATGGACTGTGTAACTCATCCAAAAAAGTATTCGGTGGCACCGGTTTACGCTGTGAACCCAACCGGCTTAGAGCATCAGCCGCTTCATTCCTTCGCCGGTCTATGTGATCCACTTGATATCCTTTGAAATATCCTGTGACTGCTTCAACTTCTCGTCTGTAAGCTGCCATGAGAGGGTCTTTAGAATCCCATTTTCCGGATACTTGATGTGCCACTAAATCTGAATCGCCAAAACACTTGACCCGGCTCAAGTTCATCTCCTTAGCCATCCGTAGGCCATGAAGCAATGCTTCATACTCTGCTGCATTGTTAGTACAAGGAAACAGTAAATGGAGGACATAACAAAACTTGTCACCTCACGGGGAAGTTAAAACAACTCCAGCCCCCGAGCCTTCTAACTGCCTTGAACCGTCAAAATGAATCGTCCAGTATGTAAGATCCGGCTTCTCCTCTGGTGCTTGCAGTTCTGTCCAATCATTGATGAAATCCACCAATGCTTGGGATTTGATAGCGGTGCGTGGCACATACTTTAATCTGTGTGGGCTAAGCTCAATGGCCCACTTCGCCACTCTGCCAGTAGCCTCCCTGTTCTGGATTATATCTCCCAATGGAGCTGAACTGACAACAGTTATTGGGTGGCCTTGAAAATAATGCTTCAATTTCCGGTTTGCCATGAACACGCCATATACTAGCTTCTGCCAATGTGGGTACCTTTGTTTGGATTCAATGAGGACTTCACTAACATAATAAACTGGACGTTGAACCGGATACTCCTTTCCTGCTTCCTTGCGCTGGACCACGATTGCCACCCTGACTGCCCGTGCATTGGCGGCGATGTATAACAGCAATGGCTCATTATCAACAGGGGCAGCAAGGACCGGCGGCTCTGCCAGTTGTCGCTTCAAATCCTCAAACACAGCGTTTGCCTCATTACTCCATATAAACCGGTCTGTCTTTTTTAGCATCTGATAAAGCGGAATTGCCTTCTCTCCCAGGCGGCTCATGAACCGGCTCAACGCTGTAATCCGGCCAGCGATACGTTGAACATCATTGATGCAAGCCAGTTTAGTCAGAGACGTGATTGCATTGATCGTCTCCGGATTGGCTTCTATTCCTCTATTTGACACCAAGAATCCAAGGAGCTTGCCCGCCGGAACACCAAAAGCACATTTCTTCGGATTAAGCATCATTTTATAGGCCCGAAGGTTATCAAAGGTTTCCTTGAGGTCCTCTATCAAGGTCTCCTCCTTCCTTGACTTCACCATAATATCATCCACATAGGCATGAACATTTCTCCCTATATTCCCCTTGAGACAGTTCTGTACACAACGCTGGTAAGTTGCTTGAGCACTTTTGAGCCCAAAAGGCATAGACACATAGCAAAAAGCACCGAAAGGAGTTATGAAGGTCGTCTTCTCCTGATCTTTAACTGCCATCTTGATCTGATGATATCCTGAATATGCATCCAAAAAACTTAGCCGCTCACATCCCGCCGTAGCATCAATGATCTGATCAATACGCGGGAGAGCAAAAGGATCGGTTGGACAAGCTTTGTTTAGGTCTGTGTAATCCACACACATTCTCCACTTTCCATTTTTCTTTAACACCAGCACCGGATTGGCCAACCACTCCGGATGAAAAACTTCAACTATGAACCCTGCGGCCAAAAGTCTGACCACTTCTTCTCCTATAGCCTTGCGCCTTTCTTCGTTGAAGCGGCGCAGATATTGCTTGACTGGTTTAAACTTCGGATCAATGTTAAGACTGTGCTCAGCGAGTTCCCTCGGTATACCTGGCATGTCAGAAGGTTTCCATGCAAAGATATCCCGATTCTCACGGATGAACTCGATGAGAGCGCTTTCCTATTTAGGATCAAGGTTAGCGCTGATAGTGAACTGCTTGGATGAATCGCCTGGCACAAAGTCAACTTGCTTGGTTTCCTCTGCAGACTTGAACTTCAACGCCGGATCATGCTCTGTAGTTGGCTTCTTTAACGGGGACATATCTGCCGGATCAACATTGTCTTTGTAAAGCTTCAACTCCTCCGTAGCACATACTGCCTCCGCATAAGCAGCGTCTCCTTCTTCGCAATCCAATGCAATCTTGTGACTTCCATGAACCGTGATGGTTTCTTTGTGACCCGACATCTTGAGCTGTAGATAAACATAGCACGGCCTAGCCATGAACTTGGCGTAAACCGGTCGTCCAAACAGGGCATGATAGGGGCTCCGGATCTTGACCACTTCAAAGGTTATCATCTCCGACCTGGAATCCTGTTCATCTCCAAAGGTAACTTCTAAGTCAATTTTCCCAACTAGGTAAGCTGACTTACCTGGCACTACTCCATGAAACACCGTGTTTGACTGTCTTAGCTTCTTATCCGTCAGCCCCATGCGACGGAAAGTCTCATAATACAAGATATTGATGCTACTGCCGCCATCCATGAGAACCTTGGTGAATTTGTAGCCACCCACCTGTGGTGCTACCACTAAGGCTAATTGGCCCGGATTATCAACTCGCGGCGGGTGATCCTCTCTGCTCCACACAATAGGTTGCTCCGACCAGCGCAGGAATTGTGGTGTTGCCGGTTCAACTGCATGGACCGCCCGCTGTAAGATTTTTTGATCTCGTTTGCACAAACTCGTAGTGAACACATGCTATTGCCCACTACTCAGCTCCTTCAGATTACTCTGATATCCGGACTGCTGCTGCTGCTGACGCTGCTGATTGCCTTGGTTATTGTGATTACCCTGGCCCTGCTGTTGGCCGCCCTGATTATTATAACCACCTTGACCATACTGATGGTTACCTTGGTTATTATAACCACCCTGACCATACTGATGATTTCCTTGATTGTGACTGTTGTTGCCGCCATGATATCCTGATCCGGAACCATTACCCTGGTGACCCGGACCGTGAAACCCGGGGCCTGAACCACCGCCCGGCGGTCCGTTGTTAAATTTGGCCCAGTTCACGGCCTCCATCAGTATCTGACATTCTCCCCAGGTATGCTTAGCCAGATTTCGCTTCGTTCCGTGTTTCGGGCAAGGCTCGTTCAATTGTTGCTCCCAATTAATGAACCCTCCGCTGTTTTGCGGGGGCGGCTTATCCTTGTTGCGCTGAAAACTCCCTTGAACTTCGGTATTGGCCACGAAATCAGAGCCACCCTCTGCCTTTCGCTTACCTAAGAAGCTTGTTCCAACCGGATTAGCTTGCGCCGGTTTACCAGGTTTATTTGCTTTTCCGGATTTATCTCCATCCATTTCTAGATACTTAGCGTTGTCGGAGTCCCCATACTTTACCAAAGCACTCATGAGAGTTCCCATGTCATTACAATCCGGTTTGAGCCGTCCCAGTTTCAACTTCAGAGACTCAAACCGGCAATTATTTTCCAGTGTTACTATCGCCGTACTGGGGCTGATACCGTTCGAAGAGTGCAAGATTTCTGACACTCGCCGCACCCATGCGCTGGTAGGCTCCTGATCTCCTTGTATACATGCTGCTAGATCCACCACTGACATTGGATGCTTGCACGTATCCTTGAAATTTTTGATAAATTGGCGGCGTAACTCGCCCCATGATCCGATGGAGTTAGGTGGTAAACCCTTAAACCAGGTCCGGGCTGTACCCTCAAGCATCATTGTAAAGTACTTCGCGCAAGCCGCTTCATCCACGTCCAGCATCTCCATAGCCATCTCATAGCTTTCAATCCAAGCCTCTGGAGCCAAATCTGCGGTGTAGTTAGACACTTTACGCGAACCCTTGAAATCTTTGGGTAACTTTACGCTTCGTAAAGCGGGGACGAGACACTGCACCCCAAAGGAACTCGCCGTAACTCATGTCTTTGCTGTAGCTGTGTGAACCGGCGTCGTTTGGCGGATCTCCTCGCGGGCCGCAGGTCTAGCCCGGTTTACCGCCTCCTGAGTTTGCGCTTCTGCGCCCGCCGGATTATCCTGTCTGTGACGGTGTCGCCTCCGTTCACTACTGGATACCTCCGGTTCATCCCAATGCCTAGTATAACTCCGGCTATGGCGGGGTGTTGAATGAAGCCTCTTCCTGCTATAGGAATATGCCTGCTGCTGCGTCAATGCCGTGTTAAGCAGATCCTTGACCCTGTGTGCTTCCATTGCCACGGGGGACGTCCCCTCAATGGGTAAAGCGGCCAGACGTGAAGCGGCAGCAACAATGTTATCCAAAGGGTTTCAGTAATGGCCCGGAGGAGTGGGGATGTGAGGCATGGACATAATCCGTCGATCTTGCTCCGCAGTGGGCCGTTGAACCGGTTCGCCCCTCGCTGGGGCTGCCCTCCGGTTTATCTCCGGATCGTTGCTGGCTCCCGCTCCTAACGTCCCGAAAAGATTCATCGCCTCATAAACCGGCGGTAGACGAGACTGGTACCTTCGATTCCTTACTCCTTGCGCAGAGGCCTGTTCCATCCTCAGCTAGAAGGCCTGAGAATCCAGCTCTGCCTGCCTTGTCGCTATCATAGCCTTCTCTGCATTCAGATCCTCTCATGCTTGCTCGATCCGGCCCCTCAGCTGAAGGAGTTCTGCATCGTGTTGCGCCTTGTCTGCTGGAGCCACCACTGCTACTGCCCGGGTTGTCAACTCCTCGACCAAGGCGGATAGAGCGTCAGAGGGCGAGAGGGCTTGGCCGCTCCCCCCTGCACCAGCTTCTGCTATGATCGCCCCGTTCACCGTGGACTGTGGCGTAGGTTGTGATCCGGCCATAAAGGCAGCCACCCGGTTTGGCGGATCAAAGGGGTCCGGAATACTGTCTCCGTCGGACACACCCTCAGATCGGCCGTCCCGCAACAGATACAAGGATTCAGTCTCTCCAGATGAGGATTCATCGTCGGAATAGATAACTGTCTCGCCACCGGAATCCGATCCGTCCTCGGCTTGGACTCCGTGAATTGCTCCGACGAAAACGCGCTTCATGGCAGGCTGAATCCGAGCCGATCTCGCACGCTGAGCTGGCTCGACGATGTTGGGGAAGATGTCCGGCCCAGGTCCCGGTTCACCAATCTTGCCGATGAAGACGTGGATGCCGCCGAAGGGAACCCGGTACCCATATTCGATTGAATCGGCCTCCGGGCCCCAGCCTGCGTCGTCGATGTAGATCCGGCCGCGGCGACTCGTGGTCATCCGGCCGACCGCGTAGCCCCTGAGCCCTTCAAAGCTGCCCTTCAAGAACTCGAAACCACAGTGCGCAGGCCCCACGGTGGGCGCCAACTGTCGTGGAATTAGCACGGCAGATGTCCGGTTTAACGGACTTAGTTGAGGAACCATCGCACGGGTTAGCCTGAAGGGGTTAAAAGCACACAAAGGACACAGAGGGTTTATACTAGTTCGGCCCCTTCGATGAAGGTAAAAGCCTACGTCTAGTTTGGTTTGGTATTGCTTGGGCGTCGATGAACAGGGAGCGGATTGCTTGCCTGTGTCTCGACGGGTTGTTTCTTGTTCTTGAACCGTCGCCGGGTCGTCCCTTTATATAGAGGCGACGCCCGGCCCGGTTTACAGAGTCCCGAGGCCAGCTCATATTTGTGTCCGCCTCGGTCTCTGCTTTTTCTTCCTTGTATCTCAAGTTTACATGATAGGACGGTTTACAAACCGTAAACTTTACACATGGGCCCTAAGCCTTCATGGGCTGTAATCTCTACTGATCTTACAATTACATAACTATATCACCATAATCCGGTTTACCCTAGCCGGTTTACACCTGCTAGTAATATCCCTGACACTTGGGCTGGATTCCCTGCACGCTTATGTTGGCTATGTTGCGATACATGAGACTCCACTTCAAGGGGTATTCAGAGTTCTCCATATCAAATTTTTGCACGACCGTGTAGAAGATCCAAAATATTCCTGGTGTGACGATGCATCCAATTAGTATGCCGATCGACTAGCTCACTACCACGGACCTTGGAAATATCAATGTCGTATGAGCAACTTTCATATTTGATATCATGGTTCTCGTTGTGTTGATGACACCCCCCAATAAACCGCATCCTACCAGGCCAATGATGGCACTTTGTCGTATATTGCCCTGATGTTGATTTCGGCGAGTTCAAACCATAGGTGCTGCAGAAGGCCACTGCCGATGCAACTACGTAAAATAGAGCTACGTAGTACCATGTCAATTGGCTGAAGATGTGCGCTAGCGCTGCACCAGATAGCATCGCCACCATTGCCAATGGTGTGGGTGTCAGATCCTTGTTGAACATTTTGGTGTGCTGCTGGTTGTCAAATGTCTCACTTTTGTGTGAACATAACCCTTCTTCCGCGCATGTGCACAACTACGGTCCAGATGAAGATGTAAAGGACACCCCCAAGCATGAGTGCGCACGACATGGTGATCTGCACTATAGGAATTAGGAGTGAGCAAGATGGATATACCAATTATCTTTTCGTTTGAAGAAGCGAGAATTAACTAGGTAGCCTTTGATGTTGTCAAGCCATCCTGCTCAACATCCGCAGGGTACCATTGCCCCTTATTGTGTTCCAGGAGAGGCATGATGAATCCGTATGACATGATTGCTCCGACGAGAACAAAGTAACTTATAATGTACGGGCAAATCATGCAAATACCAACCTACATGACAGAGAACACGAAGGAGAAGCTACAAGAGTAAAAAAGGTGATTATTTGCATAATTTCTAAGAGCTATGTGTGTTGCTGGGGG
>LR738713.1:551914648-551939651 GCA_902687465.1 Secale cereale | reverse complement strand
CCCCCAAAAAAAAGTTTGAACCAACTTGTGAAGGAATTTTTTTAGGGAGGGGTTAGATGAAAACTTTGCTAGCTTTTGGCCCCTCTCCAAACACTCTTATTTTTTCTTTCGCTCCCAATAGATTCTCGCTCCGCCACTGTAAGTTGTTGGAAGGGATTCTCCATTTCCTTGTTCGTGGTAGGATGATTCGAGTGCCTCATTGGAAGAAGGCTTGGTCGCAGACTCACAAATGGTGGTATATACTATCTAAAAAGCTACTCGTAGCAGCGGGGTGCGGTCAGAGCATCTAATACCGAACGTCCCATATTTGTCTGAAACACCGGGTGGCCTGCCTAGTTACTGCTCGGACGTAAAATTGTCACCCAATCGGCCATCTCAAACAGAGCCCGATTGCTCGGACTGGTCGGCAATCCTCATACCCAGCTGGCTAAACACATGATTCTCATTTTCTAATAAATGCGTGAACAATTTTAAATACATGATTAACCATTTTAATCACACAACAAACCTTTAAAAAATACGATACACATTATTTTTAAAACTACCTTTAGATTATGTTGGAACATTCTTCTAAAAGCTTCCTAATGTATTTGTTAGAAAATTTCAAGAAAATAAAATTTGAAGAGAAAAAAGAAAACAAAAGAAAGATACTTCAATCCGGAATTCAAGCTCAGATGCACCATGCACCCAGTGAATGGTAAAATCAAAAGAATAGAAAACAAATTAAAAAAATCCTAATTATTTTGTGGTTCAAGATGCTCCCACGTGTGAACTCTGTGCAATTTTTTTGCGAAATTTGGACGTTCAAGGAGCTTGTGGCAAAAGAAAAAAAACAAATCAGACGTGAATAGCGCAATTTTCAATAGTTTCCCGACAACCAAAATTTTAATTTTTTTGCCATGAGCTCCTCAAATGTCTAAACTTCATCAAATTTTGCATGGAGATCACGCATTTGAGCATCTTGCTTGCATTTTTAATGATTTTATATTTGTTTTATTATTTTTGGCGATTTAACTATTCATGTCGGGCAGCTCAGGAGCCAAATGCCGCACCCGCAAAATAATACCTTTTTTAGATAATAAGAAAATAAAAGAGTACCTAGTTTATGTGCTTATACGCGCGTAGTAGTGTGTGATGAACGTACGTTATTTTTTATGAAGGGCATCTGATAGACGTACTCCCTCGGTCTTTTTTTCTGCATATTAGATTTTGTTCAGGTCAAACATTGCAAAGTTTGCCCGAATTTATATTAAAAAATTAACATCTATAATACCAAATATATATACTATGAAACTACATTTCATATAACGAATCTAACAATATTAATCTGGCATTGTGAATGTTGATACTTTTTTCTAGGGAATCGTTTGGCAACGGCGCGTCAGCCGAACGTTCGGCCGGTCCCGCGTGTGACGTTCGATCACAGCGACCAACCACTTAAGAATCTGGCGATCCCTGTTTGCGTTGTTGGTTTATCATTTATTAGCCCGTCACGTGGCCTTGGCCCACCATGTGCGCTCGTCCAGCTTTTCCTGGTTCAGCTTTCTTCTTCAGCTTTTCTATTTTTATTGGGCCATCACGTGCTGCTGCATACTGCGACTATGGTGATTGCATGATGGAACCATTGATAATTTTTGCTGCATCGACTCATGATGGAGCTATGACCGGCGATGACAGGGAAAATGATTTTTGCTGCAACTGTCATCGGATTTTGCTACGAGCAATGAGGAAATTTGCTAGATCAATTCATGGCAGAGGTGCGACTCGGTATGGTGACGACGACGATATTTTGCTGCAACTGTTATTGTTGTTGTTGTTTTTTTTGCACGAGATTTTTTGCTACATCCATTTCGTCGTTCATGCTACCATGTGCAACGAGCGTCGATGGTGTTAAGAAGCTTCAACTAATGTGGGAAAAAGTTTCAATCGACGCGAGAAAAAGCTTTAACGGGCACGGCGGTGATGGGGATGCGGGCGAGATTTGTTGGAACCGACCTTCGACAGAGCTACATGCTACAACCACGTCGCAAAGTGCTACAACCAGCTCCACACACTACTACAATGGTAAATGTTTGGGCGCAGTGCGTCGGCCGAACTTTCGGCCGGTTCGCACGCCACGCTGGCGCACGAGCCCCGCGCAGTATCTCCGCGCGCCCCGGCTTCTTCCAGCGCCTCCATCCCCTACCTTCAGCGCGCGCATCCTTCCCCATTCCTCCTCCCCGCGAGCAGCGACTGGACCACCATGAGCTCCATCACCGGCGGCCAGGCGCTCCCTCGCCGGCTGCCATGGCCAGATCCATCCCCTACCTACAGTCTTCCCGTGCGCACATCCCCTCCCCTCCCCTGTAACGCCCCGGACACACCCGCCGGTGGTCGTTACTCCTGGCGGGATCTAGACTGGCCTCACATATCAATACTAGTCTTTTCTACGCACTTTGTCCTCACTCGTGCGCACCCGGGAGCAACTTCCCGGTCGGTCACCCATCCTGAAACTACTCCAAGCTAAGCACGCTTAACTTTGGAGTTCTATCCGAATGGGCTCCCGGAAAAGAAGGAATTACTTATTGATATGAGTAGTCTATCATCCCTAATAAGCCAGGCCATCACATCCCCCTCCTCCCGGGCTGCGTTTGGGCCACCACAAGCTCCATCGCCGGCAGTCAGGCGCTCCCTCGCCGGCCGCCATGGCCGCCTGCCACCATGCCCGGATCCCCCCGCGTATACAAGTGTTGCAACCGTCATCTAAAAAAGCTTCAACAGCCGTTGAAAGAAGCTTCACCATAGATATAGAAAGCTTCATTGGCACTGCACAACAAGGGAAATCTGCAACCGTTTTTGAATTTTTCTACTACCGGCAAAGCTTTTTGCTACATCCATCAGGCAGAGCTGCGACCTCACGAGGACGACAATGATTTTTTTGCTGCAACCGTAGCAGGTTTTTGCTACTACTGTTGGAGGTTTTTGCTACATCCATGTAAGGCGGAGCTGCGACCTCGCGAAGGCGACGACGGCGTTTTGCTGCAATCGTAGTTTGATTTTGCTACTATCGATGATTTTTTTTGCTACATCTATTCAAATGGCGTTGATTGACTGCGACGGCGTTTTGCTGCAACCGTAGTTTGATTTTGCTACTATCGGTGAATTTTTTTTGCTACATCCATTCAAATGGCGTTGATTGACTCGCGGCCGCCGTCAACGTATTTTCGGGCAGCGAGCATCAATGGCGAGGGCGGCGGAGCTACAACCATCGTCATCAAGAGCTGCAACCCCAGGTGGAGCTGTTGCATGGGTCGAGGCGAGAACAAGGCCGGGAGGGTGGGGGACCGGTGACGAGGACGGCCGGCGAGGGCGGGGTCCGGCGGGCGACGAGGAAGACCGGCGAGGGTGGGGATTGACAACGGGGACGATCACCGGAGCGAATAGGAGACGCGGTGCCGTGCTCCCCGAGCGGGAGATGCAGATCCAGGCCGACTGCCCGAGGAAGAAGAAGCTGGGGCGATCTGTTTTTTTTTCTGTATCCAACGACCGCATGCCTCGCATCCGACGGTTTGGGCTGGACCGGCCAAAAGTTTCGGCCGGTGCGCCGGCGCCTATAAGCGCCCTACTACAATTGGCATTGCATTTTCCTTCGTCGCACAAACGACATCTCGGTGTTTTGCTACAATCGACGTCACACTTGCTACATCCAACGTTGTGTTCTGCTACGACCAGCACACGCCCTTACTTTTTGTGTTTCATGTCTTTTTTCCCTAATCTTGCTCTTGTACAACCGTATGAGGAGCTCGTCGCCGTTGATGGGTACGACCACCTTCTGCCGCAATCACCATATCCCCTCACTGAAGCGAGCATCTCCTCCCTCCCATGTGCCTTGAAAGCTGCTCCCTATTGTTGCATCTACACGGCGTCGTGCACTCCCGTGTACCAAGTGGCTACTGCGTGGGGCTGCCGACAACTCCGCCTCGCCGGAAGGCCCGTGAGGTCTTGTTGCAAGCGGGGGTGCCAGTGGCCGTGGGCTGTGGCGAAGGAAGGCGGCACTGCTCCTACTTTGCACCTAGGCTGTATCGATGCTACAACTAGTGGAAATTTTGTTGGGAGCAGCAATAATTTTTGCTGGAACCTGTGACTGTTTTTGCTGGGATCCGCCGTGAGTGGTGCTTTTTGCTGCAACTGGCAAGAGATTTTGTTGCAACCAGCAGTAAATTTTGCTGGAACCGACGACAGATTTTTTTGATGCAAGACGGTGCAACCGACCACTATATGACACCATGGGAGATGCTGCAACCTTGCTATGACAAGATGCAACCGTCCCACGATGGAGGTGCAACTGGTGACACGACGGTCGCGACTAGCGATTGGGAAAGCTACGACCGCCCTGAGGAAAGCTGCAACCGAGGCCAAAGGAAGCTATAACGGACATCCAAAAAAGCTACAATCGGCAAAAAGCTTCAACCGAAGATGGGCAGGGTTGACCTTGGTGCAAGTGGTGACGCCGAAGGAGCTGCGCGGTGGTGCATGGTGCTGCTGGAACGACCGAGTGGCATGCTACTACTGCGGCGACTAGGTGCTACAAAGAGGGACGACTCCTGCAACACGTAATGCTCGAAGTTGTGAGACCATGGGACGGCTGGTTGAACGCCACTGACACCTATGCCGCGACCTACTAATGACCATGGCTGGAGGCGTTGGGCCGGTGACGCACAAAAGAGCCGGCGTCCAGCGTTGAGTGCGAGAGGAGTAAACGATCTCCTTATTTTCTGGCGTAGAGTAAGCAACACATGGAGTAATAACGATTTGTGGAGTTATTAGTATAATATATAAAGAGGACGACCGGCCACGTACGCAACGCAAGGAAAAAAGGACGACCGGCCCACGTACGCAACGCAAGGAAAAAAAAGGACTACCAGCCCACGTGACGTACGATCGGACGGATTAAATTAATTGGATCGAACAGTCATTAGCTGACCGGCGCGCTTCCGCCGGTCCACCGACGCCTAGCATCTCTATATGTTTGATTAAAGTATTTTTTTGATAAACTTAGTCAAAGTAGATATGTTTTTTTTAGAATACCGGAGGGAGTACGTTTGTTTTTAAGTGCATACGTGCTTATGGGCCTGGTCCATTTAGGGATGGCACTTTCGGTCGCACCCCTCGGCATAGGCCCATTCGTGCTGTGCCTGCTTGGTCTCTCTTCTCCCTCTTGAAACGCAGCGTCCGTTGTTAGGTGGTCCTGGGAGCACGCAGACGGCGACAGGCGCGCACCTCCCCGACGCCTCCACTTCCCTGGCCCCGTCGTCCTGTCTAAGTCGCCGGCGACGTGGACGCAGCGATGCTGCGGACGGTGCTGCGACGGGGAGGGGCGGCCATGAGGCAGGCTTCTCTGTCAGAGGGATCCACGGGGAACCTTCTCCGGCTGAGCGTGGCCGAGCGGGAGCGCTCTCGGCGACGTCGGCGCGACCCGGGGCGCGATGAGTTCTTCGTGCCGACGCCGGAGTCGCTTAAATGGCTCGACTCCGTCACTTTGCCCATGATCCTCACCGCCGCCGCCGTCGCCCTCTTCACCAAGCTCCTCATGATGGTATCCTCCACCCCCACTCATACAAAACTCCCCTTCAATCCCTCCCTTAATTCCTGTTCGTTTATCCACTCCCAACAGAGTAAAGATACACTGTAGATAGTTAAACAAATGTAGATCTGGGCATTGCGACCAGAACAGTCCATAGAAGGTTATAGTGCTACAAGAACACGTAAGATTAAAATTTAATTATCTAGGACAGCGTCAAATGCCAACAAAAACAACTAATCTCAAGTTTGTAATGTGAATAATGAAATTAAAGACTGACTACAGAAGCAATGGAGATTATCTTTAACCATAAGGAGCCTAGTGGCACTAAAAACCTTTGAAGTATCAATCCTGAAATTCAATACTACCTAATAACTTGACCATCTTGAATAATAAACCAAAAGCATATGAGATATCAACGTAAACCAACGGTTGCACTAAGCTCCCATCTACCACTCTACCCACTTGATAGTTCTAAGTTATAGCTTCTCCATCTGCTCTGTTCCTTCCGCTGTCCCCAAATTATTGGCTTACAACTGCGTAATACAGCCCTGTCATGCATACACATGTGCTAATAATCAGATTATGTGCTTCTAAAGTTAATGCCATGTAGATTCAGTTTCTACTTTATAGAATGGCATGTCAGCTCAGTACATTGATCGGAAACGGGAATTGCACACGCTTCTAATTCTAAATTAGCATTATTTCAAGTTACTGAAGGTTGTACGTGGGAATCAGGTTATGTTCTAATAATCAGATAATTTCAAAGCAAAATATAATTATTAGATGATCCTGTGCATTCATTTTGTACAGACAATCCTCGTTGAGTTTCCTACCGAAATGGGCAAGCACGCATTAACCAAAGCTAGCAGCAACAAAATTTTGGCACAGGCAATTACTCTTTCTTAAAATCCTAATGTTAACTGGTTGAACTACTGCCAGTCCAAAATTGTATGCTAAGGTTCAAGCTGTCGTACACATAAATTCTGAATGAGCGCATTCATAGCTAATAATTGCAGTCTTATGCATTCAACTAAAGTTTCTAACGCAGCACTTGGCACTTGAATGGAATATTCCATTTACTTTTGGATAAAACTGAATGTTACACACTGAATGAGTTACATGTTAGCGCTCAGCATTGACTTGCCTTGCTCTTTGATAATTATACAAGCATAATTATAGAGTGGCTGCAAGACATGTGAGCTTGTAGAAATGTAACCTCTCGGAAGGAGCAGAATTTTGGAGTGGTTTATTTGTGCTAGTCCTGTTAACAATGCATAAAATACATTTGGAGAAGAGTCATTCCAAGATTTCTTAGTGGGTCAAATGATTCTCTATCCATGGAAGAGTAGTGCATAGAGCATCTCTAACTTTGTGCTATCCAGGTATAGTTGTTTTTCTTCGATGTTACAGTTCGACTTTGTCTCTCCCCTTTTAATGGCTTCATTTAAGAAATGTTCAAACAAATTTATGTTAGTTATCTCGTGAACTAATAGGCAACCAGATTTTCATGATAAGATATGTGTGTCCCTGTCTTGTAATCATCAAGCCTGCTGTTTGCCAGATTATCTACCTACCGCATATGGTACATGTCAATTAAATAATTTAACTCAGCATTGTTTGCGTGTGTTCAGAAAATCTTCTTTCTCTTCTGAATTTGGTATGTTCTGAACCTTTTCCATGTTTTCTGGGTAGGAACATGAAGCCACAGACCAAGAAAGGAGAGAACGCAAGATAAAGAATAGTCATCCTGAGCAAGGAACAGTAAGGATGCTTTCACGTGAAGAGTGGGATGAAATCCAAGAAGTCAGGCCAAGGACCCCTTTTGAATCAAAGTTAGCTCGTCCACATGCCCGCTTAAGAACTGGGGAAAAAGTGAGGCTGGTAAGTAGCAGACATAACTTCCTTGTTATCATCTTGTCGATGCATTTTTATGTAATTCTGCGATAGTTGATGGTATATTACATCTCTGTGGAGTGAGTTTACTGGATCTACTGCCTTGTTAGCTTGCAAAAACGTCTTACATTATGAGACGGAGTGAGTAGTAGATACTACTGCTCTATGTTTCAACAACTTTGTGCTATATATAACTAGCAGGGTCACCCATACATTTACAGTGCTAAATTTGTTAGATATCAGGTTTACCTGTATCCAACATCGAAAAGCGATCGGAGCCTGTAGCCAGAGTACACCTTGAGGAAACAAGCTTGCAGTTTTCGGTATATATATTTTGTTTCATCACTGTAGTAATTCTGAAGGCATTAGTTAGTCACTCAAACATGCCTTCAGTTTAAAAGGAAGGTTTATAATATCATATTGCTTTACGATATATATGTGGGTAGGCATGCGTCGGATCAATTTTGTCTTGTTCTCCTTCGCTCGCATCTCTTTTCACGTCTCAGTGTTGGTAGGGTAGGCAGCAAGTCATCTACTCCCTCCGTCCCATAATGTAAGATGTTTTTTGACACTACACTAGTGTCAAAAAGCGTCTTATATTATGGGACGGAGGGAGTATTTTATAATGTGTTGATCTTACCTGCATCCTTATCTAACTCAGTGGAGTTACAACCTGCATATGATTTTTAAGGTTTAACCCACCTTTCGCTTTAGAGCTTGATGCTTAAACTTATCTCGACATATCAGGAGGATGCCAAGGATTGGGCCGTTGATGTGCTCACGGATGCTTTTACTAGGGCGGAAGAGAGTGCTAAGCGGAAGTGATCAAGAAGAAATGCACACCAGCGAACGCATCCGCTTTGAAGTTTTGTTTAGAGGAAACACTTTTGGGGTTCTCTTGAATGCACGTTTCATGGTTTCTTTTGAAGCTTGAGTTCCTGACTCCTCGTAAACGCTAACTTGCGTGGTGAAGCTGTGTAGAATAATTGTCCTTGCTACTACAATAATAATTACTGTACTCATATATATGAATCTTTGGGTCTGTACAGAAGCTTCTCCCCATCAATTTAATGACCTGAAGTTCGTATCGTTTGTTTGAATGCAAACTAACAGTAGCAGTGGATTATAACTGAGGGGAGGGGCTGTATATATGAATCTTTGGGTCTGGGCTAGTTTCTTTTGTTGTTGGCGAGGGGAATTGGGTCGGGACTAGTAATTTGAAGTACTAGTATGCTTTAAACAGTTCCCTTTGATACCCGGAAGTGTTGAGAGTTCCGCTTCGGTACAACATCCCTTCACAAAATGTACTACTCAATTGTACGTGTATGTATACGCAAAATACTAAACCATTAAAATTAAAACTAAAGCCATGTATTATGTTAAATTATATTAAAAATTTCAAAAGAAAAATCTTATTTTCTCGTAGGAGATCATGTAGCGAAACAATTTCTTGTTTATGCAAACTGTTTTAGACAAAATCTTTGTTTCTTCAAAAAAAAAAATTTGTCTCATGAAATTAAAAAATAATAATTCAAAATTAAAATATAGAAAAAAGGAGCTTGATGTAACAACTATTCACCTTTTTATTCTTCCTCTTCTTCTCACCCTTCAGTCGGAATATTTCCCAATTTCTATTGCATGACTGTCCAGAACCGAAAAAAAAAAAAAATCAATTTTCTTTGGTTGTTTGAAAATTTCTCCCCCCCTTTAGCAATGTGCTTACTACTACCTTAAAAAAAAGAAGAAACCCTCCGGTACATCCACACTATGCTGCTGCGTATTAGTACCTTTTAAGAGCATTGTTAATAATACAGCCAACTGCTGGCTATAAGATGTTGCCATATCATCTATAGCCAACACATATACTCACTCATACAATAATGTTAGCTATCAGGTTGGTTATAAGATTAGTACTTTTTTCTCATCTTCTCTCTATCTCTTTCCTTATATTTATTGCATTTGCCTTGATGCACGCATATAGCTAGGCTC
Organism: Secale cereale; assembly: GCA_902687465.1. Classification (NCBI taxonomy): domain Eukaryota; kingdom Viridiplantae; phylum Streptophyta; class Magnoliopsida; order Poales; family Poaceae; genus Secale; species Secale cereale. The sequence continues at coordinate 551,930,206 of LR738713.1, read as the reverse complement.
TTGCATGAGAGCATGTATAATAAGGCTTACTCAACAGACTATAGCATTTGCCAGCTCATCCAAATCCTACATGGCAGAGAGAGAAAGCAGGAAAGAGAATGGAGCGGGCTCTTCTGTAGTCGCCCAGCTATAGCACGCAGTACGAGCAGAGCAGTCGGCTTGCAGCTCACACCGCTGGCGCTAGGCCAACGCTAGGAGATTCCACCCAATCGTGTTTTTACCCAGCTTAAAGAACTAATAATTTAAAGCTTTAATGAAGCCCACTTAACAGCCGGTGTATAGCTAGCCTATTATATGGCTCGGATTTAAGCTGGATCTTTGATGATATGGCACATGTTTATAGCTGGCTGCCAACGCTGTTATTATCCTTGCTCTGAGAGCCCACTTCCCTCATTTTTTCATGTATCTCTCCTCCACATACGCAAAATTGCCATGTAAGCAGACTATAAGCCCACTATTGTATTTGCTCTAAGGCTAGTCATAATGGGAGGAACTTAGGTAGTAACATAGCGCACTTCAAGAAATTTTTACTTATGTGGCAAGTAGTTAATGAGAAGTGGTAACATAATATGTTACTGTAACATAGCGCTTCCCAAGAAAACATGAGTCTGTAAGCTATTAAATGAAGCCACATATGACACCACTACTATGTTACTTTGCACTATGAAGGTAGTAACTTAGACTAGTGTCATATGCATGACACTAGTATAAGTTACTCCTCACTATGACCAGCCTAAAACGTACCCTGCAATGGGGAAAATATCTAGTGCTACCAAGCTTTAGGTGCTACCGTGATACAAGCTTCTGGGCCGCCCTATACTCAGATCTGATGGCTCTCAATAACTCTGCAACATTTGCAAAAAAAGCCTACAAGGAGTCCAAAAATTGCGTATAGGTCCAGCAGATCCAACAACTCACGGATGCCGTCCGATGTAAGAATCTGACGCCATGACTTCGTAACTTTTGAATCAATCAATTAGAGCCGTCCGATCGCAATGATCCAACTGTTCATATGTTTTGCTACTCGTACACTATATAGTAGTATAGATAAGGGCAGAATGGTCTTTTGAGAGAAACGTATACCCACCTCCATATGATCTCCTTCCAGGACGTACACATACTTGTTTTTTTTTAGAATTGTACACATACTCGTTTGAAACAGCTGGTCGTCTCCCCCTCCGTCGTGGGCCGACCCATTTTACACCTTTTTGTGCCACACTTTTTTTTGCTATAGTTCAAAAAATATGTAAACATATGGGATTCGAACATGCAACCTTAAGGTTCACAACGACTCGTGATAACCAACTGGGAAGCGTACGTTTGCCCTAGTCTTTTTTCTTGTTCGTTGGTCGGTTTTTATTTTACTTTGTTCTTTTTTCGGTTTTAGTTTCTTTTTTCCTTTTTTCGATTTTACTCAAATTCGTGAATTCACAATTCCATGCACTTTTTTCATTTTCATTTTTCTTTTCAAATCTCTGAGAACTTTTTTGTTTAAAATTTAGTAAATTTTTTCAAAATCTCATGTGTTTTTAAAATTCATGAGCTTTTTCAAATTCGATGACCATTTTTTCACAATCGAGGAAACTTTTTTCAAACTCAATGAACTTTTTTCAAATTTCTGTTTTTTTCTCAAATTGATAAACTTCTTAAAAAAACGATGAACTTTTTCAACTTTTATGAACTCATTTTCAGTATCGATGAACTTTTTTCCAAATCTATGAGCTTCTCTTCATTTTTCAGTGAACTTTTTTTATTTCTTGCGACCTTACCTTATTTCCTGATTTATTTTTTCAACAGTACTAAAAACCTGACGGTTTTTCCCTACCAGACAAACAGAAGGAAAAAAACTCGGGCGTGCCTTTTTGACAAGTTTTGTATTTTTTTTGAGTTTTCTTGAGAAAAGGTCGATAAATGACCGAACGCGCCGCAACGTGCAAACGGACTCCAAATTCGTTCGAACCAGGCATAGATGCCTACCATGGGCATGCACCCTTGGTGGAAAAAGTTGGGGTCATTCCTCACATGTCCAAATAAGCATGTTAGACGGAGGGTGTTCGGGTAGGCAGGAAGGATCTGTTTGTGAACACCTAGTTTTTGACATCTGTCAAATGATCCTAATTTTTTCCATCACCCGATATCACCAATTCATGCCGTCATGCCAGGCTGTTTTCGTTTTTCACAAGTTTTGTACCTTTTGGAGTTGTCACGGTGAAAAAAGGTCGATAAATGATCCGACGTGTCGCAACATGCAAACGGTGTCCAAATTCATTCAAACCAGGCATGAACGAATACCATGGGCACACACGCTCGATGGCAAAATTTGGGGTCACTCCTCACATGTCCAACAAAAAACCATGTTAGACAAAGGGTGTTCGGGAGGCTAGAAGGGTCCGTTTGTGAACACCTGGTCTTTTACATCCGTCAAATGACCCCAATTTTTTCCCATCACCTTGTATCATAAATTCATTCTACCATGCAAAGCCATTTTTGTTTCGACAAGGTTTGTATTTTTCTGGAGTTTTCTCGGTGAAAAAAAGGCAGATAAATGGCCAGATGTGTCGCAACGTGCAAACGGTGTCCAAATTCATTCAAACCAGGCATGGACGCCTACCATGGGCGCACACCCTTGCTCGCAAAATTTACGATCATTTCTCACAAGTACACCAAAAGGCGGCATATTTAGTATGACCTTGAACCTAGCTTTCATTATAGTCCCTTGATCCAAAGTTTTCTTTACAAAAACTGTTCCTACAGGTTTGTTAACTGGGCAGCCCAAAGGAGAGGTGTCCGGATTCCAAGGTGACATGCTGCAAGAGCTCTCCAAGTTACATGAGCGAGCTCGGAAAGCCATGAAGAATATGGCCAAGGCTTTATGCCTAGCCGATTCTCCTCCCGAAATTATGGAGGAACTGGCGAGTTTATTCAACGGGGCTCGACGCCGCTTCGAATTATGGAAAGCATCAGCATGTCGAGAAGGTACTCGAGAGGCTTGAGCAATGGTGAAGACACGCTACACCGGACTTGATATGAACCATATGGCTCGGGTTGGACCTCGAGGGCCTGATGGACTAGAAATCCATGTAAGGTTGGTATATGACCAAGTAAAGATAGACGCCAATTATTCTCAACAAGATTGTAAATTAGATAGTCTTATAGATGGTATAGATGAAGAATAGGCATTTGATTCTATGTAACGATGTACTTTATCATCAAACTTATCTCCTGCCGAATTTAATTAAAAGATTGTTATGGCAGGCCTTCCGCTTTAACCTCCGAAAACCCAAGGGTGGAGAGTTTCTGAATACTATACCTGTGATAAACATGTTGTATGTTCGGTAACCAGGCCATTCAGTCATATTTGCTTAAACAAACAAACTATGTTCGGAGAGTTATGTTATATTACTATTTAACGTAAGAAACATGTTCCAGAGATAATAGTTTCGTTAAGGGTTCCTTTCCCTGGGTCAGCATGCATATGTGCGCGTGCCTAGGCTTTGATCTTTTTTATGAAAAAAAAAGATTATATGAAGCCTTCTCATGTAGGATTTTAAAGTTTGTGCGCTTCTAAAAGCGGTATGTCGTGTATCCGCCGACCAATGATTCCCTTAAGAACGCTAGATTTCGGCTTCACCCGTCTGAGGTACAGGTCCGGATTACCTGGTTATAATAATCGCAGAGGTGCTCTCTTTACACCCTAGCCGAACAATCGGGACCGTAAGATATAAACACGGGAGCCAGGCAACCCAGCTTGGCAAAAACTTAAGTCATAAAGACGCATATAATGGCAAGGAGACTGTATGAAACAGACGACATGAGTATTGTAAGCAATATGATTTTTAATATTGGGCTTCGTTATAGAAGCCCCCAAGTATTTTTTAGGTATATACATTTGAATATGTGCTACCTTGTGATAGTTGGGTTGAGACGAATACTTATTGGTAAGAAAAAATAGGAAAAAAGGGAGAGGAGAACTTTTTAAATAAAAACAAGGGATGAGACCTAGACTGAAAAGAAAATTTTGCTACCGAACTATTCATAGAATTGTCGGAGCCTGGCAGCGTTCCATGGGTTCGGCTCAAGGCGATTGCCTGATGCGTTTCGAAGGCGGTAGGCTCCACCGGTGAGTACTTCGTCAATAATGAAGGGGCCCTCCCATCTTGGTTTGAGCTTATCCTTTTTCTTCTCTGGGAGCCGTAAGATGAGTTCACCGATATTGTATGTCTTAGCCCGCACTTCTCTGCTTTGGTATCGCCTGGCCTGTTGTTGACAAAATGTGGAACGGGCATGCGTGATGTCGCGCTTTTCTTCAAGGCCGTCTAGGTCGTCCTGCCAATCGAGCTCGGCCTCTCTCTCTTCATACATGCGCACTCGAAGTGAGTCATGAATAATATCGTAGGGCAAAATAGCCTCTGCGCCATACACCATGAAAAAAGGCGTGTATCCGGTCATCCGGTTAGGTGTGGTCCGCAGCCCCTAGAGTACGGAGTCGAGCTCCTCTACCCAGTGTTTATCTGACTCATGTAGGAAGCACACTAGTCGGGGTTTAATGCCGCTCATTATCAAGCCATTGGCTCTTTCGACTTGACCATTTGTTTGAGGATGGTACACAGAGACGTAATCAAGTTTAATGCCTAACTTAGCGCACCAATTTTTCATCTCGTCAGCTGTGAAGTTAGAGTAGTTATCCGTGATAATACTGTACGGGACACCGTAATGGAGTACTACACCGGATATAAAATCTATCATCGGCCCTGCCTCAGCTGTTCGGACTGGTTTGGCTTCTATCCATTTAGTGAATTTGTCCATCATGACCAGTAAATATTTCTTTTTATGGCTTCCCCCTTTAAGAGGTCCGACCATATCCATCCCCTAGACCGCAAAGGGCTAGGTGATGAGGATGGTTCTCAGAGCGGTGGGAGGCATATGACTTTGGTTTGTGAAAAGCTGGCATCCAACACAGTGTTGGACTAAGGTCTGTGCGTCTGTGCGTGCAGTTGGCCAAAAGAAACCAGTTTGGAAAGCCTTGCTTACAAGAGCTCGGGCCGCGGCATGATGGCCACCCATGCCGGTGTGTATTTTGGCTAGAAGTTGCCATCCCTCCTCTTCAGATATGCACCGTTGGAGAACACCAGTTGTGCTTTTCTTGTATAGTTCACCTTCGTGAACTTTATAGGCTTTAGAGCGTCGAACTATGCGGCGAGCCTCATTTTGGTCATCGGGGAGCCCTTGCCTATTAAGGTAGGCTAGGAAAGGCTCGGTCCAGGGGGCTATAACAGCCATGATCTCATGAGCCGAGGGTGTAATTTCCAAGTCTACGTCCCTGATGACGTCTGTATTGGGTTCGGCTGGTGAGGGCATATTCGAGTCCGCATTAGCATTCCCTTCCCCGTCCTGCCATGTCACCGAAGGCTTGAATAGCCTTTCTAAAAAGGTGCTGGGTGGGACTGGGTCACACTTAGCGCCCATATGAGCGAGTATATCCGCTGCCTGGTTGCTATCCCGAGCAATATGGTGAAATTCAAGCCCTTCGAACCGAGCTGATATCTTTAGTATGGCATTTTGATATGCCGCCGTTTTTGGATCCTTTGCATCAAACTCTTCGTTTATCTGGGATATTGCGAGGTTTGAGTCCCCGCACACCTCTAGGCATTGTATGCCCATGGAGACGGCCAAGTGAAGGCCGTGTAATAGCACCTCGTATTCGGTAGCATTATTTGAGTTCGTATACAATATTTGAAGTACGTACCAGACTGTATCTCCAGTGGGAGATATCAATACGACGCCGGCCCCCAGTCCGGCTAGCATTTTAGAGCTGTCGAAATACATAGTCCAGTGGGAGTATGTGATGTACTCTTTACGGAGTTCGGCTTTAGTCCACTCTGCGACAAAGTCAGACAGCACCTGAGATTTAATAGTCTGGCACAGCTTGTATGTAATTTCGAACAGCAAGATCTCAATATCCCATTTGGCTATGCGTCCCATGGTGTCTTTATTATTTATTATATCATTGAGTGGTACTTCGGATGCCACTGTGATCGAACACTCTTGAAAGTAGTGTCGAAGCTTCCGAGATGCCATGAACACCGCATAGGCAATTATTTTATAATGGAGGTATCGTGATTTGCATGGTCTAAGGACCTTCGATACGTAATATACCGGTTTTTGAATGGGGAATTTATGTCCCTCTTCTTCTCGTTCAACAACGAGCACCGCACTCACTACTTGGTGAGTGGCCGAAATATAAAGCAGCATTGGTTCGCCAACACCTGGAGCAGCTAGGATTGGGTTGCTTGCTAATAGGGTTTTTATTTCCTCCAATCCAATAGTGGTTGCATCCGTCCATTGAAAGTTGTATGTGCGCCGCAACAATCTATAGAGTGGTAATGCTTTTTCTCCTAACCTGGAGATGAAGCGGCTCAAAGCCGCTATGCAACCTGCTAGCTTTTGCACTTGTTTTAAGTCGGCTGGCGTAGTTAGCTGTGACAGGGCCTGGATTTTAGCTAGGTTCGCTTCAATCCCTCTATGGGATACAATGAACCGTAGTAGCTTTCCGGCCGGAACACTGAAGACACATTTTTCAGGATTGAGCCTTATGTCATATCTTCGGAGGTTGTTGAATGTGAGGTGGAGGTCATGCACCAATGTCTCGATGTGTTTGGTCTTAATGACCACATCATCGACGTATGCCTCTACTGTCTTGTCGATTTGTTTTTCTAGGCATGTTTGAATCATGTGTTGATATGTGGCACCAGCGTTTTTGAGCCCAAAGGGCATGGTGTTGAAGCAAAAGGGGCCGTACGGAGTGATAAACGCTGTTGCGGCCTGATTGGATTCCTTCATTTTGATCTAATGGTATCCAGAGTAAGTGACGAGGAAACACAATGAGTCATGTCCTGCTGTTGCATTGATGATTTGATCAGTGCGGGGAAGTGGAAAGGGATCTTTGGGGCAAGCCTTGTTTAAGTCTGTAAAGTCAACACAAAGGCGCCAGGATTTGTCCTTCTTTGATACCATGACTAAGTTGGCTAACTATAAGGGCATGTCCCTTCCTTTATGGTTTTGGTGATTGATGACAATGCATTTGCGGACTAATCACGTGTGCCAAGTATTTCAGATACGAATCCAGAGGCACGAGACGATTATGTACCCTCCAAGTTATCAGCTCAAGACGTGTTGTCATGCTAGGATTTCGTTTTGGGGGACTTGAGTCGTAGGAGACAATGTACTATCAAGGGGGGTACGCATTGGAAAGGCCAGGGTGGAATCATCACGTACACTCATTTTTGTACCCTCGTCCTCTTCCTTTTCCTAGCCTCTTCTCTTCCTTCTGTGGGCGCGGTAGTACCGTAGCCAGGGCGGTAGTACCACGTATACGCTCTAAGCGGTAGTACCGCTGTGGAGGCGCGGTAGTATCGCTCGTGCCTATACACGGCAGTACCGCCGCGGCTACTCTCCACCTCCACGTCGATTCGGGACGAGCATTTCTTGTGTCCGGTTCTACGGTGGTAGCAACGGTAGTAGCAGCGGTAGTACCGCTGCTACCACCGCGACTACTACCGCTCCTTTCCTCCGAACCTCGTCCCTAACACGGGGCGGTAGTACCGCTGGGGGGCACGGTAGTACCGCTGGCTCCAACGGTAGTACCGCTCGGCCCAGCGGTAGTACCGCTCTGTGCGGGCTGAGAAGAGTGTAACGTTCACTCTTCCCCTCCACTATATAAAGTGTTCTTCTTCCTCTAGAACACTTACCTCTTCTCCCCTAAGCTCCATTGTTGCTCCAAAAGCTTATTTTCACCCGATCTCTCTCCCTAGCCAATCAAACTTGTTGATTTTCTAGGGATTCGTTGAGAAGGCCCAGATCTACACTTCCACCAAGAGAAATTTGATTCCCCCCACTAATCCCTTGCAGATCTTATTACTCTTGGGTGTTTGAGCACCCTAGATGGTTGAGATCACCTCGGAGCCATATCCATTGTGGTGAAGCTCCGTGGTTTTGTTGGGAGCCTCCAATTCAGTTGTGGAGAGAGCCCAACCTTGTTTGTAAAGGTTCGGTCGCCGCCTTCAAGGGCACCAATAGTGAAATCACGACATCTCGCATTGTCTGAGGGTGTGAGGAGAATACGGTGGCCCTAGTGGCTTCTTGGGGAGCATTGTGCCTCCACACCGCTCCAACGGAGACGTACTTCCCCTCAAAGGGAAGGAACTTCGGTAACACATCCTCGTCTTCACCGGCTCCACTTTTGGTTATCTCTATCCTTTACTTGTGCAAGCTTTAGTGTGTTAGTATCTTGTGCTTGCTTGCTTACTTATCTTTGTTGCATCATATAGGTTGCTCACCTAGTTGCATATCTAGACAACCTATTTTGTTCCTAAGTTTAATTTGGTCAAGAAAAGCTAAAATTGTCAGTTGCCTATTCACCCCCCCCCCCCTCTAGTCAACCATATCGATCCTTTCAATTGGTACCAGAGCCTCGTCTCTTTATTAAGGACATTACCGTCCAAAGAGTATGGGTGACAACATAGTCGAGACGGAGGAACACTCTGGTGGAATTCCGCCCTTGCCTATGTCCGATGGGGGAACCTCGGTATCTCGTGAGGAGTTCAATGTGGCTTTGAACACATTGAAAGACTCACTGACAATCGAGGCCAAAGGCATGTTCAAAGATTTTCTTGAGGGATTTAAATTATCCACCGCACCATTGGAAGTGATACATCCCGCTACCAACGTGTCGGATACTATTCCCGACAAGGGAGAAGCTAGTAGTGGGCAAGTCCCGGTGACTAAAAATGGGAGTGGGATCTTTGCCCACTCCGCGCCTCCTACACATTATGGAGGACCCGTTCCTACTCCGCATTTAAATTCGGTTGGTCCTCCACCTAAGTTTGTGAAAAATTCTGATTTCGCTACTTGGACGTTTCACTTTAAACGTCATTTAAATCATTGTTCTACTAATCTTTGGAGAATCATTGAGCAAGGTTTCTACCCGCATGATCCCTACAACTTAACTCCAAGAGAAGCTGCGGATCATCAATTCAACGAGTCCATTCTTTGCATACTTCAAGAAGCTATTCCTCCCGAAGACATTGCACATCTTCGACCCTTCTCCGTGGCCAAGGAAGCATGGGAGCATGTTGGTTCCATGTATAGGGGAAGCGGAAGCATTCAACGCTCAAACTATGAAGTTGTGCAAGATGAAGCTGATGAGTTTGCCATGATCGAAGATGAAGATCCCCATGAACTTTACTGGAGATTAACCACTCTTGCGGTTCCACTTCGATATCATGGGAGCAAGGACACGGATGACAATTAGATCAAGCGCAAGTTTCTCGAGGCCATGATGCCTTATCACAAGGCCATGTCCTCCGTCATCCGCCAACGACCGGACTTCCACACCTTGTCCTCAAGTGAAGTGTTGGATGAGTTCGTTGCAATGAGGATCTTGGATAAGATCGCCGACAACACGGTGTTGCAAGCTCAACGATCAAAGACGCCCAACCTTGCTTTGAAGGCCAAGGCTTGTGTGGAAGATGAGGATGAAGGGGATGAAGATGAGTGTTGCCCTGAGGACACGATATGCTTACCATGAGCATATGGCTCTAGCGTCTCGGCAATTTTGGGGCAACAAGAAGAACTCTAGGCCCAACTTCAACAAGAACAACTCAAGTGGTCTCAAGGGCAAGCAGCAAATGAGGACGTGCTACAATTATGGCAATGTAAGTCACTTTGTTGTGGATTGTCCATATGAGAAAAGAGAAGACAATGGAGGCAAGCTTATTCGAAAGGACAAGGCCAAGTCCTATCCCAACAACAACAACCTCAACAAGAAGACTCCTCCGAGAGGTTTGGTGGCCCAAGAAGAATATGTTGAGGATGATGATGATGAAGAAGATGATGAGATGGTCACTATGGCTACCATTGCTATTGCAACAACTCCACGACCATCCCTCTTTGACTCACCAAATGAGAACATCATCGCCAAGTGCCTCATGGCTAAGGCCACCAACAAGGTAACCCCCAACATAAATTCTACCCTCTCCTCTAATCCTTCATTGACGGATTGTATTGATGAGAGTGAGGGGGCGGAGGAGGAGGAAAATGAATTTGAGTTGTTTATGAGTAAACTCAAGGGCAAACCCAAGAAGCACTTCATTGCTCTCTTGGAACAACTCCGTGAAGCCTACGACATGATCGAGGCTCACGAGGAGACCATTTCTAAAATGGAGGGCCATAGTTGAGACTATGCCGATGAGATCTAGGATCTCTCTAATGCTCTTGAGGAAGAGCGTGGTCATCATTTGGCTCTTGAGGAGTCACACAACGATGATCATGCTAAATTAAGAAAAGATCTTGATCATGCTTTAGTTGTCTCTCGTGTGCTCAATTCCGAGAAGGCAAAGCTTGTGGTTGACCATGCTAGACTCAAGGAGGAGTTTGTTACACTTGACAAGGCTCACAAGGTCTTGAAGAGTGTACGTACTAGCCTCAGAGAGTCTGATGATCAACTTCAAGTTTCACTAACCAAGGAGAAAGCTACCTTTCCTCGCATGGTTTTAATTGATAATGCAAATACTACTAACCCATGTTGCGAGCATGTGCATCTTGTTGAAGAGAATGCCAAGTTGAAGAAGCAACTTGAGAAAGGCCTTGTGTCGTGTATACAAGGTGAGAAGAACCTCAACAAGCTTTTGAGCAATCAAAAGGAAGTTGTGGCGAAAGAAGGAATTGGGTTTGCTCCCAAGCCCAAGAAGAAGAAGAACGACAAGACCAAAGAACCTCTTCCTCTCAAGCAAACCTTTGTAAAAGAAGGAGAGGGTGCTCCTAAGAAGAAGAACATTGTGGAGAATGGTGGTTTCAAGAAAAACACTACCACGCCATCCACCGAAGCCGGTGACTTTAACCCTTCTTATGTACTATGTCGTGCTAGTGATGGACATGTTTTTTGCTAAATTTGTTGGTTCTTTTTATGAGCACATTGAATGGTATATTTGGGTTCCTAAGACCCTTGTTACTAACCTCAAAGGACCCATCACAAAATGGGTACCTAAATCCAAGCATTGATCTCTTGTAGGAGTTTGCTTCTGGTGGGGGATCATGGTTGCTCGATAGTGGAGCCACAAATCATATGACCGGAAGCAAAGACTTGGTGGTGGACGTGCACCAAGGTTTATCTATGGCCACCAACATCGAATGGGGTGATGCTTCATCTTCTAAGGTATTGGGGCTTGGCAATGTTGTTGTTTCTCATGATCTCATGATCGAGAAAGTCATGCCTGTTGAGTCCCTTGCATACAATTTACTTTCCGTTCGTCAACTTGCACTCATGGGCTTTGCCACTTTCTTTGATATTGACATCGTAGCCCTCTTATGGAGCAAGACTCTTAAAGTAGACTATGTTGGGCATGTCGAAAACGGTCTCTATGTGGTTAACTTCTTGGAGCAACCCACTAAGACCGCGACTTGCTTAATGGCTAAAGTTGATGTGGGTTGGCTTTGGCATCGCCGGCTAGCCCATGTCAATATGAGATCTTTGCAAAGTCTCCTCAAGGGGGACCACGTCCTTGGACTAACAAATGTTAGCTTTGCCAAAGATCGTGCTTGCAGTGCCTGTATTGAAGGAAAATTACATGAGAAGGCTCACCCTCCCATGACTATCATCTACTCAAAAAGACCTTTAGAGCTCCTTCACATGGATCTCTTTGGGCCTCCATCCTTTGATAGTCTTGGGGGTAGAAAGTATTGCTTGGTGATTGTAGATGATTATTCAAGATACACTTGGGTATACTTCTTCAAGAAGAAGAGTGAGACCCAACAAACCGTCATCAACTTTGCAAATGAAGCTCAATGTCAACATGATGCAAAGATCTTGATGATTCGAAGTGACAATGGCTCCGAGTTCAAGAACTACACCTTGGATGAGTTTCTTAGTGATGAGGGGATCAAACATCAATATGCCGCACCCTATACCCCTCAACAAAATGGTGTAGCGGACAGAAAGAACCGGACATTGATGGACGCAGCTAGAACCATGATGGCGGAGTTCAAGTCTCCGTACAACTTTTGGGCCAAAGCCATCAACACTGCTTGTCATGCATCCAATCGGCTCTATCTCCGCAAAGGCTTGAACAAGACTCCATATGAAATACTTACCGGTAACAAGCCCAATCTCAAGTACTTCCGGGTGTTCAGTTGTAAGTGTTTCATCCTCAAGAAAGGTGCTCGTTTGTCTAAATTTGAAGCTAGAGCTCATGAGGGCATATTTGTTGGTTATGCTACAAACTCTCATGCTTACCGTGTCCTCAACAAGTCCAACGAACTCATTGAGGAGACATGTAACGTAGAGTTTGTGAGAATAACGGCTCCCAAGTGGAGCAAAGTGGTACTTGTGATGTAGGTGATGAAATTCCTCCCCAAGCCATAAGAAGAATGGGTGTTGGTTATATCCTACCCATTGAGGAACCCCTTTTGGCCGAAGGAGAAGGACAATGTTCCACTCAAGTGAAACCATCACCAACCCAAGACCCACACGCTTCCGAAGAACAAAGTGAAGGCCCTCAATCAGATGAACAAGGCCAAGTGCAAGATCAACCACAAGATGGTGGTGAGCCACCAAGTGATGCACAAGGCCAAGTTCCCTCTCCCGACCATGTTCAAGATCAAGAGCAAGCTCAAGATCAAGATCAAGCTCATGACGACGCTCAAGATGATCAACTCATAGCTCCTCAATTATCTCTTGAAGAACAGTTGGAGTGTCGTGCTGCCAAAGTTGCTTCCAGGCTCGCTTCAAGAGAGCATCATATGGAAAACATCCTTGGAAGCATCACGAAGGGGGTAAGCACTCGTAGACAATTAGCAAACTATTGTGCTCATCAAGCTTTTGTCTCTTGTGTTGTACCTCAAAAGGTCTATGAGGCGCTTGAAGACCCCGATTGGCTTAATGCCATGCATGAAGAACTCCATAACTTCGAGCGCAACAAAGTGTGGCGTTTGGTGCCAAGACCTAAGGAGAACCATAATGTCATTGGAACCAAGTGGATCTTTGAGAACAAGCAAGATGCTCACGGAATTGTCATTCGCAACAAGGTGCGTTTGGTGGCTCAAGGCTACTCCCAAGTCGAGGGTATCGACTACGGTGAAACCTTTGCCCCCGTTGCTCGCCTTGAATCTATTCGTTTGTTGCTTGCATATGCTTCTCATCATAACTTTAAATTACAACAAATGGATGTGAAAAGTGCATTTCTTAACGGTCCTATTAATGAGTTTGTTTATGTCAAACAACCCCCGGGGTTTGAGGATCCTAAGTTCCCCGGTCACGTGTATCAACTCGATAAGGCGCTCTATGGCCTTAAACAAGCCCCACGTGCATGGTATGAGCATCTTACCGAGTTGTTGCAAGATCGTGGGTTTGAAATTGGGAAAATCGACCCCACTCTTTTTACTAAGAAGGTCAAAGGGGAGTTGTTTGTATGCCAACTATATGTTGATGATATTATCTTTGGTTCACCTAACAAAGCTTTCAATGATGAGTTTGCCGCACTCATGACCGCATAATTTGAGATGTCTATGATGGGAGAGCTGAAGTTCTTCCTTGGGTTCGAGATCAAACAAAGAAGAGAAGGAATCTTGATCAAACAAGCCAAATAGACTCAAGACTTGCTCAAGAGGTTCAATCAAAGTGATGTCAAGCCGGCTACTACTCCAATGCCTACCAAGTGCCAACTTGATATTGATCCCAATGGTAAAGCTGTGGATCAAAAGGTATATCATTCTATGATTGGATCCTTACTTTACCTTTGTGCATCTAGACCGGATATCATGTTGAGTGTGGGAATGTGTGCATGATTTCAAGCCTCGCCTAAGGAAAGTCACTGTGTGGTAGTCAAGCGAATCTTTCAATATTTGGCTCATACGCCAAACTTTGGCTTATGGTACCCAAGAGGAGCAAACTTCAACCTTGTAGGTTTCTCAGATTCGGATTGGGCGGGAGACAAAGTGGATAGGAAGTCCACTTCCGGAGGGTGCCAATTCCTTGGATGCTCTTTGGTGAGTTGGTCATCCAAGAAGCAAAGCTGTGTGTCTCTCTCTTCCACTGAAGCAGAGTATGTGGCGGTCGGCAGTTGTTGTGCACAACTTTTATGGATGAGGCAAACTTTAAAGGATTATGGTGTCACTTGTGACAAAGTGCCTCTTTGGTGTGATAATGAAAGTGCCATCAAGATTTCTCTCAACCCGGTGCAACACTTCAAGACGAAGCATGTTGAGATTCGGTATCACTTCATCCGGGACCATATTCGGCGAGGAGAAATAGAACTTCATTATGTCAACACTCATGATAACCTTGTAGATATCTTCACGGAGCCATTGGATGAAGCAAGATTTCGCGAGTTAAGGCATGAGCTAAATATCATAGATTTGAGCCATGTGGATTGAAGTTTTGCACACCCCCACTCACACCATGGTATCTTGTTTAGTTGTAGGAATGGAAATAGGGGGAGCATTGTTCTCTCAATGAACTCTCTCTCCCCCCGTTATGCACAAATTGATCATATCTTTCACATTCAACACTTTTGTTGGTACAAATGTGCTTCAAAGATGAGTAGTGGTCATGGGCTCAAGGTTAAAATCTTCGCGGTGCCATACCACTTCACTCAAACATAGGTGGCCTCAGCCACCACCATCTCTCTCAGGAGATGTGTGTTTCTTGTTATGTTTTTCGTCTTTGTGTGTGTTGTTGTTTTTTTTGTTGTTTCCTCCCTTCCCTTGCGTATTTCTTCTTGTTGCTGTGTTTTTTCTCGCTGGGAGGCTCTTGGGAGCAAAATATCAGTTTCGGAGACACCTTTCCTGAGTTGGGCGGTACTACCGCTCGAGCGCATGGTACTACCGCTTATTAACCTAAGCGGTACTACCGCCCGCTCGAAGCGGTACTACCGCAAGAGCGCGAGGCTGGGGGTTAAGTGGGGGGGGGGGTCGGGAAGTTTTTCTTACCCACACCCATTCACCCCCGTCTCTCATCTTCCTCTCCAACGAAGCACCAGCGACAAGGTCGCCGGTGGGGTGACTTCTCCGGGCGGTGGTTCACCTTTTCCTTCGGTGGGATCGATCCCCACCCCTTCCTCAAGCCATGGATGCCGGTATTGCCCCCGTTTCTCTCTTGTTGCCTCTATTTTTCAGATCTAGGTTCTTAGGGGCAATGGGCATGTATTCCTTGATTTTTGGCCAAATCAAGGCTTGAGTAGGATGGTGAATTCCTCTATACTGCTAGGATTGAACTTTGATAGGGCTATTTTTGTTCTTTGCCTCTCCGGTAGTACCGGATCTGACATGGTGTGGGGGAACTGTTGTTCCTCCGCTCTGAGTGGTACTACCGCCTAATATGTAGTACTACCGCTGAGAGCGGTACTACTGCTTCCCATATGCGGTACTACCGTTGCACATGGTACTACTGCTTCCCATATGCGGTAGTACCGCGAAGAGGCCATCCTTCATCATATTCCTATCAAACTTTGATTCTGTTTCGCTCTTTGTCTCGTGTCTTATGCTTGTTCATTCTCTGTGTCTCTT
>LR738713.1:551824589-551914638 GCA_902687465.1 Secale cereale | reverse complement strand
TCTTCAGGAGATGACCCAACGGAACACCTTGCTCGTCGCATCAACCCCGGGCGCGCCAGTTCAAAGCGCTATCGCACCTCTGAGGCAGCAGGCGGGTCTGCGAGTGGCTCTGTAGGGGCTCCGTCGTCCAGTGCTCCTCCCTCTCAGTGACAACAGCCGTCCAAGAGCACTGCCAAGAAGCCAGCTAAGAAGGCCAAGACTGTCACGGACATGTCAAATAAGGAGTTTTGGGAGAGGCGTCGGTGCAACCCCTATGAGTTTGAACAAGAGCCCACCCTTGTCAACCGGCCTTTTTGGAGCCGGTTTCAGTATGCAACTTACTTTGATGTGATCAAGTCCAAGAAGAATCTCTATGTTGATGTGCGCTCAATTGATATTCCTCATTTGGAGAAGGACATAGAATACTTCGGAGAAGCTTTGGAGATGTGCAACCAGCTGAATATTGTCAACATCATAACATTCAACAAGGACTTTGATGCTGATCTGGTGGCTCAGTTCTATGCCACCGTTCACCTTGGCACTGATGCAGAAAGGACTTTGACATGGATGACCAATGGCAGGCGTCTGGCGGTTAAGTGGAAATCTTTCACGGAACTTCTTGGTGTTGAAGATCTTGGTCTGGAGAGTTCGGTAGGTTTTCGACCTCATCACAATGCTACCTCCACTCACAAGCAGAATCTATGGCCATACTGCACTAAGAAGGTCAACCCTGAGACTCTGAAGGAGACATATGAGCTGCCTGTGTTTCTGGACATCCTTCACCGCATCTTCAGGGAGACTCTTTTTCCTCGCATTGGGAACGAGGATATGGTTCACTCTTACCTTGTGGATATGCTTCTTTTCTGCAGCACCAGAAGGAACGGAACACTAGAGAAACATTGGGTATCTCTCATGTCATGTGGTCTGAACTGTTGTCTGCCATCTCAGAGCGTAAGTGTCTCATCTATGCTCCATACATCATGCTCCTCACTGAGAAGTGCTACTTCTCGAGCTTGCGTTGTATTCCCTCGAAGAGGAAAGGGAGATGCAGCACAGTAGCGTAAGTATTTCCCTCAGTTTTTGAGAACCAAGGTATCAATCCAGTAGGAGACCACGCGCGAGTCCCTCGCACCTGCACAAGCACAGTAGGAGACCACGCGCAAGTTCTTATTTGTTTGTGCAGGTGCGAGGGACTCGCGCGTGGTCTCCTACTGGATTGATACCTTGGTTCCCAAAAACTGAGGGAAATACTTATGCTATTGTGCTGCATCACTCTTTCCTCTTCGAGGGAATACAACGCAAGCTCGAGAAGTAGCAAGAAGAATTTCTGGCGCCGTTGCCGGGGAGGCTTACGCAAAAGTAATATATCAAGTACCTATCACAAACTCTTATCCTTCGCATTATATTTATTTGCCTCTCGTTTTCCTCTCCCCCACTTCACCCTTGTCGTTTTATTTGCCCTTCTTTTGTCGTGTGTTTACCGTTCGCTCGCCCTCATGTCTGAAATGGGGGACAATCTCTTCGAGAAGGGTAGTAATGTTGAGGACAACGTCTATGTTGACCCCCCGGATGAAACTACCACTTTACATAATAAGAAGTTCCGGGTTGGTAGTGGTAATATCATTGGGAAAGGAGTTCTTCAAGACTTCTTCACTTGTGCTGGTGCTTTGCCCACTATGGGTGGCTCTATTCTTCACAGAACTAGTAGCCTTGCGGATGCCATATCTACGCTTATAGTAGAAATTGAAAGGCAATTTATCCATATGCATCCCTGTATTCAGAGAATCTTTCTGGAGTTTTCCAATATTGAGCATTCTTCTGTTAAGCGCGCAGCTACTATCTTTTTGGCTCATGAATTTAGATTTATCATGAAAGAGGCCAAATAAATCTTTGCTCATTACGGGATAGATGCTGGTCGACCTCCCATAGAGGCTATCTTATTTAATCAAGAAGACATAATGCGGTTGCGATCTCCTGATCATGTTGCTTTTAATGAAAACCTTAGAAAAAAGGTTCCTATTGATGTCTTGGTTGATAGAATTTCTGAGTTGAATGATGATTTTGATATTCAAAACAATGGGTTGGGCTTCTCCCTTGAGCGAAGGCTCATGACCTTCTTCCAAAAGAATGCCTATAATGATGAATTGGCTGTACACTATAAAGGGCCAAAAGAGGAACCTATTCCTCCTGAGCTTGATATGGGGGACTTTTGTCCCATTAAATTTAGCCCTTTTGATTACTTTTTCTTGCCACAAAGGAAACTTGCTGCTGAGCGTAGGGAATATGAGATGAGTTTTCGCGATATATCTTATCATTATGGAATTCTCTAGATCTATCCATGTATCATGCCTAGCTAGGGGCGTAAAACGATAACGCTTGTTTGGAGGCAACCCAATTTTATTTTATTTTTATTTTTGCTTCTGTTTATGAATAAATATTGCTTCTAGTGTTTGTGCCAAGTAGAACCTTTGGGAAGAATTGTGCCAAGTAGAACCTTTGGGAAGACTTGTGCCAAGTAGAACCTTTGGGAAGTCTTGTGCCAAGTAGAACCTTTGTGCCAAGTAGAACCTTTGGGAAGACTTGTGTGAAGTTTATATGATCGTGCTGTTAAAAACAGAATCGGTAGCACTCGCTAGAATGTTCACCAGATTTTACTGGAGCGTGCTATTTAGTTGATTCTTTTTGCAGATGATTAATAGACAAATTCCTAACGTTTACCAATTTATTTCAATTTTTTTGGAGTTACAGAAGTATGCGAAAGTTACAGATTACTACAGACTGTTCTGTTTTTGACAGATTCTGTTTTTCGTGTGTTGTTTGCTTATTTTGATGAATCTATGAGTAGTATTGGAGGATATGAATCATAGAGAAGTTGGAATACAGTAGGTTTAACACCAATATAAACAAATAATGAGTTCATTGCAGTACCGTTGAGTAGTGGTTTGTTTTCTTATACTAACGGAGCTCACAAGATTTTTGTCTAAGTTTTGTGTTGTGAAGTTTTCAAGTTTTGAGTATTGCTTTGATAGACTATGGAACAAAGAGTGGCAAGAGCCTAAGCTTGGGGATGCCCAAGGCACCCCAAGGTAAAATTGAAGGACAACCAAAAGCCTAAGCTTGGGGATGCCCCGGGAAGGCATCCCCTCTTTCGTCTTCATCCATCGGTAACTATACTCGAGCTATATTTTTATTCACCACATGATATGTGTATTACTGTAACATCCCAAAATTCTAAATTTTGAAATGTTATAATAAATAGATAGATTTGGTTGTTGTTTGATGTGCTGAGTGAAATTGAGTGAAATTTGAAACTTTTGAAAGTTAAGTGAGAGGGAATAAAATGACTTTCCAAACTTTCACTTTGCTTTTGATCTCCGGGAATTCAATTTCTTTTCAACACAAAACCCTAGAGTGAAGATAATATGACTTATTCCATTTATTTTAAATGATAAAGGGGTTTGAAAGGATTTTGAATTTCAATCTCGAGATATTTCGAATCCAGAAACTTTATGCAACTCAATGATTTTCCCGAGAGAAGATAAAATGACTTCTTCAAATTATAGGAAATATGAGTTGGAAGTTTTTCTGATTTTTCTCGAACTCAATTTCAAATATTGAGTTATTTGGTTTTTATTCAAATTATTTTCTCCAAAAATATATTACATGGAAAATAGGGTAACATGATTCCCTACAGCAGAAAATTGGAGATAAATAAATTTGAAGTCCTTTTAGTATTTTAAAGATGATCTTTATTGGATTTTATTGCAACAGTAGGACCTTTTGATTTATTAGAATTTGTGGAAATTTTATTTGACAGTAGTAAAATGTTCATGTTGTAGGGCTTATTTTTCTGGAAATTTTGATATATTATACGCCTATATAATATTTTAGGTTATTTCTAGTTTATTCTTTTCTTGTCTGTTAAAAAAATGTTTAAAGAAAAAAAAATATCCTTCGCCGTAACTGGGTCAGCCCAGCACCCAAGCCAGGCCGCGGCCCAGCTCGCCTTCGTCCCCGTGCGGGCGACGGAAACAGCCGCCGCCGTGGCGTTCGTGCCACGCTAGGACGCCACGCCTCGCCGCCGTCTCTTCCCCTTTGCCCCTTCCCCACGCCTCGCCTCGCCCCTCCCTCCTATAAAGACCGAAGCCGCCGCCCCTCCCCTCTTCGCATCGCGCCGCCGCCGCCCGCATCTCGCCGTCCCCGCCACACTTGCCAGCCGCCGCTGATGCTTGCTTCTGCCGCCGCCGTCGCGGACTTTTGCTGCTGCAGTAGCTCCGCCAGCCACCGCGCCGCCCCGCTCCTCGCAGCAACGCCCAGCGCCGCCGCCGCAGCCTCGCCGGCCGAAGCTCACCGCCGGCCGGAATCCGATCTGCCTCGGTCCGGTTCACCCGAACCCATGGTTCTTCTGAGAAAAACCCTAGGTAAAGCCCCGTTTTGGTTTATTTGGTTAGATTAGGTTTTCTTCGGTTCTTTTTAGTTAGATCTATTTAGAGACCGTTCACTATTTAGGGTTCATTAGTGAACGTTTGCTCTGTAACTTTTTTTCTTTTCTGTTTAGTTTTCGGCCGGGGACTTAGATGTAAATCTTTTAATTACAGATTAGCCCCTAAACTTTAAAAGGCCACAACTTTTTACCAGTTGGTCCAAATCTAACGAAACCAACGCCCACGTCTTCGTTACGAAGCCCTCTATCCAGTAATACAACTTAAACATGTTTTTGAAAATTTTAAAATTTGAATTCAACTAGTTTTAGATTCAAACTTCGTTTGATCATAACTTGAGTTTCGTAACTCCGTTTCAGTTGATTCTTTTTGCAAATCGAAGCTCTTGACCTAAACTCTCTGATAAGGCCAAATTTACATAATTTTGGTACTGTTGGAAATTGTTTTATGTTTCAAGAGACATTCGTTTGTTTTCGAAGTTTTCCGAAGTGTTTATTCGTTCTGTCCGATCTTTCTGAGTGGTTGCTTATGTGTGGTTACTATTGATTGCTTACGATAGATTGACCGGAGTGTGACGAGTAGAGATATCAAGAGTTTTGAGTGCGAATCATCTTCATCAACATTGCAGGCAAGTTCACACTTTGATCATATTTTCCACTACCCAGTTTTCATTGCATTAGTTATATCCACAAACACATTGCATCAGTAGGATTCTCTTAACTTGTGGGACTGGGAAGTAGATTGAGGTAGAACCTATTACCTGCATTATTTTCAAACCCCTGGGAGTTACTTCTACGATATGCTTAGGTTGTCATGCTATGCTCGTAGACGTGGTTTGGGTTTGAGTGAAATCCATGACAGATGTGAGTTGTTAATTAAGGATTCAACTTAAGGTGGCTACTTGAATACACATCTGGGTGGATTGGTTGGGGCACCCTGGGAGTGAACCAGTGGATTGCCCGGACACCTGGGGTTGCCAGTGTTGTCCTAGAAATCCCGGAGTTTCCGTGTGATTGTCCTATTGGAATGCCACCCAGGCTCAAAGGGATCATATAATATTTTCATGCCTAGAAACTTCCATGTGCAGCCACATGCCAATATGGGCTCTGGCATAGTTGAGTAAGTCGTGGGAAACCTTTCCATGATGGGCTAGCAGATGTAGGTGGATTGTAGGTGTACCAGCCTATCTATCTGGTTAAGGGGACCTCTTCGGAAAGACTGTGTCTCGGTCATCCGTTTCTCAAACATCATGCAGTGCGAGAAATCCAACGGAGGCGATCGAGTCTTGTGGGGAAAGTGCACAAACCTCTGCAGAGTGTACAAACTATTCATGAGTAGTCGTGTCCCCGGTTATGGACATCTTTGAGTATCTAGAAGTGGATTATTTGTTGATCTCAACACTCTATTAATTTGTTGGGTTAATAATGACTTTGGTTTGGGATTGAGATGGGGTACCATTCTCAATTGTTCATGATTTAAATTTAACAAAGTAGTTAAATAAAATGCATTCCTTTGTGGTAGGGAAAAATCAGCTTTACGCAAAAACAGCCATACAGCCTCCACCAGCCAAATATGCATGTAGTTGTAGGCATTGTTCATCATTCTCATTACAGTGTGAAATTGCCAGTACATTCAATGTACTGACCTACATGGCTGCAACGTCTCATGTTGCAGGAATTATTCGACGAGTAAGTGTTACGTTAGGGTTGCGCTCTCTACACTCAACTTTGTCGTTGGTGTTGATGGGAATCCACAACCTTTGTTGCTTCCGCTATGATCGATTGAGGTAATAGTATTTACATTACTTTATACATGTGATTTACCTCTGTTATAAATCCTCGAGTACTGTGTGTGTCAGCATACCGATCCAGGGATGACACTTAAGCACAGAGACTTGATCCATTCGGGTTGGGTCGCTACAAGATGGTATCAGAGCACATGTTGACTGTAGGACGTGACCCTACAAACTGGCCAGACCATAGGAAAGGATTTCTCTAAAACTATCCTTTTTCAAGAAGATTCTTATCTCTCTTCTTTTCTAAGCTTTGTCAAATCTTCCCTTTGACCTTAAATAGTTAGACAATACCCTTTTCCATTGGATCACTTCGAAGTAAAGATGAGTTCACTATGCATTGGAAGAGTTGAAGCTACAACAATGGATACTCCAAAGGTTTGAAGAGTTGACAACTTTGAGGAGATGATGACCTGTAGAAGACCAAAACCCCTGTTATGTACTTCGTTAGATCCGACGATTGTGAGCCGTCAATTGTTTGATGTTTTTTTGACGGCCACAAAACAAAACCTGTCTTTTCAAAACCATTGTTTGTGTTGAGTATCTCTCTCTCCATCTCCCAACTCTCATCCCAGAACCCTTGGACCCAATAGAGGATGACTGAAGAAAGACTTGAAGTCTCTGGACCAATGACCCAACCGGAGACAGAACTATGGATACAAAACATGGAGGACCACTTCAGGAAAAAATTAGTTGAAAGGAAGTATGAAGTTCAATACGCTCTTCAGTACTTTACAAAAAGAGCCGCAACATGGTGGAAGATGCATCAAGCCCTACAAGGATGTAGTGGAGCAGAAAGATGGGAGGAATTCAAGAAGATTCTGTTAAAATCCCGTCTCCTCCGAGAGTGTGGTAACAACCAGAAGAAGAAACCTTGTGCCTGTAGGATTTGTGGAGAAATAGGACACACCCAGGAGGAGCACAAGGATGAATGCCCCAATTGTGAAGGAAGTCACCTAGCTGAAGAATGCCCAACTAGGCAGATTACTTGTTTCTTGTGTGAAGGGACTACCCATTACCCTGCTCAGTGTCACTTTTACCCCATGGTGCAACGAACTATCCAGCAGAAGAAAGAAGCAATGAAAGAAGCCCTCGAGGAAACCTTAAAGGAATCCGTGATGGGGGAAGATATTAACGACCCTGATGGAGAAGGACTAAATAGATATTACTCTCGTGCTTGCTATTCATGTGGAGAAGAAGGACATTTTTCACAGCATTGCACGAAGGAAAGCCAGGAATATCTGGGAGACTTCCTGACAGAAGAAGTGGAGGTTGATCCACAGAAGATAGAAGAATTGATAGGAACAAAGAAGTCGAAGAAGAGAAAGAGCATGTGTCCCCAGAACAACCCAATTTCTGCGGAAAATGACCTGAGTCACATCACATGTTACCGGTGCAAGGATTTAGGTCATTATGCTATCAAATGCCCAACCAGGAAGCGAAGAACCCAGTGAATCAGGATAGCCACCATGAAGCCCTTAGATCTGTCTTATGACATTAGTTTACACTACAAGGAAGTAGAGCATTTTGCCCAGAGAAGGTCTAGACCGGAGGAAGATTGATCTGAGTAGTTGAGATCTTCATATTGGAATGAAGCATGTAAATTAATATGGAATACACCTTTATTACAATGTTGACACTACAGGAATCAGCTTCTTTGCCGACTGCCATGGCAGTCGGCAAAGGCATGAATGGCAGTCGGCAAAGCTCTTTGCCGACTGCTAGCAGTCGGCAAACAGTCCGGCTGAATTAATGCCGGTAAAGGCC
This sequence comes from Secale cereale, assembly GCA_902687465.1. Lineage (NCBI taxonomy): Eukaryota > Viridiplantae > Streptophyta > Magnoliopsida > Poales > Poaceae > Secale > Secale cereale. Next base: position 551,906,658 of record LR738713.1, on the reverse strand, counting down.
TTCTTTGTCGTCTGCTTCATAGAAGCAGTCGGCAAAGCTCTTTGCCGTCAGCCGTTTGCGGCCAGCAGACGGCAAAGAGCGTGGACGGCAGTGAGGTGAGGTGGGAGCCATTAGGGGTTAACGGCGTGGTTTGCCGTCAGCCGGCAGACGGCAAAGAGGCTAAGGTCTTTGCCGTCTGCTGGCAGACGGCAAAGAGGCCAAATAGGAGTTACTGGGAAGCTGCCACGTGGCCTTCTTTGCCGTCTGCCAGCAGTCGGCAAAGACCTTAGCCTCTTTGCCGACTGCCGGCAGTCGGCAAAGACTTAGCCTCTTTGCCGACTACCGGCAGTCGGCAAAGACCTTAGCCTCTTTGCCGTCTGCCGGCAGTCGGCAAAATGCCCAAATAGGCAACCAGTGTTCCCAGGTTGAACAGGGAGCTGCCACGTGGCCTTCTTTGCCGACTGCTTGCTGTCGGCAAAGCTCTTTGCCGTCTGCTAGCAGTCGGCAAAGCTCTTTGCCGACTGCTAGCAGACGGCAAAGAGCCTATATAACCCATGTTTTTAATTGAATTCTTTCAATTTGACAGAAATTCATAGATATACACAGATAATACATATATACACAACAAGCATATCCAACAATATATTTCCTCAAGTCCAACATATATCCATATGACATAAGAAGTTTCCAACAACATATCCAACAATATATTTCCTCAAGTCCAACATATATCCATATGACATAAGAAGTTTCCAACAATATATTTCCTCAAGTCCAACATATATCCATATGACATAAGAAGTTTCCAACAATATATTTCCTCAAGTCCAACATATATCCATATGACATAAGAAGTTTCCAACAACATATCCAACAATAAGAAGTTCCCAAACATGTTTTCATAAACAAAAAGGAAGCACAAGGAGAATATATGAGTCCATCAATGCAAGCTTCCTCATCTCAAGCAAATCTGCAAATTGGGAAAGATGAAAGTTAGAAGAAGAAGAATAGCTAGAAGAGGAAAAGAAGAAGAAGAAGAAAAGAAGAAGAAGAGGAAAATAAGAAGAAGATTTTATCTTCTCTTTCTTTCTCTCCTCCCCCTCTTCTTTATCTTCTTCTTTTCCAACAAATGTAGTTTAAAAAGCCAATTTAGAGCTAAGCTAGGTAAATAGGTCATTTTGGAGATAAGCTAAGTTCAATGTATCATATTGGAGCTAACCTAGGTAAACTTGGTCATTTTGGAGCTAAGCTAAGTTAAATGGATCATATTGAAGCTAACCTAGGTAAACTTGGTCATTTTTGAGCTAACCTAGGTAAAAATGTCATTTTTTGCTAAGCTAGGTAAAAATGCTAAGTGTGTAGGTCAATTTGGAGCTAACTTAGGTAAATAGGTCATTTTGGAGCTAACGCGGGTAAAATGGATCATATTGTAGCTAACTTAGGTAAACTTGGTCTTTTTGGAGCTAACGTAGGTTAAATGGATCATATTGGAGCTAACATAGGTAAACTTGGTCATTTTGGAGCTAACCTGGCTAATTAGGCCATTTTTGACATAACTAAGCTTATTGTGTCATTTTAGAGGACAACAAGCTAAGTATATGACATTTATGAGGTTAGCAAGGTTATTATGCCATTTACGAATAAAAACAAGTAAGAGGAGGAAAAGAAGAAGAAGAAGAAGAAGAAGAAGAAGAATACCAATTCCTTCTTTTCTTCCTATTCCTTGATTTTTTTCTTCATCTTATTATGTCATTTGTGGACTAAATAGGCTAAATTATGTCATAAATGGGCTAAATAGGCTAAGTAAGAGGAGGAAAAGAAGAAGAAGAAGAAGAAGATTCTTCTTTTCTTATTCTTCTTCTTCTTCTTCTTCTTCTCTTCCAATTCCTTCTTTTCTTCCTATTCCTTGATTTTCTTCATCTTATTATGTCATTTGTGGACTAAGTAGGCTAAATTATGTCATAAATGGACTAAATAGGCTAAATAAGAGGAGGCAAAGAAGAAGAAGAAGAGGGGTCTCATTAGCATGATGCAACATAAATGTGAATACTAGTAACTAACGACCATTCAAATCAAACTCACCGTGGTCGCCGGAGCAATCTGGGGCATCGGCGGAGGGGTCTGACCGCTTTTCTCGCACATGCTCTACACATTTGGTTCTCACGAGTTAGTCATATTAGTTAGTAATGGAACAAACATTATGTGCATGATTTGGCTAATATGCAGGAGAAACGTACCACCAAGATGTCGTATAGGGCCCGGTTTTGAGCATCGTTCCGGTTCCTCTCCTCCTCCAACAGCCTAGCCGTCCTCTCCTCCAGCTCCCTCTCCATGTCGATTAAAATGAGTGGATACTGTTGATCAGGTGCATTGGCACCACGCCATGTCGGGCTGTTGTTGTTGTTGTTCATGGTACTAGATGACCCGTTGCGCCGATGGCGCAAAAAGCACCGGCCAGCCAGGTTTTGAAAGCATGTGTATGTGATAGTTTAATGCATACATATGATGGTAGATAAAGAGGAAGCAATGATATTACTTGATGATAGCATATATTGATCTCATAGTGCTGATTCATACTGTTCTAAGAAATTTACAATGAGCATAAGCAAATAGAAAATACAGTGTTTTTAGAGAAGCCAGTGCTGATACATAGTATTGGCGCATCATATAGATGGTTGTAGTTATGAGCCGATGATCATCAGGTAGAGCCGTTGATACATATGTCCTAAATATCCATTGGCGGTCCATCATTACCTAAAGCTGAGATTCCTGCAATATCATCGTCCAGGCTCCAATAATATTTGTTTGTTTGTTGGAGATCATACTCTGATTGCGTGGTGTGAGAGGGGTAAAGTGGATCAACGGTGGCTGGTCCAGTAACGTTGGCCGGCCCAAAGTCGAGGCTCGTATTTTTTTATGCTTGTTGCTCCAAGCCACTAAGATATGGGTATCGTACTAAAAAGCAACATCCTTACACCAAAACAGATGAAACACTTTCTTGCAACAATTCGTAAACTAAGTACACTAAACTAAGTACACCTAAAAAGCAACATCCTTACACCAAAGCCGGATCTATCATTGCTCAGCCATCTGAGCTCCCTTGGGCAGATTACATAAAAGCAATCCTAAATTCATAAAAAGTGTTAAGGTGTAGATTGAGCTTCTGGGCCAGATCACTAAACTAAGTACACCTACCACAGATCCTTCCACCTAGAGCGGAGAAACAGTTTTAAGTAAGGAAAAGCGGAGATGATTGTTAAGGTGGCAATGAAAGTAACTAATCAAAATGGAAACATGCAAGACAAAACATATACCCATTCCAAAATCAACCTCCAATGTACACACTTGCAAATTCGTTTAGACGTTCAGCAGGTGCCATTTATAAAATATTCAAGGCTCAATAAAATTTGAAACCTCATGACCTCTTACAAGCAGATGATCTACGACATGAGATGATAACTTGTAAGCTATGCTGTAGGTGATACAACCTTCACGGAAAAACATACACAGAATGCAACAATACAAAAAGGAGTACCACAAAAATGATTTCTGGAAAGCAAACAATTCCAATGCTTAGGATCTCTGTTATGTGTACATTTCATGCTAGTAGAAACTACCTGCTAGCCAAGGTTAAGTATGAAATGCTTGGCACATGATACTCGTATATTTTCCTTCGTTTTAGTAAACAGAGCAACCACAGGTCTCCAACACCAGCAAGGCAGCAAGCAAACAGGCTCACCCATCCACAAAGATCCAATAAAATCTTAATATCATTATAATTTTTGATCCATGGATAACTGTTTCAGTATAGATTTGCATTTGGGGGTATGATAAGAAAAAAGTGTCTAGTAAGAGCGCACAGAACAGAAGAATTTCACCTATCTCGCAAATTTCATGGACAGAAACAAGAAATCTCGAAGGAACACTGTCGGTGTGAGTTTTTGGTCACCCTGCCTTAGTGTACAATCTCTGAGCTAACAAAACTCAAAAAACCAATTCAATGCCATAGATACACATATATAACTACAAAAATCAGAATCAACATGCTTCAGTCTGTGCATTATATCCATCATTAAACAGAGGAGAGGGTCATGAAGAAACACAATAAAGGCAAATTAAATAGGAGAGGTTCTGCTCTACGTGTACAACTGAAAGGCATTGCTATTTCGTGAGAACAAATCAGTACGCTCTGTATGATAAGGGCAACAAGCAAACATGGTTGCAAAGGGGAAGAGGCAAATTACCTGTCCTTGACTAAGAACTAACTGACAAGCTGCTGCAGCTGCCATACATGCCACAGCTAAATACATCCACACGGATTGTAGGACCTCCCATAGGCACCTGGGTACCCAAAAAATATGTCCAACATAGTTAGCATCAATTAGCTGGGGATAAAATAAGCAGAGCAGACCATACACAAAAGTAAATGTCAGTTTATCATTGGGAAATCATTGGGTCTGGGTGTATGAAAATAGCCCATGTCTCTAGAGATGGAGGATGGCCACAACAATCAAAAGAAAAGCATGTAGCTTTGACATTCAGTTGTTTCAGTGATGCCCAAAGTATATGATATAAAGTTATGTGAATATTCAATCCAACCCTGCAAGCGTTTGAAGGAACATGAGTTAGCTCCAAATGATATAATTTGATAAGGGATCTTACAATCCTCAGGTAACTCATTTACATGGTTTCCAAAATCGTGGGGTATTTCTAACATACAATCAGTTAGAGCAGCTCACATGCATCAATAACATCTCTGTGTTGGCATCAGAAGCTATTTTAATGGGCAAAAATCCCCAAATAATCACATGGACAAAGAAAAGCTATTTTCATACAGCGATGTAGAAGTTCTTATGAGAGGAGGCTACAGAAGATTGGTCGTGTACTGATCCCTTATTGCCTAAAACCTCATTGCCTAAAAAGAATAAAAGAGGGACTATATATTTCTGCCAACAGCAATAATCCACATCAGGCGTGATATCATCCGTCATAACAATCAATTAAATCTTAAACTTGCTGCAGAATGCAGATTGCTAGAACCCCTTTTGCAGCTAACAAACTGGACGAACCTGGGAGATTCAGAAGTGGGCACAAATACATATTCAAAAACTAAAAGGTAATGAACTGGAGATGTATGAAACAAAAATATAGAAAGTACCATGGCACGAAAAAAAGAGAACTAACTGAAATAGCTGAAGATAACATCAGGAGACAATGGTAGAAGCCTGCTTGTGTGCTAGCTGCTCTTGATGGAAAAAGAAGGCACTACGGTGGGACATGACTAAATGTACAATTATTAATGCCTTTACCATGAGTAGTAGTACGGATCAACATCTTCCAAGTAATACTACACTGATATATAGCAGATTTCATCGGGTCGTCAGAACTGATTCACATTCAGACAAAGCCTACAAACACTGAAGCTTCCAACATCTCCAGGTCCTCACATCAGCCAAATATGTACCAGAGTAGACTTGCTGGCGTTCAGTCACGTATCTTCAGCAGAAAACAGCTGCTGCGAGAATGACGAGCCCTCTGGCTCATTCATATCCAAATTTCTACACCAATAATATCAGTCGTAGACACCAAAAGCAAAACTGTGCTTTACAGGGGTTCATTTGCCATCACATTTCTGCAAACAACAACTCAACTTTCTCTCTGTGCAACAATAAACATGTGGATTTGCCAGTCCGGCATTTGTTGCTTTTATTAAAAAAAATCTCTCCGGTCCTTATTGCTCAGTTGATTCCTTGGTATGCTTCATATCAAATCAAATGAAAATACCCCTCGCAAAAAAAATCAAATGAAAATATGCAGTCTGTACTAGTACGGTACTACTAATCTGTCAGGCATGTACCATTGGTTCTAACAAAGATTTGTGGGATTAGTGTGACACACGACTTGTAGATTAATTTGTATGATTTGGGAACTTTATATTCAATTCAATCCGGCACAAGCCAATCTATCCTGCTAGCCTGCAACTACTAGCATGCTTTGTATCTACACTTTTGTAATTAGTACTTCAATTATTTTACAGGGAAGAAGAAGCAAGATAATGGAGAAGTATTTGATAAGATCAACAAATGCCAATTCCACCAACCAGGGGCTGCTACCAGCAACCGTCCAACTATCTTACCATGTATAAGAAAAGTGCTAAATGTTTTTTATCCTGGGTCCGCCCCTGCATTTGCATGTACAGTAGCTTCAACATGGCTGCCATGGGAGGACCTTGGTGAAGAAGAAGAGAGAGCTCACCTAGGGTTGATGCCGTCGGAGAGGTGGACTCAGAGGTTGAGGCGGGGTCCGTTGAGGTCAGCACCGGCGTCGATGTCCTGTATGCAGCTGGTGGGGGTGTTGCGTCTGACGCCGGCGGGGATGCAGCTCCGGGGTGGTTTTCTGGACGGGAACCGACGGGGATGGACCTGTAGATGCCGGATCTGGCGGTGGAGTGGAGCGCCGCTCGGAGAAGGAGTGGAGCCAGGCCCGGCGGCGGCTGGAGGGTTAGGTCGAGGGAGAGAACAGAGGAGCTCGCTGAACTGGTTCGAGGGACGGGTGGCTGTGGCTCTGAAACGTTTTCTTTAGCGGGGGTTAGGTCTAAAAAAACCGTTAGATCTCAAAAAAAAAAACTGTTGCCCCCACCCACCTCTTTGCCGACTGCCAGCAGATGGCAAAGAATATTTGCCGTCTGCTGGCAGTCGGCAAAGAATTCTTTGCCGACTGCCAGCAGACGGCAAAGAGGATAACCGTTAGCCCTCCCACGCCGTTACACTGTGGGCCCCATCTTACCTCTTTGCCGTCTGCTGGCAGATGGCAAAGAAATCTTTGCCGTCTGCCAGCAGACGGCAAAGAAGTGGCCGGTGTGACCTAGCCAGTACAGTACCCCCATGGGGCCCACTTTGGTCTTTGCCGTCTGCTGGCAGATGGCAAAGACCTCTTTGCCATCTGCCAGCAGACGGCAAAGATCTGGCAGATGGCAAAGACCCTCTTTGCCATCAGCTGGTTCTTTGCCGTCTGCTTTGACAAGACAGACGGCAAACAGCCTCTTTGCCATCAGCTGGCAGACGGCAAAGAGCTGGCAGATGGCAAAGACCCAGATTCCAGTAGTGTGAGTTGAGTATGGAAATAACATTGTAATAGTTCGTGAAGCAATGGAAGTTGAGATGTTTGGAATCTCATAGTTATGAGTTGTTGGATGATTGTGAGTGCCTCTCTTGCTATCTCACCCCGACCAAAACCTAGAACCCATGGACAAGTTGACCCCAAACATTTCTCGACAGACGACCCCATTTTTATCGAAGGATGTCTGTATGTTGTCCTGAGAACCCCTTCTGTCTTATGACTACAGATGACAACCCTTTACGAGTCTTTTCTCAAGGGCCCGGAAACAATCATGACCCTGACTAGCGACCAGGTTTACCCAAAGATCCTGAAGGACATGATGAAGCATATTCACCTGGAAGGAGATGCAGTTTACAAGGGTTATCCCTTCATGGAGAATGGAGTTGAACTTTGGTACGTGGAGGTACACCTCCACCGTGTGAAAGGAGTTTGCCCAAGGACTATGGGTCAATACTTTTTCATCTTCCGAGTACCACAACCAACGTTCTTCGACTCTGTTCGTGAAGCTGCTATGGAGGCCATACGTCAAATTGGAGAAATACTCGAAGCAAGACTTCGTTATACCCAGGAAAGCCTGAGTAAGGTGCAGGCAGAGATGATGGAGATGAAGCACACTACCAATAGGATGAAGCAAAAGATGGATGATTTTAAGAATCACATTGCACAATTCCCTTGGGACTAAAGCATCCTTAGCTAGGACAAAGGAATAAAGATGGAAGGAAGGTTGACCATACCCGACTATGTGGATAGTAGCAATTGTAGTGATGCACCCTTGGAAATTGGAGTATTGAATACCGGTTCAAGAAGTAATAAAAGATTGGATATGAGGAGAATATGGATTATGGATGAACCAGTGCATTTTGTTTAGTTGAACCTTACTGAGTGAACCCTGGACCAATAGAAAGGAAAGTGTTGCTCCAAGGAGTAGAGTTTGCACAAATAAAGTTGGAGTTTATTTATGATGCTTACCCCAAGGTTATGAGGGAGATAAGTACAATTGGATTTAAAGATGGTGTAATGCTGGAGTATGGAACTATAGTGACCCCAAGAATTGAGTTATGGATATACAAGTTCTGACGTGGACCATTTAGCCGAGGACCTAAGGAGGCTACATAATCACAAGGGAACCACGAGACTTGTCTATAGTTATGTGTATCTGCTGTAGTAAAGTAGAGCATGTTGCTATAGATTGTACCAAGAAGAAGGAATTTTGTGCTAAGTAGTTGAGTTGAAGCCTGCAATGGAAATGCAGTAAACTGTAGTAAGTTGAGAATCGATGAAGTTAGCAGCCTAGTATTGATTTTGGATTTTATGAGTTGTTACTCTATAGTGATGAGTGAAGACATGATGCATGGAAGGAGATTTTGAAGAAACTAGTGTTATTCATTTTAAGTGTGGTAGAATCCAACACAGTTACCCGAATACAAGGGCTAATTACGTCAGACTTGGAATGGATTGCCCAAGGATGAGTGTGAGTAATCACACTCGGTTATGAACCAAGAGAAGTAAGAGATAATTGGATGGATTTAAGAAAACCAAGGAAGTTGGATGTTGGAAGAATGATCAGTTGCAACCCGAGGATGAGACCAAGTGTTTCTAGTGATGAGATGAGCCATAACCCACAGGCCCCAGGGCCTGTCAAGAAAGCAAGCACATTCTTGCTGAAGGAAAACCCCTGGAAGAAGTACGACCTTGCCAACATACGATCTTATAGGTGTTTACGCAAAACCCGAGGGTTGTGAAGAAACGATAGATGGTTGTTTGGCTTGCAGAATCAATGGATTTAGGCGAACTTAGTTCATTGATAAGAGAAATTTCTGCTATGCTTGTGAGGATGACCGAGTGTTAGAATGCGAGATTCACTAAACCATATACAAGGTAATGATTTGGGTGCGGGATGGATTGATCACCATAACGACTTACTCTTATTATTCGCCTCTGTTATACGGGATGGTAAATCTGAGTTACTTTCCTATAGTAGAGAGACGACGATGTCAAAACCTTGTTTAAACCCTAGAATGGTATAGAAATTTTTCCCTTGTACACGGCATGCCGTTGCCAACCGTAGGATACACGGTGAGGATGAAGCCCAGACCCGTTTCTGCAGGGACCCTGTTAATTTGGTTGATGACCACTATGAGATATCGATATTTGTTTAGTATTGGCGCCAGATGAAGGAAATATGCCCTAGAGGCAATAATAAAGATGTTATTTGTATTTCCTTATATCATGATAAATGTCTTTTATTCATGCTAGAATTGTATTAACCAGAAACTTAGTACATGTGTGGATACATAGACAAAACAGTATGTCCCTAGTATGCCTCTACTAGACTTGCTCATTGATCAAAGATGGTTATGTTTCCTAGCCATAGACATGAGTTGTCATTTGATCAACGGGATCACATCATTAAGAGAATGATGTGATGGACAAGACCCATCCGTTAGCATAGCACTATGATCGTTTAGTTTTACTGCTATTGCTTTCTTCATGACTTATACATGTTCCTATGACTATGAGATTATGCAACTCCCGAATACCGTAGGAACACCTTGTGTGCTATCAAATGTCACAACGTAACTGGGTGATCATAAAGATGCTCTACAGGTGTCTCCGAAAGTATTCGTGGTGTTGGCATAGATCAAGATTAGGATTTGTCACTCCGAGTGTCGGAGAGGTATCTCTGGGCCCTCTCGGTAACACACATCACAATAAGCCTTGCAAGCAAAAAGACTAATGAGTTAGTCACGAGATGATGTGTTACGGAACGAGTAAAGAGACTTGTCGGTAACGAGATTGAACTAGGTATGGAGATACCGACGATCGAATCTCGGGCAAGTAACATACCGATGACAAAAGGAACAACGTATGTTGTTATGCGGTTTGACCGATAAAAAATCTTCGTAGAATATGTAGGAGCCAATATGAACATCCAGGTTCCACTGTTGGTTATTGACCGGAGATGAGTCTCGGTCATGTCTACATAGTTCTCGAACCCGTAGGGTCCGCACGCTTAACGTTTGATGACGATCGGTATTATGAGTTTATGAGTTTTGATGTACCGAAGGTAGTTCGGAGTCCCGGATGAGATCACGGACATGACGAGGAGTCTCGGAATGTACGAGACATAAAGATTGATATATTGGACGACTATATTCGGACACCGGAAGTGTTCTGGAAAAGTTTCGGATTTAACGGGATTGCCGGAGGGGGTTACCGGAACCCCCTACGAGGGGGGATGGTCCATAGTGGGCCTTAAGGGAAAGAGAGAGGCAGCCCATAGAGGCTGGCCGGCACCCCACCTAAGGGATCCTAGTTGGACTAGGATTGGGGGGCGCCACCTCTCCCTCCTTTTTTCCTTTCCCTCTCTTCCTTCTTTGGTAGTTCCTACTAGGAATAGGATTGCAATCCTATTCCTAGTAGGATTGCACCCTAGCCGCACCATAGGAGGGCCGGACGGCCTCCCCCCTTGCTCCTTTATATACGGGGGCAGGGGTGCACCCAAAGACACACAAGTTGAATTGTTCCAGCCGTGTGCGGTGCCCCCCTCCACAGAAACACACCTCGGTCATACCATCGCGGTGCTTAGGCGAAGCCCTGCGCAGGTGAATACATCATATCCGTCACCACGCCGTCGTGCTGACGAAACTCTCCCGTGAAGCTCAACTAGATCAAGAGCTCGTGGGACGTCATCAAGCTGAACGTGTGCTGAACGCGGAGGTGCCGTACGTTCGGTGCTTGATCGGTTGAATCGCGAAGAAGTTCGACTACATCAACCGCGTCACTTGACGCTTCCGCTTCCGGTCTACGAGGGTACGTAGACACACTCTTCCCTCTCATTGCTATGCATCTGGTAGATAGATCTTGCGTGATCGTAGGAAAATTTTAAAATACTACGTTCCCCAACAGTGGCATCATGAGCCAGGTCTATGCGTAGATGATATGCACGAGTAGAACACAATGAGTTGTGGACGATACTAGTCATACTGCTTACCAGCATGTCATACTTTGCTTCGGCGGTATTGTGAGATGAAGCGGCCCGGACCGACATTACGCGTACGCTTACGCGAGACTGGTTTCACCGTTACGAGCACTCGTTGCTTAAAGGTGACTGGCGGGTGTCTGTCTCTCTCACTTTAGCTGAATCAAGTGTGGCTACGCCCGGTCCTTGTGAAGGTTAAAACAGCACATACTTGACGAAACATCGTTGTGGTTTTGTATGCGTAGGTAAGAACGGTTCTTGCTAAGCCCGTAGCAGCCACGTAAAACTTGCAACAACAAAGTAGAGGACGTCTAACTTGTTTTTGCAGGGCATGTTGTGATGTGATATGGTCAATACATGATGAGTTATACGGTTTTGTATGAGATGATCATGTTTTGTAATGTTATCGGCAACTGGCAGGAGCCATATGGTTGTCTCTTTATTGTATGAAATGCAATCGCCATGTAATTGCTTTACTTTATCACTAAGCGGTAGCGATAGTCGTAGAAGCAATAGTTGGCGAGACGACAACGATGCTAAGATGGAGATCAAAAGCACAAGATGATGATGGCCATATCATGTCACATATTTTGATTGCATGTGATGTTTATCTTATTATGCTTCTTATTTTGCTTAGAACGACGGTAGCATTATAAGATGATCCCTTACTAAATTTCAAGGTATAAGTGTTCTTCCTGAGTATGCACCGTTGCGAAAGTTCGTCGTGCCGAGACACCACGTGATGATCGGGTGTGATAAGCTCTATGTTCAAATACAACGGATGTAAGCCAGTTTTTGCACACGCAGAATACTCGGGTTAAACTTGACGAGCCTAGCATATGCAGATATGGCCTCGGAACACTGGAGACCAAAAGGTCGAGCGTGAATCATATAGTAGATATGATCAACATAAGATGTTCACCATTGAAACTACTCCATCTCACGTGATGATCGGACATGGTTTAGTTGATTTGGATCACGTGATCATTTAGATGACCAGAGGGATGTCTATCTAAGTGGGAGTTCTTTAAATTAATATGATTAAATTGAACTTTAATTTATCATGAACTTAGTCCTGATAGTTTTTGCATATCTATGTTATTATAGATCAATGGCCCGTGCTACCGTTCCTTTGAATTTTAATGCATTCCTAGAGAAAGCTAAGTTGAAAGATGATGGTAGCAATTACACGGACTGGGTCCGTAACTTGAGGATTATCCTCATTGCTACACAGAAGAATTATGTCCTTGAAGCACCGCTAGGTGACAAGCCCCCTCCCGCTAATGTAGACGCTTTGAACGTCTGGCAGTCGCGGTCTGATGACTACACGATAGTTCAGTGTGCCATGCTTTACGGCTTAGAACCGGGACTTCAACGATGTTTTGAACGTCATGGACCATATGAGATGTTCCAGGAGTTGAAGTTAATATTTCAAGCAAAATGCCCGAATTGAGAAATATGAGATTTCCAATAAGTTCTACAGCTGCAAGATGGAGGAGAATAGTTCTATCAGTGAACACTTGCTCAGAATGTCTGGGTACTACAATCATATGACTCAACTTGGTTGCAAAGTTGACGAGGATAGTGTTATTGATAGAGTTCTTCAATCACTGCCACCAAGCTATAAAGGCTTTGTGATGAACTATAATATGCAAGGGATGCAAAAGACAATTCCCGAGCTCTTCGCTATGCTCAAGGCTGCGGAGGTAGAAATCAAGAAGGAGCATCAAGTGTTGATGGTTAACAAGACCACTAGTTTCAAGAAAAAGGGCAAGGGAAAGAAGGGGAACTTCAAGAAGAATAGCAAGACAGTTGCTACTCCCACGAAGAAACCCAAGTCTGGAGCCAAGCCTGAAACTGAGTGCTTCTACTGCAAGGGGACTGGACACTGGAAGCGGAACTGCCCCAAGTATTTGGCGGATAAGAAGGATGGCAAGGTGAACAAAGGTATATGTGATATACATGTTATTGATGTGTACCTTACTAATGCTCGTAGTAGTACCTGGGTATTTGATACCGGTTCGGTTGCTAATATTTGCAACTCGAAACAGGGACTACGGATTAAACGAAGATTGGCTAAGGACGAGGTGACGATGCGCGTGGGAAATGGTTCCAAAGTCGATGTGATCGCCGTCGGCATGCTACCTCTACATCTACCTTCGAGATTAGTATTAGACCTAAATAATTGTTATTTGGTGCCAGCGTTGAGCATGAACATTATATCTGGATCTTGTTTGTTGCGAGATGGTTATTCATTTAAATCAGAGAATAATGGTTGTTCTATTTCTATGAATAATATCTTTTATGGTCATGCACCCTTGAAGAGTGGTCTATTCTTATTGGATCTCGATTGTAGTGATACACATATTCATAATATTGAAACCAAAAGAAACAAGGTTAATAATGATAGTGCAACTTATTTGTGGCACTGCCGTTTAGGTCATATTGGTGTAAAACGCATGAAGAAACTCCATAGTGATGGACTTTTGGAATCACTTGATTATGAATCACTTGCTGCTTGCGAACCATGCCTCATGGGCAAGATGACTAAAACTCCGTTCTCCGGAACTATGGAGCGAGCAACAGATTTGTTGGAAATCATACATACCGATGTGTGTGGGCCAATGAGTGTTGAAGCTCGCGGCGGGTATCGTTATTTTCTGACTTTCACTGATGATTTGAGCAGATATGGGTATATCTACTTAATGAAGCACAAGTCTGAAACATTTGAAAAGTTCAAAGAATTTCAGAGTGAAGTAGAGAATCATCGTAACAAGAAAATAAAGTTTCTACGATCTGATCGTGGAGGAGAATATTTGAGTTACGAGTTTGGTCTTCATTTGAAACAATGTGGAATAGTTTCACAACTCACGCCACCCGGAACACCACAGCGTAATGGTGTGTCTGAACGTCGTAACTGTACTTTATTGGATATGGTACGATCTATGATGTCTCTTACCGATTTACCACTATCGTTTTGGGGTTATGCTTTAGAGACAGCTGCATTCACGTTAAATAGGGCACCATCTAAATCCGTTGATACGACACCTTATGAACTATGGTTTGGCAAGAAACCAAAGTTGTCGTTTCTTAAAGTTTGGGGCTGCGATGCTTATGTGAAAAAGCTTCAACCTGATAAGCTCGAACCCAAGTCGGAGAAATGTGTCTTCATAGGATACCCAAAAAAGACTGTTGGGTACACCTTCTATCACAGATCCGAAGGCAAGATATTCGTTGCTAAGAATGGATCCTTTCTAGAGAAGGAGTTTCTCTCGAAAGAAGTGAGTGGGAGGAAAGTAGAACTTGATGAGGTAATTGTACCTTCTCCCGGATTGGAAAGTAGTACATCACAGAAAATTGTTCCAGTGTTTCCTACACCAATCAGTGAGGAAGTTAATGATGATGATCATGAAACTTCGGATCAAGTTTCTGCTGAACGTCGTAGATCAACCAGAGTACGTTCCGCACCAGAGTGGTAAGGCAACCCAGTTCTGGAAATCATGTTACTAGACCATGATGAACCTACGAACTATGAGGAAGCGATGATGAGCCCAGATTCCGCAAAATGGCTTGAGGCCATGAAATCTGAGATGGGATCCATGTATGAGAACAAAGTGTGGACTTTGGTTGACTTGCCCGATGATCGGCAGGCCATCGAAAATAAATGGATCTTCAAGAGGAAGACCGACGCAGACGGTAATGTTACTGTTTATAAAGCTCGACTTGTTGCGAAAGGGTTTCGACAAGTTCAAGGAGTTGACTACGATGAGACTTTCTCACCTGTAGCGATGCTTAAGTCTGTCCGAATCATGTTAGCAATTGCCGCATTTTATGATTATGAAATCTGGCAAATGGATGTCAAAACTGCATTCCTGAATGGATATCTCAAAGAAGAGTTGTATATGATGCAACCAGAAGGTTTTGTCGATCCAAAAGGTGCTAACAAAGTATGCAAGCTCCAGCGATCCATCTATGGACTGGTGCAAGCATCTCGGAGTTGGAATATACGCTTTGATGAGGTGATCAAAGCATATGGTTTTATACAGACTTTTGGAGAAGCCTGTATTTACAAGAAAGTGAGTGGGAGCTCTGTAGCATTTCTAATATTATATGTGGATTGGAAATGATATAGAATTTCTGGATAGCATAAAAGGATACTTGAATAAGAGTTTTTCAATGAAAGACCTCGGTGAAGCTGCTTATATATTAGGCATCAAAATATATAGAGATAGATCAAGACGCTTAATTGGACTTTCACAAAGCACATACCTTGATAAGATTTTGAAGAAGTTCAAAATGGATCAGTCAAAGAAAGGGTTCTTGCCTGTATTACAAGGTATGAAGTTGAGTAAGACTCAATGCCCGACCACTGCAGAAGATAGAGAGAAAATGAAAGTCATTCCCTATGCCTCAGCCATAGGATCTATCATGTATGCAATGCTGTGTACCCGACCTGATGTGTGCCTTGCTATAAGTCTAGAAGGGAGGTACCAAAGTAATCTAGGAGTGGATCACTGGACAGCGGTCAAGAACATCCTGAAGTATCTGAAAAGGACAAAGGATATGTTTCTCGTGTATGGAGGTGACAAAGAGCTCGTCGTAAACGGTTACGTCGATTCTAGCTTTGACACTGATCCGGATGACTCTAAGTCACAGACCGGATATGTATTTTTATTGAACGGTGGAGCTGTCAGTTGGTGCAGTTCCAAGCAGAGCGTCGTGGCGGGATCTACGTGTGAAGCGGAATACATAGCTGCTTCAGAAGCAGCAAATGAAGGAGTCTGGATGAAGGAGTTCATATCCGATCTAGGTGTAATACCTAGTGCATTGGGTCCAATGAAAATCTTTTGTGACAACACTGGAGCAATAGCCTTGGCGAAGGAATCCAGGTTTCACAAGAGAACAAAGCACATCAAAAGACGCTTCAATTCCATCCGCGATCTAGTCAAGGAGGGAGACATAGAGATTTGCAAAATACATATGGATCTAAATGTTGCAGACCCGTTGACTAAGCCTCTTCCACGGGCAAAACATGATCAGCACCAGGACTCCATGGGTGTGAGGATCATCACTTTGTAATCTAGATTATTGACTCTAGTTCAAGTGGGAGACTGAAGGAAATATGCCCTAGAGGCAATAATAAAGATGTTATTTGTATTTCCTTATATCATGATAAATGTCTTTTATTCATGCTAGAATTGTATTAACCGGAAACTTAGTACATGTGTGGATACATAGACAAAACAGTATGTCCCTAGTATGCCTCTACTAGACTAGCTCATTGATCAAAGATGGTTATGTTTCCTAGCCATAGACATGAGTTGTCATTTGATCAACGGGATCACATCATTAAGAGAATGATGTGATGGACAAGACCCATCCGTTAGCATAGCACTATGATCGTTTAGTTTTACTGATATTGCTTTCTTCATGACTTATACATGTTCCTATGACTATGAGATTATGCAACTCCCGAATACCGTAGGAACACCTTGTGTGCTATCAAACGTCACAACATAACTGAGTGATCATAAAGATGCTCTACAGGTGTCTCCGAAAGTATTCGTGGTGTTGGCATAGATCAAGATTAGGATTTGTCACTCCGAGTGTCGGAGAGGTATCTCTGGGCCCTCTCGGTAACACACATCACAATAAGCCTTGCAAGCAAAAAGACTAATGAGTTAGTCACGAGATGATGTGTTACGGAACGAGTAAAGAGACTTGCCGGTAACGAGATTGAACTAGGTATGGAGATACCGACGATCGAATCTCGGGCAAGTAACATACCGATGACAAAAGGAACAACGTATGTTGTTATGCGGTTTGACCGATAAAAGATCTTCGTAGAATATGTAGGAGCCAATATGAACATCCAGGTTCCGCTGTTGGTTATTGACCGGAGATGAGTCTCGGTCATGTCTACATAGTTCTCGAACCCGTAGGGTCCGCACGCTTAACGTTTGATGACGATCGATATTATGAGTTTATGAGTTTTGATGTACCGAAGGTAGTTCGGAGTCCCGGATGAGATCACGGACATGACGAGGAGTCTCGGAATGTACGAGACATAAAGATTGATTAATTGGACGACTATATTCGGACACCGGAAGTGTTCCGGAAAAGTTTCGGATTTAACGGGATTGCCAGAGGGGGTTACCGGAACCCCCTACGAGGGGGGATGGTCCATAGTGGGCCTTAAGGGAAAGAGAGAGGCAGCCCATAGAGGCTGGCCGGCGCCCCACCTAAGGGATCCTAGTTGGACTAGGATTGGGGGGCGCCACCTCTCCCTCCTTTTTTCCTTTCCCTCTCTTCCTTCTTTGGTAGTTCCTACTAGGAATAGGATTGCAATCCTATTCCTAGTAGAATTGCACCCTAGCCGCACCATAGGAGGGCCGGCCGGCCTCCCCCCTTGCTCCTTTATATACGGGGGCAGGGGGGCACCCAAAGACACACAAGTTGAATTGTTCCAGCCGTGTGCGGTGCCCCCCTCCACAGAAACACACCTCGGTCATACCGTCGCGATGCTTAGGCGAAGCCCTGCGCCGGTGAATACATCATATCCGTCACCACGCCGTCGTGCTGACGAAACTCTCCCGTGAAGCTCAACTGGATCAAGAGCTCGTGGGACGTCATCAAGCTGAACGTGTGCTGAACGCGGAGGTGCCGTACGTTCGGTGCTTGATCGGTTGAATCGCGAAGAAGTTCGACTACATCAACCGCGTCACTTGACGCTTCCGCTTCCGGTCTACGAGGGTACGTAGACACACTCTTCCCTCTCATTGCTATGCATCTGGTAGATAGATCTTGCGTGATCGTAGGAAAATTTTAAAATACTACGTTCCCCAACACCAGACCTGTTAGTTAAGAAGAATTAGTCTCGAAAGGACCGTATCAAGATGAAAGGATACAAGAATTGAGGGCAAAGGTTATGCCACTTCCGAAAGAGCCGGAGAAGGAAATACCCTGAAGATTTGAGAAGACCAATGATGTCAACTATAAGAATGGAGTACTTGAGTCCTGATGGAACCATAACCATCATTCTAAGTGTGGTAGCACACTAGGCTACACCAATCAGAGTTTTGTTAGAAGCCCCCAAACCCTAACCTATTTCTTGCTAGCCTCTCCGAATCTCGAGGACGAGATTCATTTTAAGTGTGGTAGGTTTGTAACATCCCAAAATTCTAAATTTTGGAATGTTATAATAAATAGATAGATTTGATTATTGTTTGATGTGCTGAGTGAAATTGAGTGAAATTTGAAACTTTTGAAAGTTAAATGAGAGGGAATAAAATGACTTTCCAAACTTTCACTTTGCTTTTGATCTCCGGGAATTCAATTTCTTTTCAACACAAAACCCTAGAGTGAAGATAATATGACTTCTTCCATTTATTTTAAATGATAAAGGGGTTTGAAAGGATTTTGAATTTCAATCTCGAGATATTTCGACTCCAGAAACTTTATGCAACTCAATGATTTTCCCGAGAGAAGATAAAATGACTTCTTCAAATTATAGGAAATATGAGTTGGAAGTTTTTCTGATTTTTCTCGAACTCAATTTCACATATTGAGTTATTTGTTTTTTATTCAAATTATTTTTCTCCAAAAATAAATTACATGGAAAATAGGGTAACATGATTCCCTACAGCAGAAAATTGGAGATAAATAAATTTGAAGTCCTTTTGGTATTTTAAAGATGATCTTTATTGGATTTTATTGCAACAGTAGGACCTTTTGATTCATTAGAATTTGTGGGCATTTTATTTGACAGTAGTATAAAATGTTCATGTTGTAGGGCTTATTTTTCTGCAAATTTTGATATATTATACGCCTACATAATATTTTAGGTTATTTCTAGTTTATTCTTTTCTTGTCTGTTAAAAAAATGTTTAAAGAAAAAAAAATATCCTTCGCCGTAACTGGGCCGGCCCAGCACCCGAGCCAGGCCGCGGCCCAGCTCGCCTTCGTCCCCGTGCGGGCGACGGAAATCGCCGCCGCCTTGGCGTTCGTGCCACGCTAGGACGCCACGCCTCGCCGCCGTCTCTTCCCCTTTGCCCCTTCCCCACGCCTCGCCTCGCCCCTCCCTCCTATAATGACCGAAGCCGCCGCCCCTCCCCTCTTCGCATCGCGCCGCCGCCGCCCGCATCTCGCCGTCGCCACCGCACTTGCCAGCCGCCGCTGCTGCTTGCTTCTACCGCCGCCGCCGCGCACTTTTGCTGCTGCAGTAGCTCCGCCCGCCACCGCGCCTCCCCGCTCCTCGCAGCAACGCCCAGCGCCGCCGCCGCAGCCTCGCCGGCCGGAATCCGATCTGCCTCGGTCCGGTTCGCCCGAACCCGTGGTTCTTCTGAGAAAAACCCTAGGTAAAGCCCCGTTCTGGTTTATTTGGTTAGATTATGTTTTCTTCGGTTCTTTTTAGTTAGATCTATTTAGAGACCGTTCACTATTTAGGGTTCATTAGTGAACGTTCGCTCTGTAAATTTTTTCTTTTCTGTTTAGTTTTCGGCCAGGGACTTAGATGTAAATCTTTTATTTACAGATTAGCCCCTAAACTTTAAAAGGCCGCAACTTTTTACCAGTTGGTCCAAATCCAACGAAACCAATGCCCACGTCTTCGTTACGAAGCCCTCTATCCAGTAATACAACTTAAGCATGTTTTTGAAAATTTTAAAATTTGAATTCAACTAGTTTTAGATTCAAACTTCGTTTGATCATAACTTGAGTTTCGTAACTCCGTTTCAGTTGATTCTTTTTGCAACTCGAAGCTCTTGACCTAAACTCTCTGATCAGGCCAAATTTACATAATTTTGGTAATGTTGGAAATTGTTTTATGTTTCAAGAGACATTCGTTTGTTTTCGAAGTTTTCCGAAGTGTTTATTCGTTCTGTCCGATCTTTCTGAGTGGTTGCTTATGTGTGGTTACTATTGATTGCTTACGATAGATTGACCGGAGTGTGACGAGTAGAGATATCAAGAGTTTTGAGTGCGAATCATCTTCATCAACATTGCAGGCAAGTTCACACTTTGATCATATTTTCCACTACCCAGTTTTCATTGCATTAGTTATATCCACAAACACATTGCATCAGTAGGATTCTCTTAACTTGTGGGACTGGGAAGTAGATTGAGGTAGAACCTATTACCTGCATTATTTTCAAACCCCTGGGAGTTACTTTTACGTTATGCTTAGGTTGCCATGCTATGCTCGTAGACGTGGTTTGGGTTTGAGTGAAATCCATGACAGATGTGAGTTGTTAATTAAGGATTCAACTTAAGGTGGCTACTTGAATACACATCTGGGTGGATTGGTTGGGGCACCCTGGGAGTGAACCAGTGGATTGCCCGGACACCTGGGGTTGCCAGAGTTGTCCTAGGAAATCCCGGGGTTTCCGTGTGATTGTCCTATTGGAATGCCACCCAGGCTCAAAGGGATCATATAATATTTTCATGCCTAGAAACTTCCATGTGCAGCCACATGCCAATATGGGCTCTGGCATAGTTGAGTAAGTTGTGGGAAACCTTTCCATGATGGGCTAGCAGATGTAGGTGGATTGTAGGTGTACCGGCCTATCTATCTGGTTAAGGGGACCTCTTCGGAAAGACTGTGTCTCGGTCATCCGTTTCTCAAACATCATGCAGTGCGAGAAATCCAACGGAGGCGATCGAGTCTTGTGGGGAAAGTGCACAAACCTCCGCAGAGTGTACAAACTATTCATGAGTAGCCGTGTCCCCGGTTATGGACATCTTTGAGTATCTAGAAGTGGATTATTTGTTGATCTCAACACTCTATTAATTTGTTGGGTTAATAATGACTTTGGTTTGGGATTGAGATGGGGTACCATTCTCAATTGTTCATGATTTAAATTTAACAAAGTAGTTAAATAAAATGCATTCCTTTGTGGTAGGGAAAAATCAGCTTTACGCAAAAACAGCCATACAGCCTCCACCAGCCAAATATGCATGTAGTTGTAGGCATTGTTCATAATTCTCATTACAGTGTGAAATTGCCAGTACATTCAATGTAGTGACCTACATGGCTGCAACGTCTCATGTTGCAGGAATTATTTGACGAGTAAGTGTTACGTTAGGGTTGCGCTCTCTACACTCAACTTTGCCGTTGGTGTTGATGGGAATCCTCAACCTTTGTTGCTTCCGCTATG
Organism: Secale cereale; assembly: GCA_902687465.1. Classification (NCBI taxonomy): domain Eukaryota; kingdom Viridiplantae; phylum Streptophyta; class Magnoliopsida; order Poales; family Poaceae; genus Secale; species Secale cereale. Next base: position 551,885,424 of record LR738713.1, on the reverse strand, counting down.
ATCGATTGAGGTAATAGTATTTACGTTACTTTATACATGTGATTTACCTCTGTTATAAATCCTCGAGTACTGTGTGTGTCAGCATACCGATCCAGGGATGACACTTAAGCACAGAGACTTGATCCATTCGGGTTGGGTCGCTACATTTACTTGGAGCGTCATGTATTATTTGAGTCTTTGCTTGTTAGTTTGCCACAATCATCCTTGCTGGACACACCTTTTTGAGAGAGATAAATATGGCCTAGGAATTGTTAGAACACTCTATGTGCTTCACTTATATCTTTTGAGTTGAATAGTTTTTGCTCTAGTGCTTCACTTATATCTTTTAGAGCACGGTGGTGATTATATTTTGTAGAAACTGTTGATCTCTCATGCTTCACTTATATACTTTTGAGAGTCTATTAAAACAGAATGGTAATGTGCTTTGGCTATAAAACTAGCCTTCACATGATAGGCATCCAAGATGAATGTAGTAAAAACTTTCATACTAAGTGCATTGAATATGATGAGAAGTTGGATGCTTGATAATTGTTTTGAGATATGAGGATTGTGATATTAGAGTCATGCTAGTAGAGTTATTATGAAATTGAGAAATACTTGTGTTAAGGTTAGTGAGTCCCGTAGCATGCACGTATGGTGAACCGCTATGTGACGAAGTTAGAGCATGAGGTATTTGTAGAGTGTCATCCTTTGTGTGGAGGTCGGGGGCGCGCGATGGTTAACTCCTACCAACCTTCCCCATAGGAGCATGCGTTGATTGCTTTGTTTTGATGACTCGTAATTTTTTGCAATAAGTATATGAGTTCTTATGACTAATGTTGAGTCCATGGATTATACGCACTCTCACCCTTCCACCATTTCTAGTGTAACATCCCAAATTTCCAATTTGGAATGTTATACATTAGATCATCATGCATAGCATATTTTCTTGTTTTTGGAGGATCCAAGTAAATCCTACGCAACTCAAGGACCCTCGGAGAGAGTTGGGGATTTCGATATTTTCACATTTGAGGTTTCTCAAATTTTGAAAATAGGATCATTTGATTTTATTTATTTTATCTTCAAGTATTTCTAAAATAAGATATGAGAGAGGGAGTAAAATGTCTCTCCCAAAAATAAAGAAATACTGAGGATTTAATAGAAAAATCAAATATGTTCTTCTTTGGAATTTTATTTGAATTAGAAAAAATTGCATGTTTTCAAAAGTGCATTTAGTGCCAAGAAAAATGTTCATCTTGTTCTAAATATTCTATTTAGACGGTGAAAATTTGTTTTGGCAATTTTAGATTTTTATTTTATTTTCTAGGATTTTTTTCGTAGCTTCGGCGTTTAAAAAAATAGGAGACCCGTGCCCGACTGGGCCGAAGGCCCAGCCGAGCCAGGCCCGCGCCGCCGCTGCCGCCTTCCTCGCGCCGCGCCGCCCGTGCCCGAGCCTGCCTCCACCGCCGCCGGTCGTTGCCTTGCCCCCTCCTGCAAGCAGCCCCCCACCCTCATATAAGTACCACCACACACGCCCCCTTCTCGCCTCGCCCCGCATTGCCGCACCACCGCCGCAACCCCACGCCGTCGTCGCAGCTTGCCGCAGCAGCAGCCGCCGCCGCAGCTGGCAGCCCCGCCGTCGCCTGCCACCGCCCACGCCACCCGCCGCAGACGCCCTCCAGCCGGAACCCGACGAGGTAGCCGCGTCGCCCCTAGTTTTCGTTAATAAACCGCCCGGTTATTTTTAGAACCCTAGTTTTTTTAGTTAGATCGGTTTTTTTTCTTTCCCGGTTTAGTTGTTTAGCGAGCGTTCACCCGTTCGTTCGTTTTAACGAACAAGTTTGTCATTTAGTCTCAGCTGACGAACGTCCGTTCGTTAAGCCGTTTTTAGTTTTCTTTTCGTAGTTATTTTTCTGATCGCGATTTCAGATCCGATCTTCGTTCTAGTTTATCTTTTTGCTCGTTTATCGGAATAAGGCGATTCAAGCTCCTGGAGTTTCGTCTCGAAACCCTCTTTCCGTTTAACCTAGTCACCCAAGCGTTTGCCTCTGTTAAATTTGGACTTAGGTCCAGATTGGTAGCGTAGTTGTTTCTTTTTCGCCGTTTGACTCTCGTTGTTTTGTTTGGTTTGATTATTTTGCAAACCGGAGTTCTTAAGTTGAACTTTCTGGTTAGATCTCTTATTTGAGTTTTACCCGTGCATTAGTTAAGTACTTATTGTGTGCTTGTTTGTTTGCGATAGAGTACCCGGAGTGCGTCGCTTGCTACTTTGAATCTCTAGGTTTTACGGATCATCGGCAAGGCAAGTAACACTTTGATCATACTTTCCATTACCCAGTTTTCATTGCATTAGTCAAACCCTCACACATTGCATGAGTAGGATTTTTAACATGTGGGACTGGAAAGTAGATGAGGTAGTACCTATTACCTGCATTATTTTCAAACCCTTGGGAGTTACTTCTACGTTTGTTGTTAGGTTATGCTATGCTAGTAGACGTGGATTGGGTGAGTGTATCCATGACAGATGTGAGATTATTAATTAATGGTTCAACTTAAGGTGGCAACTTAAATACACATCTGGGTGGATTGAGGCACCTGGGTATTCCAGCGATTGCCTGTTTTCTTTATGGACCGCCACCCAGGCTCAAAGGGATCATGAGATTTTTCATACTAGAAACTTCCGTGTGCAGCCACAAGCTATTATGGGCTCTAGCATAGTTGACTAAGTCGTGCGAACTCTTACAGTGGTGGACTAGCAGATGTAGGGGATGTAGGTTGGTACGGTCAACCTGATCGTAAGGTGCTAGCGCTTCTGAAAGACTATGTCTCGGTCATCCGTTTCTCAAACAACAGGAAGTGCGAGAATCCCAAAGGAGGAGATCGAGTCTTGTGGGGAAAAGTGCGCAAACCTCTGCAGAGTGTACAAACTGATCATGATTAGCCGTGTCCCCGGTTATGGACGTCTTGAGTATCTTGTACTTGGATTATCATGTGAATCTCATCATGTTACTTTAATTAATATTGTTGGGTTAATGTTTACTTTAATTGGGGTTGAGTTGGGTGAACCTTCTCAATGATGTTTCAACTACCATGATAGTTAATTAAAATCTATTCCTTTGCAGTAGGGAAAAATTGGCTTTATGCAAAAACTGTAACCATAGAGCTTACCACCAGCCATATTGCATATAGTATAGTTTTACTTTTGTTACTCTCTATGTATTACTTTGCCAGCATATTGCATGTGCTGACCTGTTTCGAGCTGCAACGTTCATGTTGTAGACTTTTCAGACGACGAGTAAGGTGCCTTTAGGTCGTGGTTCTATACTCAGTGATGCCGCTGGAGTTGATGGACTCACTTATCTTCCAAGCCTTCTGCTGTTATCGTTGTTAGATGGCCTTAAGCCATTTTTATTGTAATAAGTTCATCGTTGGAACTATCGATGTAATAAGTGTGTGATTGGCACTATGTTATAAATCCTTCAAGTACTGTGCGTGTCAGCATTACTGATCCAGGGATGACACTGATGCACAGAGATCAGACTGTTTGAGGTCTGGTCGCTACAAGATGGTATCAGAGCACACGCTGACTGTAGGACACGACCACTAAGCTAAAACCCTAGAACACTACTCACTCTTCTCTTTTCTGACTCCTCATCTTTTCTACTCTTTTAGGATGGCGGATGCAAGGAACAAGTTCACGCAACCTGATGAAGATACACCATTCGGACGACACCTCAAGGAAGTCACTAGATATCTAAACATCGGACTACCCAGCTTCACCGGAACCTACAACGCCACTTTACCTAAAGAGGAGCGCTGGTTGATTCAAGCTTAAGTTCCAGGAAGGACGTTCATGCCCGTCACCGCACCCATAGAATTTTCCTTTAATGCGCCTACATGGAGCCTAGGCAGGAGCATGGCAGCCCACATCACCATGGGAAGGATTGGAGAAATCTACAAGCAGGAGCTGAAGGACACTATCTACTAGATTTGTGGACGTCGAGATGAGCGGTGGGACATGATCAACACCTGGAAGGACAGGTCCATTGCCACATTAATTCAAGAGTTGAACCATCACATTCGTCGCCAGGAGCACCAGATGTGTGCAGGGATGATCGACTTGAAGAAAGCACTAACCAGAAACTTAGAGTTAGAGGAGGAACTCAAGTCAACACGCGACGGATACGAGGAGGAGATGTTAATACTTGTGGAGAAGAATAATGATTTGACACGGAAGCTAGGAGTATTCATGGGAGACCCAGCACTAGGAGGGGAAGAAGAGGAAGAAGAACCCAAGGAGATATGCCCTGAAGACTACATCATCCTTGACGACACGGACTCAGACCCCGATGATAGCGATGATGAGGACTATGAAGACGAAGCTAGAGCTGACATCATGGAATCCTCTGCCGATCAAAATTTCTAGAAGACCACCCTATGACTAGTAGTTTTCCCATATTGTAGTCTTAGAGCACTTTTGTAACGTTAGATCCATGTAAGCCCTTGTTTTGAATTGATCTTGGTGTGATATGTTTGTGTTCGTCTCATGTGCATATGGGTAGTGATTTTCCCTTACACCTCTTTTCTATTCTAATCTCTTCCCTCTACACCCATCAGATGCCTCCAAGACATGAGCCCGGATTTGAGTTTCCCCCTGAGCTCACTCAGTTGATCCAGCAGCAGAACACTTTGATGCAACTTCTTGTCCAGAACACTCAGAACAACCAGAACAACAACAACCCTCCACCACCACCACCCGTGGATAACCTGACCCGTTTCCTAAGGTTACAACCACCGGTGTTTGCTAGTAGCATTGAACCAATAGTCGCTGATGACTGCTTGCGCAAGATTGGAAGGGATTTGACCACTACTAACTGCTCGGATGCTGAGAAGGTGCGATTTGCCGCACATCAGTTGTCTGGACCAGCCGCAGCGTGGTGGGAGAATTACACAGCCACATTCCCCATAGCCAATGTTACTTGGGATCAGTTTCAGCAAGCTTTCTGTACCGCCCATGTCTCAACTGGAGCTATGAGCATGAAGAAGCGGGAGTTTCGCAACTTGCGCCAAGGCAATCGTACTGTGGCTCAGTACGTAGATGAGTTTAGTACTCTATCCCGTTATGCCCCAGATGATGTGGCCACAGATGCCGCTAAGCAGGAAAGATTTATGGAAGGGCTGAATGATGAGATGAGCGTATAGTTGATGGTAGCAAGCTTCAACAACTACCAGGAACTGGTTGATCGAGCTCTAATGATTGAAGGGAAGCATCAACAGATTGAAAATCGCAAGAGGAAGTATGGACAAGGGAAGTACAATTCTGGAGCTCAACAGAAGCCACGTTTTACCCCTAAAACGGTAGGACACTTTCAACATACCCATGGAGGAGGTAGCTCGCACAATCATAATGGCCCCAAGAATAGTAATGGGAATGGAGGAAGCAACGGACAGAACCGTACCAACCCAACAACACCAGCCAAGCGAGACCTGAGCCAAGTCACTTTCTATAAGTGCCAGAAGACGGGACATTACGCCAATGAATGTCCAGAAGCCCAGAATGGAAATGGCAATGTAAGCTCTGGAAAGAAACCGAATCCTTTTAATAGGGGACAAGTGAACCACGTCAGCGTGGAGGAGGTTGAAGCTCAGCCAGATGCAGCAATAGGTAAGTTTTTAGTTAAGTCCTTTACTGCACTCGTTCTTTTTTATACTGGTGCAACGCATTCATACATTTCAAGGGGATTTGTGGATAAGTATAAGCTGCCAACCCAAGCCCTTAGGTCACCCATGTTAGTAACCTCCCCTGGAGCAGAGTATATGGCTAAATTATGGTGTGATCAGTTGCCATTAAGGATTGGTAACTACACATTCCCCTCAGACCTAATAGTATTGGAATCTCAAGGATTGGATGTGATATTAGGAATGGATTGGTTATCTAAGTACGAAGGGAACATTGAATGCGCCAGTAAGTCCATTTTGCTTACTACGCCAGAAGGAAGAAGGATCAAGTATGTATCTCGGCATGTGCCGAAAAGGAACAGAGTAAATTCCTTATCAGGAGTTGTTCAGGAGGAAGTACCAGTGGTGAAAGATTTCCCTAACGTATTTCCAGAGGAACTGCCAGGCATACCACCAGATAGAGATATTGAGTTTTTGATAGAGCTTTTGCCAGGCACAGGGCCAATTTCTAAGAGACCATACAGGATGCCCGCAAAGGATTTGGAGGAGATTAAGAAACAGATTAAGGAGTTACTGGATAAAGGTTACATTCGCCCAAGTTCGTCGCCTTGGGGGTCGCCAGTACTTCTAGTGGAGAAGAAGGACGGATCGTTAAGAATGGTTGTTGATTATCGAGGATTGAATGAAGTAACAATCAAGAACAAGTATCCATTGCCGATGATCAATGATCTGTTCGATAGATTGCAAGGAGCTAAGGTATTTTCCAAGATCGATCTGCGATCAGGATACCATCAGTTGAAGATTCGAGAGCAGGATATACCTAAGACAGCCTTTACCACCAGGTATGGGTTGTACGAGTATACCGTTATGTCTTTTGGTCTGACTAACGCACCAGCATACTTTATGAACCTGATGAACAAGGTGTTTATGGAGTTTTTGGATAAGTTTGTCGTGGTGTTCATAGATGATATATTGATCTTCTCAAAGGATGATAAGGAACACAAGGAGCATTTGCGTTTGGTACTCGAAAAGCTCAGAGAACATCAGTTATACGCCAAGTTCAGCAAATGTGAGTTTTGGTTGAAGGAAGTTGGATTCCTCGGACATGTTATATCCAGAGAAGGAATAGCAGTAGATCCCGCTAAGGTTGACACTGTGACAAATTGGGAAGCACCGACAACAGTTGGAGAGATCCGGAGTTTTCTTGGACTTGTAGGATACTACCAGAGATTTATTGAGAATTTCTCGAGGATTGCAAAGCCTATGACGGAATTGTTAAAGAAGGATACCAAGTTCAATTGGACAGAAGAGTGTGAGGTCAGTTTCCAGGAACTAAAGAAACGTTTGGTCTCCTCACCTGTGTTGATTCTGCCAGATCAACATAAGGACTATGAGGTGTACTGAGACGCTTCACGTCGAGGACTTAGAGCAGTTCTTATGCAGGAAGGAAGAGTTGTTTCATATGCATCACGAAAACTGAAACCCCATGAGTTGAACTATGCCACTCATGATTTGGAATTAGCAGCCATAGTGCATGCATTGAAGACTTGGAGACATTTCCTCATCGGAAACCATTGTGAAGTATATACGGATCACAAGAGTTTGAAGTATATATTCACTCAGAAGGAGCTGAATCTCAGGCAAAGGAGATGGCTGGAACTCATTAAGGATTATGATATGAGATTGCATTATCATCCCGGAAAGGCTAACGTGGTAGCTGATGCCCTAAGCCGTAAGAGCCATGTCAACACACTAATGACGGAGGATTTACCAAAAGAGTTAGCCGAGGACTTACGAGAGCTATGTTTGGAGATAGTTCCGAGAGGATATGTAGAAACACTGGAGATTCAGTCTACCCTGATGGATAAAATCAGAGAAGCTCAGAAAACTGACGAGGAGGTTGCCTCTATAAAGGAGAGAATGAGCAAAGGAAAGGTTAAAGGATTTCGTGAGGATGAGCACGACACCCTATGGTTTGAAGACCGTGTATATGTGCCTAAGGACCCAGGGATCAGGAAGTTGATTCTGCAAGAGACCCATGATTCACCATACTCGATTCACCTAGGAAATACCAAGATGTACTTGGACTTGAAGGATACCTCCTGGTGGACCGGTATGAAGAAGGACATTGCGGAGTATGTAGCCATTTGTGATGTGTGTCAGAGAGTGAAGGCAGAACATCAGAAGCCGGCAGGATTGTTACAACCATTGCCAATACCCGAATGGAAGTGGGATAAGCTAGGCATGGATTTTATTACGGGATTACCCAGAACTCGTTCGGGCTATGACTCGATTTGGGTTGTAGTCGATCGCTTGACGAAGGTAGCTCATTTCATCCCAGTAAAGACTACTTACACCAGTGCGAAGTTGGCAAAGATATACATGACCAGAATCGTGTGCCTGCATGGAGTTCCGAGGAGCATCATATCAGACAAAGGAACCCAGTTTACCTCAAAGTTCTGGAATCAGTTACACGAAACTTTGGGTACCAGGCTAGAGTTTAGCATAGCTTTTCATCCGCAGACAGATGGACAGACTGAGAGAGTCAATCAGATTTTGGAGGATATGCTGAGAGCTTGTGTGCTAGATTATGGATCTAGTTGGGACGACAATTTGCCTTATGCGGGGTTCTCTTACAACAATAGTTATCAATCCAGTTTGAAGATGGCCCCTTTCGAAGCCTTATACGGAAGGAGGTGTAGGACCCCGTTGTCTTGGGACGAAGTTGGAGACCGCCAGTTGTTTGGACTAGATTTGATCAAGGAATCGGAACAGAAGGTAAAGATGATTCGCGATAGGCTCAAGATAGCCCAGTCCAGGCAGAAGAGCTACGCGGACTCAAAACGCAGAGAGATCGTTTACGAAGTCAGAGACCGAGTTTATCTTCGAGTATCTCCACTCCGAGTAGTTAAGCGCTTTGGAGTTAAGGGAAAGCTAGCGCCACGTTTTGTAGGACCATACAAGATTATGGAACGTATGGGAGAAGTAGCCTACAAGTTGGAATTGCCCGAAGGATTGTCAGGAGTTCACGATGTATTCGACGTTTCCCAGTTAAAGAAATGCCACGCCGAGATGGCTGAGATACCACTCAGGGATACAGTGCCATTGGAAGCAATTCAGTTGGACAGTGATTTGACCTATGAAGAGAAACCAGTCAATATTCTTGAGTATGCCAGCCGAGTCACCCGCAACAAGGTTATCAATTTTTGCAAAGTTCAGTGGAGTCACCACACCGAGGATGAAGCTACCTGGGAACGAGAGGAAGACCTGCGGAAGGACCACCCTCACCTATTTTCTAGCCAACCCGAATCTCGAGGGCGAGATTCATCTTAAGGGGGGTAGGTTTGTAGCATCCCAAATTTCCAATTTCGAATGTTATACATTAGATCATCATGCATAGCATATTTTCTTGCTTTTGGAGGATCCAAGTAAATCCTACGCAACTCAAGGACCCTCGGAGAGAGTTGGGGATTTCGATATTTTCACATTTGAGATTTCTCAAATTTTGAAAATAGGATCATTTGATTTGATTTATTTATCTTCAACTATTTCTAAAATAAGATATGAGAGAGGGAGTAAAATGTCTCTCCCAAAAATAAAGAAATACTGAGGATTTAATAGAAAAATCAAATAAGTTCTTCTTTGGAGTTTTATTTGAATTAGAAAAAACTGCATGTTTTCAAAAGTGCATTTAGTGCCAAGAAAAATGTTCATCTTGTTCTAAATATTCTATTTAGATGGTGAAAATTTGTTTTGGCAATTTTAGATTTTTATTTTATTTTCTAGGATTTTTTTCGTAGCTTCGGCGTTTAAAAAAAAATAGGAGACCTGTGCCCGACTGGGCCGAAGGCCCAGCCGAGCCAGGCCCGCGCCGCCGCTGCCGCCTTCCTTGCGCCGCGCCGCCCGTGCCCGAGCCGGACTCCACCGCCGTCGGCCGTTGCCTTGCCCCCTCCTCCAAGCAGCTCCCCCCTCCTATAAGTACCACCGCCCCCGCCCCCTTCTCGCCTCGCCCCGCATTGCCGCACCACCACCGCAACCCCACGCCGCCGCCGCAGCCTCGCCGCCGCCATAGCACCACCCCGTCGTCGCCGCCACCGCTTGCCGCAGCAGCAGCCGCCGCCGCAGCTGGCAGCCCCACCGTCGCCTGCCACCGCCCACGCCGCCCGCCGCCCACGCCCTCCCGCCGGAACCCGACGAGGTAGCAGCGCCGCCGCCGGTTTTCGATAGTAAACCGCCCGGTTTTTTAGAACCCTAGTTTTTTTTAGTTAGATTGGTTTTTTTCTTTCCCGGTTTAGTTGTTTAGCGAGCGTTCACCCGTTCGTTCGTTTTAACGAACGAGTTCGTCGTTTAGTCTCAGCTGACGAATGTCCGTTCGTTAAGCTGTTTTTAGTTTTGTTTTCGTAGTTATTTTTCTGATCGTGATTTCAGATCCGATCTTCGTTCTAGTTTATCTTTTTGCTCGTTTATCGGAATTAGGCGATTCAAGCGCTTGGAGTTTCGTCTCGAAACCCTCTTTCCATTTAACCTAGTCACCCAAGCGTTTGCCTCTGTTAAATTTGGACTTAGGTCCAGATTGGTAGCGTAGTTGTTTCTTTTTCGCCGTTTGACTCTCGTTGTTTCGTTTGGTTTGATTCTTTTGCAAACCGGAGTTCTTAAGTTGAACTTTCTGGTTAGATCTCTTATTTGAGTGTTATCCGTGCATTAGTTAAGTACTTATTGTGTGCTTATTTGTTTGCGATAGAGTACCCGGGGTGCGCCGCTTGCTACTTTGAATCTCTAGGTTTTGCGGATCATCAGCAAGGCAAGTAACACTTTGATCATACTTTCCATTACCCAGTTTTCATTGCATTAGTCAAACCCTCACACATTGCATGAGTAGGATCTTTAACATGTGGGACTAGGAAGTAGATGAGGTAGTATCTATTACCTGCATTATTTTCAAACCCTTGTGAGTTACTTCTACGTTTGCTGTTAGGTTATGCTATGCTAGTAGATGTGGATTGGGTGAATGTATCCATGACAGATGTGAGATTATTAATTAATGGTTCAACTTAAGGTGGCAACTTAAATACACATCTGGGTGGATTGAGGCACCTGGGTATTCCAGCGATTGCCTGTTTTCTTTATGGACCGCCACCCACGCTCAAAGGGATCATGAGATTTTTCATACTAGAAACTTCCGTGTGCAGCCACAAGCTATTATGGGCTCTAGCATAGTTGACTAAGTCGTGCGAACTCTTACAGTGGTGGACTAGCAGATGTAGGGGATGTAGGTTGGTACGGTCCACCCGATCGTAAGGTGCTAGCGCTTCTGAAAGACTATGTCTCGGTCATCCGTTTCTCAAACAACGGGAAGTGCGAGAATCCCAACGGAGGAGATCGAGTCTTGTGGGGAAAAGTGCGCAAACCTCTGCAGAGTGTACAAACTGATCATGATTAGCCGTGTCCCCGGTTATTGACGTCTTGAGTATCTAGTACTTGGATTATCATGTGAATCTCATCATGTTACTTTAATTAATATTGTTGGGTTAATGTTTACTTTAATTGGGGTTTAGTTGCGTGAACCTTCTCAATGATGTTTCAACTACCATGATAGTTAATTAAAATCTATTCCTTTGCAGTAGGGAAAAATTGGCTTTATGCAAAAACTATAACCATAGAGCTTACCACCAGCCATATTGCATATAGTATAGTTTTACTTTTGTTACTCTCTATGTGTTACCTTGCCAGCATATTCCATGTGCTGACCCGTTTTGGGCTGCAACGTTCATGTTGCAGACTTTTTAGATGACGAGTAAGGTGCCTTTAGGTCGTGGTTCTATACTCAGTGATGCCGCTGGAGTTGATGGACTCACTTATCTTCCAAGCCTTCCGCTGTTATCGTTGTTAGATGGCCTTAAGCCATTTTTATTGTAATAAGTCCATCGTTGGAACTATCGATGTAATAAGTGTGTGATTGCCACTCTGTTATAAATCCTTCAAGTATTGTGCGTGTTAGCATTACTGATCTAGGGATGACAATGATGCACAGAGATCGGACTGTTTGAGGTCTGGTCGCTACATCTAGCCTCTCTTGTACCGCACAACTTTCGCCGGTACCGTACACCCACTATATATCCTTCCTCAAAACAACCACCATATATCTTCCTCAAAACAGCCACCATACCTACATATCATGTCATTTCCATAGCCATTCTGAGATATATTGCCATGCAACTTTCCACCGTTCCGTTCATATGACACGCTTCATATTGTCATATTGCCATGCATGATCATGTATTGACATCGTATTTGTGGCAAATCCACCATCCATAATTTTTCATACATGTCACTCTTGATTCATTGCATATCCCGGTACACCGCTGGAGGCATTTATAGAGTCATACTTTGTTCTAGTATCGAGTTGTAAATCAATATAAGTGTGATGATCATCATTATTAGAGCATTGTCCCATGTGAGGAAAGGCTAAATAAAGAAAGCCCCTCCAAAAAAAGAAAAGAAAAAGAAGGAAAGGCCAAAGAAAAAAAGAAAGGCCCAAAAAAAAGAAAGAAAAGAAAAAAAAGGGACAATTGCTACTATCTTTTTCCACACTTGTGCTTCAAAGTAGCACCATGTTCTTCATGATAGAGAGTCTCCTGTTTAGTCACTTTCATATACTAGTGGGATTTTTCATTATAGAACTTGGCTTGTATATTCCAACGATGGGCTTCCTCAAATGCCCTAGGTCTTCGTGAGCAAGCAAGTTGGATGCACACCCACTTAGTTTCTTTGGTTGAACTTTCATACATTTTTAGCTCTAGTGCATCCGTTGCATGGCAATCCCTACTCACTCACATTGATATCTATTGACGGGCATCTCCATAGCCCGTTAATACGCCTAGTCGATGTGAGACTAGCTCCCTCCTTTTTGTCTTCTCCACAACCACCACTCTATTCCACCCATAGTGCTATGTCCATGGCTCACGCTCATGTATTGCGTGAAAGTTGAAAGGTTTGAAAGAATAGAGTATGAAAACAAGTGCTTGGCTGAAACCGGAGTTGTGCATGATATGAATATTTTGTGTGATAAAGAGGGAGCATAGCCAGACTATATGATTTTGTAGGGATAACTTTCTTTAGCCATAGTATTTTGAGAAGACATGATTGCTTTGTTAGTATGCTTGAAGTATTATTATTTCTTATGTCAATATAGACTTTTGTCTTGAATCTTTCAGATCTGAACATTCATGCCACAATTAAAAGAACTACATTGAAAATTATGTTGGTTAGCATTCCACATCAAAAATTCTGTTTTTTATCATTTACCTACTCGAGGACGAGCATGAATTAAGCTTGCGGATGCTTGATACATCTCCAACGTATCTATAATTTTTTATTGTTACATGCTATTATTTATGAAGTTTTGGATGTTTAATGGGCTTTGTTATACATTTTTATATTATTTTTGGGACAAACATATTAACCCAAAGGCCCAGTCCAAATTGGTGTTTTTTTTGTCTATTTCAGGGTTTTACAGAAAAGGAATATCAAACGGGGTCCAAACGGAATGAAACCTTCGGGAGAGATATTTTTGGAGCAAAATACGCATTGGAGACTTGAGAACCACGGAGTAGGGCACATGTGGCGTCCACGAGGGTGGGGGGCGCCCCCCCCCCCTACAGGGCGCGCCCCTGCCTCGTGGGCCCCATGTTTGACGCCCGGTGCCCTCCTTCTTCCTATATATATATACGTACCATGAAACCATCAGAACAATAGAGAAAACCCTAGTTCCACCGCCTCAACCTTCTGTTCCTGTGAGATCCCATCTTGGGGCCTGTTCCGGAGCTCCGCCAGAGGGGGGGATCTTCCACGGAGTGCTTCTACATCATCATCATCGCCTCACCATGAGTTGTGAGTAGTTTACCACAGACCTTCGGGTCCATAGCTAGTATCTAGATGGCTTATTCTCTCTCTTTGGATCTCGATACCAAGTTCTCCTCGGTCTTCCGGGAGATATATTCGATGTAATCTCTTTTTGCGGTGTGTTTGTCGAGATCCGATGAATTGTGGGTTTATGATCATGATTATCTATGAGAAATATTAGGTTCTTTTCTGAACTCTTTATGTATGATTATAATATCCTTGCAACTCTCTTCGAATTATTGGTTTGGTTTGGCCTACTAGATCTATAGTTCTTGCAATGGGAGAAGTGCTTGGCGTTGGGTTCAATCTTGCGGTGTCCTTTCCCAGTGACAGTAGGGGCAGCAAGGCACGTATTGTATTGTTGCCATCGAGGATAAAAAGATGGGGTTTATATCACTACGTTTAAGTTTATCCCTCTACATCATGTCATCTTGCTTAAGGCGTTACTCTGTCCTTATTAACTTAATACTCTAGATGCATGCTGGATAGCGATTGATGTGTGGAGTAATAGTAGTAGATGCAGAATCATTTCGGTCTACTTGTCTTGGACGTGATGCCTATATATAATGATCATGCCTAGATAGTCTCATAATTATTCGCTTTTCTATCAAATGCTCGACAGTAATTTGTTTACCCTCCGTAGAATACCGCTATCATGAGAGAAGCCACTAGAAAAAACTATGGCCCCCAGGTCTATTCTCAAGTCTCAACATATCAATCTACAATCTACTTTACTTTCCCGCATTTACTTTCTATTCTTATATCTAAAAATACCAAAAATATCAAACTATCATCTCTATCAGATCTCACTTTCGTAAGTGACCGTAAAGGGATTGACAAGCCCTTATCGCGTTGGCTACAAAGTTCTTATTTGTTTGTGCAGGTGTGAGGGACTCGTGCGTGGTCTCCTACTGGATTGATACCTTGGTTCTCAAAAACTGAGGGAAATACTTATGCTACTGTGTTGCATCACCCTTTCCTCTTCGAGGGAATACAACGCAAGCTTGAGAAGTACCAAGGATTGCTTCACCGCTCTTTGCTACCTGCCAGAGCAGCCAACATGCTGGAAGGCAGTGGTTTGTGACATTGTCCGGGGTGGCATGTATTTGGCAAGGTTTATCCAACAGTTCGTCCAGAACGGGCCTGTGTCCTGTGAAGGGTCTGTTTTTCTTGCCGTTGTGTATATTATCGGATGCCCTACTAGGGTATTTCCCTTTTGCTTTAGCATCGTATCGTCCAAAGATGGACTGTTCCAGAGGTGTATTCTGGGCTTTCCAAGTGTTCTCCATGGCACAGTACTTTCTTACCAACTACGATAGTTCTGTAAATCTCCGTATTCAACGGTGGTTGAGGGCGTTAAAGACTCCCTCGTTCGTGCAATTGCGGTGAAATATGAGGACTATGTCATCGTCGCATCAGTCCTTAATCTTGTTTTTGACAAGTAGGAATCTGGCCCAGAAGTGGTGAACCGTCTCTTGCGGCTGCTGCTATATATACGCGAGATCACATATGTCAGGTAGTCCGGAGTTACTTGGAGAGTGTGTACTATGGTGGGTGGGTGTCGATAAATTTGAGTCCCGGCCCAACGTAGTGTCCGGGGTTTGTACTGCCTCCGGTGTGGACGATCTGGGCCTAGCAGGATCTGAACGTTCCGTGGGCCTGGCGCCTGCCCCAGAGCTCGAAAGTGATACGTCTCCAACGTATCTATAATTTTTTATTGTTCCATGTTGTTTTATTATCAATCTTGAATGTTTTATAATCATTTTTGGTAGGACTAGGGTTCCTACCGGGCCTCCGGCGTAGGTTGTAAGGGCAAGGAGGAGGGGGGCGAGGGCTGGAGCGGGCGCATCGGCGAGAGGGCGCCGTCGCGGCTAGGGTTAGGTGCGGCGGCGGCTAGGGTTCCGGCTCCTTGGGGAGCCGGGCAACAGAAGATGATAATATCTTTATTGCTTGATCTCAATTGATGTCTTACAACTAGTATTTATAACTCGAGTCTAAGATAACTTTCCTAACATAAGATAACTATCCTAACATAATTTCCTAAGATTACTTGCGGGCCAAGCCCTTAATATTAACGCCCGGTGGGCCTCTGCCGGCTATAGACCAAGCCGGTCATAACATCTCTCCCCGCCTGCGCAAACAGCTCGTCCTCGAGCTGAAAGTCTGGATAATGTTGGCGGAATTCCTCACGCTGCTCCCACATAGCCTCCTCCTCTGGAAGACCCGCCCACTGAATGAGGACGAACCAAACGCCACGTTGAAGCTGTGCCTGCAACACCTTGGCTGGTTCCGGAAGAATGCGACCATCGGCGATTGGAGGAAGTGCCGGAGGGGCCGCTGGTGGCTCGCCACAGAAAGGCTTGAGCAGCCCTACATGGAAGACGTCGTGGATACTGTAGGATCGAAAGTATGTCTAGAGGGGGGGTGATTAGACTACTTGTAAATATAAAAATTCTGTCTTTTAACAAAGAACAGTTTTTGGTAGATTCACAATTATGATCAAGTCAAGCATCACCCTACACATGCAATTCTAGAGTATAGCCAGCGGAAAGTAAATTGCACATGTAGTAAAGAGAGGTGGAGAAGAGCAAACGCAATTTTGGAGACGCGGTGATTTTTCCCGTGGTTCCGATAGGTGGTGCTATCGTACATCCACGTTGATGGAGACTTCAACCCACGGAGGGTAACGGCCGCGCGAGTCCACGGAGGGCTCCACCCACGAAGGGTCCACGAAGAAGCAACCTTGTCTATTCCATCATGGCCTACGCCCACGGAGGGCTAGCCTTACTCGGGGTAGATCTTCACGAAGTAGGCGATCTCCTTGCCCTTACAAACTTCTTGGTTCAACTCCACATCTCGATGACGGAGGCTCCCAAGCGACACCTAACCAATCTAGGAGGCACCACCCTCCAAAAGGTAATAGATGTTGTAGATGATGATGAACTCCTTGCTCTTGTGCTTCAAATGATAATCTCCCCAACACTCAACTCTCCTCACTGATTTGGCTGTGGTGGAAGAAAGGATTGAGTGGAAAGCAACTTGGGAAGGCTAGAGATCAAGTTTCATATGGTGGGAGTGGAGCAACTTGATCTCAACACAAGGATAGGTAGTTCTCTTCTCAGAAATGTAAGGTAGGAGTGGTAGTTCTTTCTGATGGCTCTCTCCACGAATGAAGAGGGGGTGGAGGGGTATAAATAGCCTCCACACAAAATCCAACCGTTACACACATATTTGAGCAATCTCGGTGGGACCGAAGTGGACAACTCGGTGAGACCGAAAGTTCAAATAATGTGAACGTTGGGGTTTTCGGTGGGACCGAAAAAACAATCTCGGTTAGTCCGATTCGTGCAAAAGACAAGAGCTTGCCAGTTTCGGTGGGACCGACTTTATAATCTCGGTGACACCGATTTGATGACAAAAGGTTACAGAAGCTTGGCAACTCATGTTTCGGTGAAACCGATATCAGAATCGGAATATCCGATTTTGCTAGAGTTTGGCTTATGGCTGAGGTGGTTCATCTCGGTGTGACTGAGTTTGGATAATCGGTGGGACCGAGATTACTTATGAGTGTATATTGTAGTGAAAGTTGCTGATAGTTTAAGGAGATATATCACTAAGCACTTGAGCAACCAGATCATCAACATAACCTCATCCCCTTTTAATAGTATTGGCTTTTCCTATGGACTCAATGTGATCTTGGATCACTAAACCAAAAATGGAGTCTTGAGCTTTTGCCAATGCTTGCCTTAGCATTTTGAGGGGTCCACTTCTTCAGTCCTTGCCATACCCATATCACTGAACTTCTCTGAAATGATTCTCAAGTAACTATTAGTTCAATGATATATATGTTGTTATTAATTGCCAAAACCACCCGGGGATTAGTTGCACTTTCAATCTCCCCCTTTTTGGTAATTGATGACAACATATAGATCAAAGCTTCGACAAGAGATATAATCAATGAATAATATCGTCGCTTTGAGAAGTATGTGATAAGTAAGAGCTCCCCCTAAATTTGTGCATTATTTAAGATTTGCGTTTGAATGCAAATGCACAATCGATTAGGATCATGGGTCACTCTTCCATGTCACATACATCTTGGTGGAGCGCACAAAATGACAAGAATGAACAGCATGCACCCAATCACCAAGACATGAGTAAATAGTCATACAAGATAGGAATAGCATATGATAAGCATTAAGCACACATTAAAGCATAGTACGACCAAGCACTCATTAAGGTAGCATCAAACGGAGTATCAAGCACACTGAAAGTCTCGAAAACCAAAAGTATCTCAAAGAAACCGCAAAAGAACGAAAGAGCAAAAGCGCAAAGATAACAGCACTCTCTCTCTCTCTCTCTCGAAGCCCTATGATCTATACAATTTCTCCCCCTTTGGCAACAAGTTACCAAAAAGTTCGAAAAATCATAGAGCTAAACGTCACTGCGGGCTCTGCTGGCGGCTCCCGTCTGGGTTGATGTCGGAGTAGATATGACGGCATCGGCGAAGACTTCAGCTGATGTCTGTGCTGGAGGAGTGGACACTGGAGCGGTAGCTGGAGTAACTGCTGGAACTGTGGGAGGTGCTGAAGCTGTAGTCCTGGTGTCAGTCACTGGAATAGCAGCTGATCGGGATCCTTTGGGAACCGGAGCAGTCTGTCGCTGAGAATCCTGGACTAAGTCATCCTGCATAAGCTCTGCCTTGTCCTGCTTTGCTTCCTCAATGTCTGCCTCAAGCTCGTTGACGGTCACTTGAATTTCAGTCAGCTTCACGTCCAGAGCGTGGATCTTCTCGTCAACAATCCTCTCTAAGCTCTCCTGAGACTGTTCAATGCTGGCCAGGCGTTGTTCAATCCTTTGGGTAGCTTCAAGAATTTTCTCTCCGAAACTCTTTGGTTTAGCTGCTGCTGCTGCTGCTTCTTTGTCAGCTTTGGCTTTCTTAGCAGCTTCGATCTTGGCTTGACCTTCAACAGATGTCGGATCCTCCTCATCCATCACAACAACATTGTCTTCATGCTCTGGCTGCAGGGGTAAATGTTTTCTATCCAACAAGAATTTGCCCGTGCCAAACTTGGCATTGATAAGCATCTGAATCTGTGGGGCAAATCCACATGACCTTTTCTGGTCAGCTGCAGTCCTCTTAATGGTCTCTACCATTAAGTCCATCACCTTGAAAGGTGCTTTCTCATCAAGTATATGCAGCATGTTGATAGAATATCCTCTGATCATGCGATGATCTCCAGACTTGGGCATCAAGGTATGCCTCAAAATAGTATTAGTGGTAGGTAAGCCTGCCTGGAGATGGTAGACTGAGCCGAGCTTCCAAATTTTCAAATCCGCTGCTGGAATATTTCTGGTTGTCCTCTTGGGCTTGGCAGCAGGCTTTGCTGGAGCTGCCTTAGCTTGAGCAGATTTCTTGGGCTTTGAAGTGGCTCCGGCCTTAATGGCATCACCCATGAGCTTAGCCTTCTAAGGAGGAGGCTGGGGTGCTTCCTCATCCTCATCCTCTACTGCTGCATCTGCATGAGAATCAGTATACACTACCCTTTTTCTCTTGGAGGTTTTCTTCACTTTGCTTGGAGCTTGCTCTCCCAAATTCAGCTTCTTGGCAACAGTTGACTGCTTGACTTTGCTGGTGCCCTTCTTAGATTGCTGACCTTGTTTCTCTTTGGCAACAACCTTCCTCTTAGGCTTGGAGGTCACTTCTTCCTCAACAACGAAATCAGAGTCCTCATCATCTGAATTCTTCTCCTTTCTGGCTCTGGTGGCTGCAGGAGGCATGCCACTTGGTGTACTCCTCTCACCATCATCAAATGGGCTACTAGTCTCAGGACTAGTGTCTGCCTCTGGAATGTCTGCAATGGGTGTCTCTGACCTGTTCTGACTGTCACTGGCATCTGACATGGCTGACAACCTGTGAATAGATAAGGTATAGGCAGAGAAGAAGAGTTATCACAAACTGCAGAAGTTTTTGCAAAAAAAATGAGTTCAAATTCTAGTTTTAAGTTTTCACAGAAGACATTTCGGTCAGACCGAGTTTCAGTTTCGGTGAATCCGAAGTGTTAAACAGGGCTTGGCACACCACTTTCGGTTTGACCGAAGTGGGTTTCGGTCCTGCCGAAAACACTAGGGTTTCACAAAAACTACATTTCGGTCACACCGATTTGCACAACTCGGTTGGACCGAAGGGTGCAGTGCAATGGCCAGAGGCCAAATCGGTCACACCGAAATTTTAAAGTCGGTCTCACCGAGATGTGTTCTGAGGAAACCTAACCCTAAAACTTTTACTCGAATCTAGTTCAAACGAACCAATCTGGTGTAAAGGAAGATTTCAATCGTGGCAAGATATTGGGCAATCCAAACGTGCATTGAATCGGAGATGGGAGCACGAGTGGGATCAAAACTCACCCTAACTTGGTGGAGTTTCTCTACGGCGGCAACGGCGCGGAGGAGATGTCCGTTGACGGCGATGGAGACCTGCGGCGAGGGCGCACAGGCGACGACGGCGACGATCCGGAGATCAAGGCGACGGCAGCAAGGGATGTGGGGGCGAAACGTTTGAAGGAGGAATCAACGCGCGCGGCCCTTGGTATATATATCCCTTTGCTGTCGGTGGGACTGAGTTGAAAAACTCAGTGGCACCGAGATGGATAACTGCTAGGCAGTTATGCACTTCGGTCACGCCGAGATTCACAACTCGGTTTCACCGAGATGAAACCTAGATCAGTCTAAATGCTTTCGGTTTGACCGAGTTTGAGTGAGTTGGTCTGACCGAAATCAATTAGAAGGTTTTGGAGATTAGCCCTAGACGGACCGGTGGCTCCGAGTGCTCCTCACCCGGAGGGTCCGAAAATGACTTGTTCAAAGTTTGTGATGTAAGCATGAATAGAATTTGAGACAAGAAAGCATGGATAGCTAGGGGAGGTACTTAGGCATTCTTGTCCATCCATTTGGTCAGAAAAATCAAAACAACCAAAACAACAAATGGATGTCCTCGAATGGATAAAATTATGCATCCAACATGCTCACACAATAAGATAGCAAATGAAATGTGTGTCAAACATGCACAACCAAAACTCTAGCTACTAACATACAATTTGTAGATGACTAGGTCATCTTTATATGAGTATTTTGACTTAGGAGCCAAATGAGAACATTTGATCATAGGTCATACTCATCGTTTAAGCACAAGTGGGGTTACCACTTTTACATAAAGCATTGATGTGTTCACATCATTTGAAGATGCTTTAGCTCAATTTTTAGAGCAAAGCTCCCCCTAGATGTGAGAACCCCTTTTAAAGGGTCAAACTAACCTTGGGTTGTCGTAGAAGACTTCATGTAGATGTTGAAGATGTGGATGCTCAATGTTGATGGAGATCATCAAGAGTTGGGAGCTATCCTTTGGATTCGGGCACTTTCAATACCTACATGGGTTAGTCCCACAAGGAACAAACAAGGATATCCATGGACATAGATTGAAGTTCACAATAGATGATGTCCATGAAAGCAATGATTACCTTGTCCCTTGACTTACCAACATGAGGGTTTGTGACTCCATGAACTAGTGCATGATATGGAAGTTGATTGCACAAGTTCTTTGCCAAAATGAATGTGAGTGAAGTATGTTGGCGGAGTCACCCTCAAGAACCTTCTAGTTCTTCTTCTTCGGGATCCACATCATCTTGATGGGAATCCTTGGGGTTGTAGTTGAGCTCGACGAAGTAGAACTTGATGTTTCCTTGGGAACCCACTTGACCATGGCTTGAGGTGCTTCAACGAATGCATCAATCTCCTCTTGAAGCTTGTCCTTGGCTTTTAGCTTGTGGTCTTGTGGTGGAAGGTCATCTTGAGCTTGTTCCACATTGGAAGAAGTAGGATCATACTTCTCCTTTTGAGAAACAAACTGTGGAGTAGGATATTGACCTTCTTCCCACTCAACACCTTCGGCGTTGAACTTTCGCTCAAAACCAATTCCTTGATTCTTCCGGTGCCTTCCTTGCTTGCGAACAATTTCCTCAAAGTTCTTGCTTCCAGCAAGGCTCTTGTAGACACCTTTCTCTATGATCCCTTTCAATAAACTATTTTCTTGCTCAAGTGTAACTTGGCTTGAAACATTGTTAGTGGAATCAAGAGAACTACTAGAAGCAACAATATTGGATTTAGCATGGTTATTGTTACTACTAGAGGAAGAATTTTTCTTATGCTTGTCATGCTTAGTCTTAATGGGTGGCAAGAAATTAGACAAGAGAAGTCGTTTGGCAAGATATGAAGAACTCTTCTTTCGAAGATCGTCATTGATCGCTTTTAGAAACTCATGTTCTTGCTCTAGAGTGAGCTTCTCGAAGCGTAGTTTCTCATGAGATCTTAGGAGCTCTCTATGATCTTCTTGAGTTGTTTCATGAGCTAACTTAAGAGTGTTTAGTTCTTTAGTTAGACGCTCAATCTCCTTCATAGCATTGTCATTCGACTCTTCTCGACTATAAAGACTACTAGCATTTTCATCGTTACTAGGATCACTAGATTTATCATGCAAGAGCTCATCTTCACCAAGCAAGTCATCCTCATCACTATTGAAGTCAATGAATTCAGGGTGTGATACCTTGGGGCCTTTAGCCATGAAGCATCTTCCAATTCCCTCATTTGGTGAATCAAATAAGTCGTAGGAGTTGGAGTTGGAGGATACGAGAGCAAGACCGGCAACACCTTCATCTTGACTGTAGTCGGAGTCGGAGTGATAGCTTCCATCGGATTGATTGTCGGAGTCGGAGCCGGAGACCCATTCACCTACATGAGCTTGATGTTTTCTTCTTGTGTAGCTCCTTGATGACTTGTCTTTCCTCTCCGAATCCTTGCTTCTCCGAGAGGTTCTTCGTTCATAACGATCATCTCTACTCCTTCTCTCTTTCCGAGGTGACTCATCTCTTGAACTTCTTCTTCTTGGAGATTCTTCTATTCTCTTGTGGGGAGCCATACACTCATTTGAGTAGTGTCCGGGTCTTCCACAATTGTAGCAGTTTCGATCACGACTAGAAGATCTCTTTTCATCATATGATCTAGACTTTGAGCTTCTCTCTTTGCCTCTATACTTGTAGAATTTGTTGAAGTTCTTAACCATTAGGCTTATCTCTTCATTGGAAACTAACTTGTCACTTGAGGTTGTGGGAGCATCACTTGTAGCTTTGTAAGCACCACTCGACTTGTTGTGAAGCTCTTCCTTATCCTTAAGTGTCATCTCATGAGCAACAATTCTTCCAATGACTTCAGTTGGCTTGAGAGTCTTGTAGTTTGGCATCATTTGGATCAAAGTGCACACGGTGTCATACTTTCCATCCAAAGCTCTTAGAATCTTCTTGATGATGAATCGGTCGGTCATTTCTTCGCTTCCTAAGCCGGCAATCTCATTTGTGATGAGAGCAAGCCTAGAGTACATTTCAGCGACTCCTTCACCATCCTTCATCTTGAACTTGTCAAGTTGACCTTGAAGAATATCTAGCTTTGATTCCTTCACAGACTCGGTACCTTCGTGCATTTCAACCAAAGTATCCCAAATCTCTTTTGCATTTTCAAGACGGTTGATTTTGTTGAACTCCTCGGGACACAAAGCATTGAAGAGAATGTCACAAGCTTGAGCATTGTTTTGCAACATCCGCAATTCTTCAGGTGTAGCTTCGCGATCCGGAACTTTTCCTTCCTCGAAGAATTCACCTTGCATACCAACACAAATAATGCCCCATGCGGATGGGTTATGACCAAGAATATGCATTTTCATTTTATGCTTCCAACTAGCAAAATTTGTACCATCAAAATAAGGACCTCTACAAAAATTACCCTCACTAGACGCCATACTCTCATAGGTTGTGAAACCAAGCTTATGGAGTCCAATGCAATGGAGACCAAAACAATGGAGACCAAAGCTCTGATACCAATTGTAGGATCGAAAGTATGTCTAGAGGGGGGGGTGATTAGACTACTTGTAAATATAAAAATTATGTCTTTTAACAAAGAACAGTTTTTGGCAGATTCACAATTATGATCAAGTCAAGCATCACCCTACACATGCAATTCTAGAGTATAGCCAGCGGAAAGTAAATTGCACATGTAGTAAAGAGAGGTGGAGAAGAGCAAACGCAATTTTGGAGACGCGGTGATTTTTCCCGTGGTTCCGATAGGTGGTGCTATCGTACATCCACGTTGATGGAGACTTCAACCCACGAAGGGTAACGGCTGCGCGAGTCCACGGAGGGCTCCACCCAAGAAGGGTCCACGAAGAAGCAACCTTGTCTATTCCATCATGGCCTATGCCCACGGAGGGCTAGCCTTACTCGGGGTAGATCTTCACGAAGTAGGCGATCTCCTTGCCCTTACAAACTTCTTGGTTCAACTCCACATCTCGATGACGGAGGCTCCCAAGCGACACCTAGCCAATCTAGGAGACACCACCCTCCAAAAGGTAATAGATGTTGTAGATGATGATGAACTCCTTGCTCTTGTGCTTCAAATGATAATCTCCCCAACACTCAACTCTCCTCACTGATTTGGCTGTGGTGGAAGAAAGGATTGAGTGGAAAGCAACTTGGGAAGGCTAGAGATCAAGTTTCATATGGTGGGAGTGGAGCAACTTGATCTCAACACAAGGATAGGTAGTTCTCTTCTCAGAAATGTAAGGTAGGAGTGGTAGTTCTTTCTGATGGCTCTCTCCACGAATGAAGAGGGGGTGGAGGGGTATAAATAGCCTCCACACAAAATCCAATCGTTACACACATATTTGAGCAATCTCGGCGGGACCGAAGTGGACAACTCGGTGAGACCGAAAGTTCAAATAATGTGAACGTTGGGGTTTTCGGTGGGACCGAAAAAACAATCTCGATTAGTCCGATTCGTGCAAAAGACAAGAGCTTGCCAGTTTCGGTGGGACCGACTTTATAATCTCGGTGACACCGATTTGATGACAGAAGGTTACAGAAGCTTGGCAACTCATGTTTCGGTGAAACCGATATCAGAATCGGAATATCCGATTTTGCTAGGGTTTGGCTTATGGCTGAGGTGGTTCATCTCGGTGTGACTGAGTTTGGATAATCGGTGGGACCGAGATTACTTATGAGTGTATATTGTAGTGAAAGTTGCTGATAGTTTAAGGAGATATATCACTAAGCACTTGAGCAACCAGATCATCAACATAACCTCATCCCCTTTTAATAGTATTGGCTTTTCCTATGGACTCAATGTGATCTTGGATCACTAAACCAAAAATGGAGTCTTGAGCTTTTGCCAATGCTTGCCTTAGCATTTTGAGGGGTCCACTTCTTCAGTCCTTGCCATACCCATATCACTGAACTTCTCTGAAATGATTCTCAAGTAACTATTAGTTCAATGATATATATGTTGTTATTAATTGCCAAAACCACCCGGAGATTAGTTGCACTTTCAGATACGAGCGCGGTCTGGCAGCTGAAGACGATAGGCCACCTTCCCAATGCGCTCCAAGATAGGGAAGGGCCCAGCGTAGCGAGGGCCGAGCTTCCGCTTCGCACGTGGGTCGAGTGACTGCGTAGAGCGGTGGAGAAGACGCAGCCACACCCAATCAGCCACGGCGAATTCTGCCTCGCGATGGTGGTCGTCGTAGTAGTGCTTGGCCAGCTGCTGGGCCTGAAGGAGACGCTGACGGACCTCGGCAAGCATCTCGTCACGGGTGCGGATAAGGTCACCCGCAACCTCCGTCCGAGCCGTCTCCGGGTCCACCGGAAGGATAGGCGGGGGTGGTCGACCATAGACCACCTCAAACGGCATAGCACGAAGGGCGGAGTGATAGGAGGTGTTGTAGCAATACTCCGCCCAAGAGAGCCAGTCCACCCAAGCTCGAGGTCGATCACCTGTCACAACGCAAATACATGGCAATGACCTTGTTAACCACCTCGGACTGACCGTCCGTCTGAGGATGAAATGCCGTACTCAAGCGGAGCTGGACGCCCGCCATCCTGAAGAGGTCGCGCCAGACATGTCCCGTGAACACCGGGTCCCGATCACTGACGATTGATGCTGGGAACCCGTGTAGGCGAATGATGCTGTCGAAGAAGGCCCGGGCCACAGACGCCGCGGTGTACGGATGGCCGAGCGCGATGAAGTGGGCGTACTTTGAAAAGCGGTCGACCACCGTGAGGATGACCGACTTGCCGCCCACCTTGGGGAGGCCCTTGATGAAGTCCATGGAAATATCCGCCCAGACCTGAGATAGCACCTCCAAGGGCTGAAGTAACCCAGCCGGTCTCAGGGTCTCCGTCTTGTTGCACTGGCATATCTGGCAAGACCGAACCCAATCGCGGACCAGTGCGCGATCGTCGGGGATGTAGAAGTCAGCGTGAAGACGATGTAGGGTTTTCTGCACACCCTCACGACCCGCCGAGTGGGCGAGCTGTAACACCTGGTGACGGAGATCATCATGCGCCGGAACAAAGATCCGGCGCCCATGGAGAAGCAGTCCATCAGCGAAGCGCCAGGGCTCCTCCAGGTCGCCGGCCGTGAGCTGCTGCTGGAGAAGAACAGCGTCGTCGGCCGTTGCCGTCGCGCGGCGAATGTCGGCGAAGAGGCCGAACGTCGGCCCGGAGCGGATGCACAGGGACGCCCCAGCGGACTCGTCGGTGGAAGGAGCGAGATCGGAGTCGCGACAGGACAGCGCGTCGGCCACGGTGTTAAGGCGGCCCGGACAATACTCGACGGAGAAGTGGAAGCCGAAGAGCTTGCTGATCCACTGGTGCTGCGGCACAGTCGACAACCTTTGGTCCAGTAAGAACTTCAGGCTGTAGTGATCCGTGCGAATGTGGAAGACCCGTCCCCACAAGTACGGCCGCCAATGGCGCACGGCCTGCACCAGGCCAATAAGCTCCCGCTCGTACGCAGCCAGCTTAAGATGGCGCGGAGCAAAAGGCCGGCTGAAGAAAGCAAGGGGCCCCTCGCCCTGATGAAGCATGGCGCCGAAGCCCGCGCCCGAAGCGTCACAGTCCACCACGAACGGGCGGTCGAAGTCAGGCATCTGAAGGATGGGACCCGTCGTGAGGGCCCCTTTGAGGGCCTCGGACGCCTCTGTCGCCTCGTCGTCCCAGGCGAAAGCAGCGCGGCGTAGCAGCCGCGTGAGAGGTGCCGCGATGAGCCCGAACTCCCGGATAAATTTCCGGTAGTATCCAGCGAGACCGAGGAACCCGCGGAGGGCCCGCGGCGAGTGAGGCGTCGTCCAGGCGGAGATAGCGGCCACCTTGTCGGCGTCCATCGCCACCCCGTCGGTCGAGATGACATGGCCGAGGTAGGCGACGGTAGGTGTCCCGAACGAGCACTTCGAGCGCTTAAGGTGGAGGTCGTGCGCCCGAAGCTCGTTGAAGACGATGGCGACGTGCTGGAGGTGCTCGGCCCAGGTGGCGCTAAAGATAAGAATATCATCAAAGAAAACAAGCACAAACCGCCGTAAGTAGGGTCGCAGAACGTCGTGCATCAGGGCCTGGAAGGTCGCCGGGGCATTGGCGAGGCCGAAAGGCATCACCAAGAACTCGAAGTGGCCATGGTGGGTGCGAAACGCCGTCTTGGCGATGTCGTCCGGATGCATACGCACCTGGTGATAGCCTGACCAAAGATCGAGTTTGGAGAAGAAGCGCGCCCCATGAAGCTCATCCAAGAGCTCGTCGACCACCGGTATGGGGAACTTGTCCTTGAGCGTGAGCGCGTTCAGGCCGCGGTAGTCGATGTAGAAGCGCCACGTGTCGTCCGTCTTGCGGACTAGGAGCACCGACGCGGAGAAGGGTAACGTCGAGATCCGGATGATGCCCGCAGCGAGCATCAGGGCACACTGTCTCTCCAACTCATCCTTCTGTAGCTGAGGGTAGCGGTAGGGCCGAACCGCCACGGGAGTGGAGCCCGGCACAAGATGGATGTGATGGTTGTACACCCGAGCAGGTGGGAGTCCCCGGGGATCGTCGAAGAGGTCGCTATGTTGCTGCAGAAGTGGATCCAGCAGAGGGTGCCCGGCCTCGGAGGATGCGGCGGCCAGCTGAAGATGTGGCACGGTGGCCGTAGCGCCCCCAATACCATCCCACCGGATTTGGCGGCCCAGCCGCCAGAATGTCATCGTGAGCGCGTCGAAGTCCCACAAGATGGGCCCGAGGGTCCGGAGAAAGTCCACGCCGAGGATGAAGTCGAAGCAGCCGAGGTCGATGCCTGCATATGTAATGGAAAAGTTTTCGCCCCCGATGGTGATGGGAACGTTGCGGGCGAGTCCATGACACTGGAGGCGGTCACCATTGGCCACCGTGATCCGAAGGCGCTCCCCGCCCGTCGTCGGGAGAGCTAGACGACGCATGGTTGCCTCAGGCAGAAAGTTATGAGTGGAGCCCGTATCCAGCAAGGCCACCAGCTGCTTGCCATGGATCGTCACCAGCAGCAACATGGTCCGCTCGCCACGGATGCCATCTAGGGCGTGGAGAGAGACGACGCATGCCGTCGCCGTGGAATCGGCGGTCGTGTCCTCAGTTGCCGCGGGAGGCGGTGGTGCATCGGTCGTCTCGTCTGCCTCGGTGTAGTCGACCGTCTCCAAGTAGAAGAGGTGGGGACAGACATGTGTCGGCGTGTAGGGCTCATCGCAGTTAAAGCAGAGACCCTGACGTCGACGCTCCTGCTGCTCGGCCGGTGACAACCGGTGGAAGGTCCGTGTGGCGCCCGGGGGTGCGGCCGCTGTGGCTGGCGGAGGTTGGCCTGGTGCTGGTGGGGTCGGCGCTGGTCGACTGAGCTGGCGGCCGCCCCGTCCGGGCGGTTGCTGCAGTGCCTGGGACCGCTGCTCGAAGGCCCGGGCGTAGTACATGGCTGACTGAAGGTCGGTGATACGTCCAAAACGTATCTATAATTTCTGCTTGCTCCATGCCTCTTTTGTGTGATATTGCTATGATATTTATGCACTTCCATACACTTTTGATCATATTTGGACTAACCTATTAACTCAGTGCACCTCAGTGCCAGTTTCTGTTTTCTGCTGTTTTTGTATTTCAGGTTTTCCCATTACTTAAATTGCCAGAAAAATTCCGGGAAAAATATATAAAAAATCAGCGCTCCAGAAGCTTCCCTGCGGCCAAAGTAGGGCCAGAGGGGAGCCACCAGGGATCCAGGCGCCCTGGGGGCGCGGCCCCCCTCCTGGCCGCGCCGGGGGGGCGCCTGGGCCCCCCTGACCTCCGCTGATGCCCCCCTTTGGCATATATTTACACCGCGTCCCGAAACCCTCGAGGACGGAACCCTTTTTCGTGATCTCATCTCTGTTCCGCCGCCGCCGCGCTTCCAAGATCGGGAGCACCAGGAGAACTCTTCCCGGCACCCTGCCGGAGGGGAGGATCACCACCGGGAGCTTCTCCTCCACCATGGACGCCTCCCGGATGAGTTGTGAGTAGTCTCCCTTGGACCATGGGTCCATGACCAGTAGCTATGTGATGTTCTCCTCCCCTCTTTGTTTTTCACCGATTAGACCTCGTGAGATGCCCTACATGATCGAGGCACATATGTAACCCTTATGCTGTTGCTATGATGAGTTTGCTGGGATCCGATGGATTATGAGATTATGCTCAGATTGTGTGTGAGTAATATATTTGATTTACCTCTTTTATATTTATGTTCTTGAGTAATTCTTGCATGTTCTCCGTTGTTGTTTATTGCTTTGGCCAAGTAGTAGGTAGTAACTCCAAGAGGGAACGTTATGCTTGATTGTGGGTTCATGCCCCTCGATGACTAGCTTGAGTGACAGAAACATGAGTCTAGGGGATGTGATGTTGCCACATGGGGGAAAACAACGGTGCTTGTACTTGCGGGTCCAAGGATTGTTTACTTTACGCAAATTTCTTTTAATGCAGTTGTCTGTTGCTTTGAGTTTACACTATGGGTGGGACTCGCAACTTAATACCAGCGAGATGTTCTGGATAGATATCTCAAGGTGGATGATTAGTAGTAGATGCATATGGATTTCGGTCTACTTGCCTTGGCGTACTGCCCATGCTTTTGCGCCTTTACCTTTCTTTGCAGCATAGTTAGCATTGGTTTGCGCACATAATCCTGTCAATTGCCCAGCTGTAATTCGTTTACCTCGCTTAGCTGTTTTATCGTCTTTTGGGAGAGAGACATCACTAGTGAACATCATGGGACCCCGGTCCATATTACCATCACTGATCACATCCGCTATTTACTTTATGTTCTTACTTACTAGTCGCAGTCATACCTATCACTATTATCTCTTGTGTTTGATCCTTTGTAAACGACAAGGCCGGAGGGATTGACAACCTCTCTGTACTCGTTGGGAGCAAAGTTATTTGTATCTGTGTGCAGGTCCTGTCAATTGCTAAGTATCTGGCGCCGTTAGCAGTTGACACCTTCTTGTTGAACCTCGGAGTCTCAGGGGAATTCGATCCTTGGTATCTTTGCCAAGGGAAAACTACTGCTACACTGCATCTCAAACCTTCCACTTGGGGTAACCAACGAGGGGCGAGAAGCCATCAAGCAAAGTTTTCTGGCGCCATTGCTGGGGACTCCACTCTTCAAGATAGGGGAGTTGCACGCTATCTTTTATCTTTGCTTTTTAGTCTTGTTAGTTTACCTTTTAGTTTATGTCTTTTCACTAGTTTTGCTTAATGGAAAACAACAAAAATATGAGAGAGCTTTATAAGCTCTACCTTGCTTTGGGACATGATGTGTTTGAAGAGAAAATTAAAAAACCTATGGAACTTTATTATTTGCATAACAATCATGATGGTGGTGATGTTATTAGTATGCTTTCTTTGAATATCAATATTGCTAATGACATGGAAATCTCTAAGCTTGGGGATGACACGTTTGATGAACATGATATTTTTAGTCCCCCAACTTTTGAAGAGAAAATTTACTTTGATGATACTTTGCTTTCTATATATATGATTACAATGATGAATATGATGTTTTCAGTCCACCTACTATTGAGTATAAAATTTATTATGATTATGATATGCCTCCTAAATACAATGATTACCATGATGGTTATTATTGCTTTACTCTCAATATTCCTAATAAGAAAGATTTTGCTTATATGAAGAGTAATGATACCTTTTTGCATGTGGATCATGGTAACAATGCTTTATGTGATGCTTATATTGTTGAGTTTATTCGTGATCCCACTAAAAATTATTATGAGAAAGGAACATATGCTTATAGATATTTCAATAATATCAAGTTCCCTCTCTTTATGTTGAAGGTTTTGAAGCTGCACTTGTTTTGTCTTCCTATGCTTATTGCTTTGTGCTTCAATGAATTATTGTATTGCAATATTCCTATGCATAGGAAGCATGTTAGGCTTAAATGTGTTTGGTATTTGCTTCTTGATGCTCTCTTTTGTTCTTCAACTCTTATTCCTACGAGAGCATCATTAAAGTCTTAAGCCTATCTTTATGGCTATAAAGAAAGAGCTCTAGGGAGACAACCCTTGTTATCTTTGCTTTCAGTTTGTTCTTTCAGTTTTAGTGGTCTTGATGTTTGTTACTACTGTAGCATCATCATTGTATCTTTTCTTTTCAGCTTTGTGCCAAGTTTAGCCTCTGATTGCAAGAAAGTTCAAAAGTTGTGACGTGCTGTCCAGGAAACAGATTATGTCCTTGGATAGAAAAATTCGTATAAAATCACCAGATCATCTTTTTAGTCTGAATTTTTTCGACAGCGTGATCTATACAATTGGCTTTCGGGCATCTGTTCTGATTTTTTTGATTTGAGTTGCAGAAGTACCCCGAAAAAATTATTTACTACCTGCTGGTCTGTTTTTCACAGATTCTGTCCTGTTTTGCCTTTTCTTCGTTTTGCAAACCTTGAGCTTGCTTTTTCTTTGCAAAAACCTTTTGGCAATCTTAAGAAACAGTAGACCTTCAAGAATATCCTTATATCCAGCAAGGAAAAATTATTTTATTATGGGTACTAACCTCGCTAATAAGATTATGATGAGTTATGTATGAAGGGAGTTTTCAAGTGTGCGAGGGAAGATGATAAAAAGATTCAGGAGTGTCAAACGCTCAAGCTTGGGGATGCCCCCATGCACCCCTAAGAAATATTCAAGAAGACTCAAGCGTCTAATCTTGGGGATGCCCCCGTGCATCCCCTTCTCCATCAACATTATCAGTTCGTCTTTCGTTCCACTATATTTTAATCACTTCATGTGTTATGTGCTATGCTTGGAGCGTCTTGCTTTTAGTTTCCTTTTTAGTTTTCTTTAGCTTTGCTTGCTGTTCATAACGAGTTGGAACTCAGCTTTCTTTGTGTGGGATAGAAACACGCTCCACTTCAACCTAGAACATAACATAGGATTTTCATGTTTATCTTTGCTGTGTATGTTCTTTGTCTCTCAATAGCTACTGTCATGCTTAGCTCTTAGTTTTCATGCTTTTCTTTTTAAAGAGCTTTTGTTTAGTTGGTTGTTGGAACTCTCTTGAGTTATCATGCTTATCTTGTTAAGAGAGTTGGCTTCTGTTGCACTGGTTGATATGTCTATGATAAAAAATGCTATGTGCATAATGGTGCTTAGTAGTTCATGTTTTCTTATGGTTAGTCTCAAATAGCTGTGGGGTTCTCAATGTGTTATTGGAGTACCAACATGATTTGTTTGCCTATGATGTGGTATGGTTTAGTGATATCTTCCTCCAAGAATTTATTTTGATTGACTTGGCATATGCTCACGCATATTTAAGACTGTAAAGAAAGTCCATCAAGCCTTGATCATCTTTAATTTCTGAGTAGCGATATAACTTCCATGCCCGATTCAATGTTGCTTTGTCGCTCTGCATGATTATGACCGTCATTGCTCTCTTAGTTGGTCGCTCCTAGTATTTTGCTAACCTCCACCTGTACTAAGCGGACTGACTGCTTGTGCATCCAAAATCCTTTAAACCAGTTATGCCATATGAGTCCACAATACCTTCCTATACATGGTATTTACCTGCCATTCCTAACGAAGACTATCTTGTACCATCTTGAAATTAATCAAAAAAGCATTTCTCTTTTGTGCCTCTGTTTTAGCTCATGAGGAAGTAGTAGTTGATTCATGATCTTTTTAGGTTGGACAAGCTTCACCCCGGGATTGCATGTCTAATGTGCAAACCCCTAATACGAGAAGGAACTGGCAAAGAGTGTGCCCGGCTCATTAAAAAATAATACAACAAACAAACCCTTCTTCACGCTTTGTTCATGAGAAATCAGAAAACTTTGGCAGTGATAAACAAAGGAGATTAAGAGGATGTGATCGTCCACGTACGGGAGCCGTTCCTCGAAACTTGTCCAGCTCGAGAAGTAATTGAGTTCTCTGCTAGCATTCGTTGACGAAATATGCATCTCTAAAAAATAATTTTTACCTCTGTTTTTAAAAACCAAGAGCTCCGGTACATGTTTAGTTTTTTTTCCGACCACGGGTTTTCAACCTTGTCATCAAAAGCCACGGTTCGAGAGTCTCCACCTTCTTTAAAGCACCAACTATTGAGAGCATGATTGTCATTCTGAGTGTAATGTGCATTGTCCCAAAGTACCATTGTCTTTTGCATGATTATGATATCGTTTATTCTGAAATCATTGTATCTAGTCGTCACTTAAACCTTGGAGGTGCCCCTGCATTTATGTTTTGCTTCACTAAAGGGGGCAAGCGAGGTATCACTTTATCATATTTGCACACCATGCTCATTACAAATCTATTTGATGTTTCAGTATCATATTGTAAAACTTTCAGTTCTTTGTGATTTTCTCATGAGGCAACTTAATTACCACAGATTCATTGTCTCAGTAAGCTTTTGTCATGTGACTGTGAAAAGTCCTTATATGGTTAATAGCATGTCACCACAGAAATTATGCTTGTTATCATTTACCTACTCGAGGACGAGCAGGAATTAAGCTTGGGGATGTTGATACGTCCAAAACGTATCTATAATTTCTGCTTGCTCCATGCCTCTTTTGTGTGATATTGCTATGATATTTATGCACTTCCATACACTTTTGATCATATTTGGACTAACCTATTAACTCAGTGCACCTCAGTGCCAGTTTCTGTTTTCTGCTGTTTTGTATTTCAGGTTTTCCCATTACTTAAATTGCCAGAAAAATTCCGGGAAAAATATATAAAAAATCAGCGCTCCAGAAGCTTCCCTGTGGCCAAAGTAGGGCTAGAGGGGGGCCACCACGGCTCCAGGCGCCCTGGGGGCGCGGCCCCCCTCCTGGCCGCGCCGGGGGGCGCCTGGGCCCCCCTGACCTCCGTTGATGCCCCCCTTTGGCATATATTTACACCGCGTCCCGAAACCCTCGAGGACGGAACCCTTTTTCGCGATCTCATCTCTGTTCCGCTGCCGCCGCGCTTCCAAGATCGGGAGCACCAGGAGAACTCTTCCCGGCACCCTGCCGGAGGGGAGGATCACCACCGGGAGCTTCTCCTCCACCATGGACGCCTCCCGGATGAGTTGTGAGTAGTCTCCCTTGGACCATGGGTCCATGACCAGTATCTGTGTGATTCTCTCCTCCCCTCTTTGTTCTTCACCGATTAGACCTCGTGAGCTGCCCTACATGATCGAGGCACATATGTAATCCTTATGCTGTTGCTATGATGAGTTTGCTGGGATCCGATGGATTATGAGATTATGTTCAGATTGTGTGTGAGTAATATATTTGATTTACCTCTTTTATATTTATGTTCTTGAGTAATTCTTGCATGTTCTCCGTTGCTGTTTATTGCTTTGGCCAAGTAGTAGGTAGTAACTCCAAGAGGGAACGTTATGCTTGATTGTGGGTTCATGCCCCTCGATGACTAGCTTGAGTGACAGAAACATGAGTCTAGGGGATGTGCTGTTGCCACAAGGGGGAAAACAACGGTGCTTGTACTTGCGGGTGCAAGGATTGTTTACTTTACGCAAAGTTCTTTTAATGCAGTTGTCTGTTGCTTTGAGTTTACACTATGGGTGGGACTCGCAACTTAATAACAGCGAGATGTTCTGGATAGATATCTCAAGGTGGATGATTAGTAGTAGATGCAGATGGATTTCGGTCTACTTGCCTTGGCGTACCGCCCATGCTTTTGAGCCTCTACCTTTCTTTGCAGCATAGTTAGCATTGGTTTGCGCACATAATCCTGTCAATTGCCCAGCTGTAATTCGTTTACCTCGCTTAGCTGTTTTATCGTCTTTTGGGAGAGAGACATCACTAGTGAACATCATGGGACCCCGGTCCATATTACCATCACTGATCACATCCGCTATTTACTTTCTGTTCTTACTTACTAGTCGCAGTCATACCTATCACTATTATCTCTTGTGTTTGATCCTTTGTAAACGACAAGGCCGGAGGGATTGACAACCTCTCTGTACTCGTTGGGAGCAAAGTTATTTGTATCTGTGTGCAGGTCCTGTCAATCGCTAAGTATCTAGCGCCGTTAGCAGTTGACACCTTCTTGTTGAACCTCGGAGTCTCAGGGGAATTCGATCCTTGGTATCTTTGCCAAGGGAAAACTACCGCTACACTGCATCTCAAACCTTCCACTTGGGGTAACCAACGAGGGGCGAGAAGCCATCAGTCAGGGGGTTCCCGGAGCTCGACATCCACGTGAATATGGTCCGGTAGACCACCCACAAAGAGCTCAGTGCGCTGAGTCGCGGAGACGCCCGGCGCGTGGCACGCCAGGGCCTGGAATCTGTCGGCGTAGTCCTGTACCGTGGATGTAAATGGTAAGCGGCCGAGGGCGGCCAGTCGGCTGCCACGGATGGGGGGGGCAAACCGTTGAAGGCAGAGCTCTCGAAATCGATCCCATGGTGGCATGTCGCCCTCGTCCTGCTCGAGGGCGTAGTACTAAGTCTGTGCAGCGCCACGGAGATGATAGGACGCGAGCTAGGTGCGATCCGACGCGAGCGTCCGCTGCCCCCGAAAGAACTGCTCACACTGGTTGAGCCAGTTTAGGGGGTCTTCCGTGCCCTCGTAAGTAGTGAAGTTCAGCTTGGCGAACCGAGGGGGTGTCGGACCGCCGTGTCCGGTAGCTACGTCTGTTGATGGTAGCGCGTATGCCGGGTCGGGAAGCTCCGGTGCGTAGGTCGCCGAGCTGGAGGGCCGCTCGAATGGTAGCGAGGGCGCCGGGTGTTCCGATGTCGTGGTGTAGACCGGGCCCGAAGACGATCCGGCTGCCCATGCAGGAAGCGGCGATGGTGATGGTGGAAACTGCACCTGGTGCAGGGGTCGACCGGTGGTCCGGGATGCTGGTGGCGGTGCCGTAGATGGCGGCGGCGGCTGGTGGTGCTGGGCCGTAGCCGACGCCGTGGTTGCCGGTAGAAGCTGCGGTGGAGGCCCTCCCAGTGGCGCGGTGATGGCCGGCCACGCCGGCCAGGAAGTACCCGCGGCGGGGTAGGGTTGCAGCAGCAGTTGCGGCGGCGGTGGTGCCCCGCCGTAGGGCGGCTGGTAGGCCGGGGAGGCCCATGGCAGCGGCGGCGGCCCGTAGGCAGTGGAGGCGATGCTCGGCGGCGGGGGTTGGGTCCCAGCAAGGTATAGGCTGATGCCTCGGACCGCGTGGACGAGCTCCCGCAGGGTGCCTGACATCTCCTCGGGCGACAGGATGGGCAGCGGCTCCGCTGTGGTGGCGATCGGCGCCGGCGAGGTAGCAGTCCCGGACGTGATCGCTGGCAGGGGAGGCGGGGCGGTGGCGGTTGGCAGCGGCGGCGGCAGCGGGGCGGTGGTGGTAGGCAGCGGCGGCGGTGGTGGAGGGAGCGACATGACCGACCTGGTGTCTCTGGATACCAAATTGGTAGGACTAGGGTTCCTACCGGGCCTCTGACGTAGGTTGTAAGGGCAAGGAGGAGGGGAGCGAGGGCTGGAGCGGGCGCGCCGGCGAGAGGGCGCTGTCGCGGCTAGGGTTAGGTGCGGCGGCGGCTAGGGTTCCGGCTCCTTGGGGAGCCGGGCAACAGAAGATGATAATATCTTTATTGCTTGATCTCAATTGATGTCTTACAACTAGTATTTATAACTCGAGTCTAAGATAACTTTCCTAACATAAGATAACTTTCCTAACATAATTTCCTAAGATAACTTGCGGGCCAAGCCCTTAATATTAACGCCCGGTGGGCCTCTGCCGGCTATAGACCAAGCCGGTCATAACAATTTTATAGTCATTTTATATCATTTTTTGGTACTAACCTATTGACATAGTGCCAAGTGCCAGTTGCAGTTTTTTTGCATGTTTTTACATCGCAGGAAATCAATATCAGATGGAGTCCAAATGTCTCGAAACTTTACAGAGAATTTTTATGGGCCAGAAGGAACACCATGGGTCCTCATTGCACCTGGGGGGAGTGTCGAGGAGGGGACAACCCACCAGGGCGCGCCAGGAGGCCCAGGCGTGCCCTGGTGGGTTGTGCCCACCTTGGGTGCCCCCGGACCACCTCTTTGCTCTATAAATACCCAAAAATCCCAGAACCCTAGAAGCGTCGACGAAATATTCATCCAGCCGCCGCAGAGTCTAGAACCACCAGATCCAATCTAGACACCATCTCGGAAGGGGTTCACCACCTCCATTGGTGCCTCTCCGATGATGCGTGAGTAGTTCTTTGTAGACCTTTGGGTCCGTAGTTAGTCGCTAGATGGCTTCGTCTCTCTCGCTGAATTCTCAATACAATGGTCTCTTGGAGATCCATATGATGTAACTCTTTTGCGGTGTGTTTGTTGGGATCCGATGAACTTTGAGTTTATGATCAAATCCATCTTTTTATATCCATGAAAGTTATTTGAGTTTCTTTGATCTCTTATATGCATGATCTCTTATAGCCTTGTATTTTTTCGCCGATATTTGGGTTTTGTTTGGCCAACTTGATCTATTTATCTTGCAATGGGAAGAGGTGCCCGGTAGTGGGTTCGATCTTATGGTGCTTGATCCCAGTGACAGAAAGGGAAACGACACGTATGTATAGTTGCTACTAAGGATAAAACGATGGGGTCTATATCTACATAGATAGATCTTGTCTACATCATGTCATCATTCTATTGCATTACTCCATTTTTCCATGAACTTAATACACTAGATGCTTGCTGGATAGTGGTCGATGTGTGGAGTAATAGTAGTAGATGCAGGTAGGAGTCGGTCTACTAATCTTGGACGTGATGCCTATGTAATGATCATTGCCTGGATATCATCATGATTATCTGAAGTTCTATCCATTGCCCAACAGTTATTTGTTTACCCACCGTTTGCTATTTTTCTCGAGAGAAGCCACTAGTGAAACCAACGGCCCCCGGGTCTTCTTTCTCATATATTTGCTTTGCGATCTAATTTTCCATTGCATTTTTGTTCAGATCTATTAAACCAAAAATACAAAAATACTTTGCTGCACTTTATTTTGCGATCTATTATTTCAATCTATTATAGTTTTCTCTCGTCTCCGTGCCAATTTCTGGCGCCGTTACCCGAAAGGGATTGACAACCCCTTTAACACGTTGGGTTGCGAGTGGCTGTTATTTGTGTGCAGGGGTTGTTTACGTTGTGTTTCTTGGTTCTCCTACTGGTTCGATAACCTTGGTTTCATCACTGAGGGAAATACCTACCATCGTTGTGCTACATCATCCCTTCCTCTTTGGGGAAATACCGACGTAGTCCTAGTAGACAGGAGCTTTCTGGCACCATAGCCAGGGAGACATCAGAAAGGCACAGAGTGGCACCTGACAGAGGTGTGTTCGGCTCGATGGGTTCGGATATCCGAATAGCGTTGGTCTCCGCTTTGAGAGGAGAAGTATTTTTGGCCTGGTGCTCGATCACCGCCAACAGGTGAGCGATCGGGGTGGAAGTGACTTCTTCTTGACTGGATTTAAGCCCGATCTGATCATCTGACGATGAAAGCCCAAGGGTGGTAATGGAGTCCAACAGCTCGTTTAAAGATGAGGAATCCGCCGAAATCGCGTCATCGGAGTGGTCGGAGCCAATATAGGAGTGGTTCTCGATGGCCGCGGGGAACGCAGACGGCCTGGAGGCCACGCGGGCTCATATAGCGAATCCGCCGAGCTAGGGGACCTAGCCCATGGCCAAGTTGTTTTCGATCGTGATGTTGTCGTTGATGACGAGACAAGCCATCGATCGATCCTCACAAGCACATAGCGGAGCTCTCAATGAAAGCACCATTGTCGGTGTCAAAACCGGCAGATCTCGGGTAGGGGTGCCCAAGCTATGCGTCTGGAGAACGATGGTAACAGAAGACTGGGGACACGATGTTTTACACAGGTTCAGGCCCTCTCGATCGAGGTAATACCCTACTTCATGCTTGATTGATATTGATGAATTGGGTTTACAAGAGTTGATCTACCTCGAGATCGTAATGGCTAAACCCTAGCTATCTAGCCTATGTAATTGTGTTGTTTTTTCACGGACTAAACCCTCCGATTTATATATGCACCGGAGGGGTCCTAGGTTTACATGGATTACTTGGGAACAAAGGAATCATTACGTCCGAACATCTATCCTACCTTTCTACATACATTGGAGTCCTATCCGGACACGGGGGAAGTAAATATATCACCGTCTTCATGGCCCACCTATGCGGCCCAGCTTCGGTAGATCGGGCACTCGTGGACCCCCAAATCCAGGACTCCCACAAGGAAGCCATCCAATGTGATCCATTGTATGTTAGCTAGTAAAAGGCAATTCCAAATTCAAATATGTATGATCCATAGCATGCGCCGACACACCTTCGTCGGCCTTCTTCTTCCTAAGAGTTTTCGCCTTTGCCTTTCTATGACACGACAATTTTTCCACATCGCCGAGCGTGATGCTCAGATACTCCACCACCTCCATCTTCGGTAGGGTCTCTTCCGGGTCCAAGCGTCGATGGCGGGAGGAAAAAAGAGAGTGGAGAAAAGGGCGGGAATTTGGTGAAGAGCGAGGTATTTTGCCGAGGAAACAGTGTGGCCAACTACAAGAGCGTGGGCGTCGCCTCAGTTTTTAGAGGGCAGGGGGTGCTCGAGTCCTACATGGCTCATGCCCAGACTCCCGGAAAGCCCCCTAGTTTGTTTCGAATTTGAGAAAAAATTATGGTCCTGATTGCTCCACGGACCGATGAGAGTCGGCATTAGATGAATTGTGGGGTCCGAATAGCTGTGTCCGGGCAGATACGAGTATTTTGAGAGTCGGTGTTGGAGATGCCCTAAGCAGTCGTGAGCACACCGTGTTGGAAGGACGTCTCAACGGACATGATTTGCTGCCCAGGATCCTCCATCTCCATTTCCGTGGTAGGATGGGTCTAGTGCCTTGGTGGACGAAGGCTTGATGGCAGTGGTGGTATATAGTACTCCCACATTCGTCATATCCATCCCAAACCCCCAGCCGATATGCCTGATTATTACCCGAACGTAAAATTGCCATCCAACGGGCCGCCCCAAACGGTCGGATTGACCAGTAATTCTATACCTAGCTGGCTAAGTACATGATTAGCATTTTTTTATAAATAAGTGACCATTTCTTAAATACATGGTTACCATTTTTAAGCACACAAGAAACCTTTTTCGGGAATATGTTACCCATTTTTTAAAAGGGGGCAGATAGGCGCTAGCGCGCCTGCCCAACTTTGGGCCAGTCGCACTACGAGCGCACGATAAAACGCTGCGTAGCCAAACGATCTTATCCCCCCTGTTCTTGCTCCTCGCGAAGATTTCCTGTAAGAAATAGTTGACATCGCACTCTCCATGGACGAGCACACGACCGACCTCGAATGCAGCAAATTTCCACCCCATTGGTTACAGCTCCATCGCTAGTGATGGTCGTGGCTCCGGCAATGCTGTTGCCAGTCGCAACACCTTGATGACGGGCTCGCGAGAAGTACTCTCCTTTGGGTTGCTGGTGGCAACAAAAATGTCAGCTGGTGGTTGCAAAAAATTGTGTTGGTTCCAGGAAAAATAGCTCGTCGGTGCCGCCACCTCGTCGCTATTGTAGAAAAATTGATTATCGGTTGTGGCTTTTGTGATTGCTTGTTGTAGCTTTTGTGATTGCTGGTTGCAGCAAAAATTTGACGTCACTCCATGTCGCCCCAGCACCACTCCCATCGGGCTGTAGCCAAACAAATTGTCAGTCCCAGCTTGTGCCATTGTTGGATGCAGCTCCACCAGCGTTGGGTTGCAGCTCCGCTGGATGCAACTCTTGTTGCCGTTGGTTGCAGCTCGACATCGAATGTCGCTGCTAGCATGCAGCTTCCAGCCTTCGGTTCCATCTCCCATGGCCGCCCATTGCCGCTTTCTATTGCTCGGTAGTAGCAAAAACCAATCACCGGTGGTAGCATGCTCGACCAGGGGTCCACCGGTCATAGCAAAAAAGCGGGATGTAGCATTCTAGACCACTGGTTCCATCACCCTCCGCCATCGGATGCAACATTTGTGACCACCGTGTCCTAGCATAGCGCAACCAGCAGCGGCTGCCGGCCGGCAGCAATCGAGCAGTCCCCTGGCTCAGCGGGGCATGCAATGATGCGGTCACAGCCTCTCAATCGCTACGCATCTCGGCGTCTGCATCATTGGTTCGCAGCGTCGCTTAAAATGGATTACATGGTGAAGAAGTAGCGGGAGGGAAGACGGAGGTTGCGGGCGGTGAAACATGCGGCTGAAAAGTAGGGAAGAAAGGAAAGGCATGTGGGGCCACCAGGGAATATGCGTGTGTGATATCAGGAACGATCAAACGATATGATCTAATGTGCAGCGCACGTCCAGCGCAATCTTCCAGCCAACGTGCCGCACACAAACGTTTTACTTTTCTAAAACTACTTTTGAATTATGTAGGAACATTATCCTAAAAGTTTCCTAATCTATTTGTTAGAACATTTAAAAAATAAAAAAGTTGAAGAGAAAACGGAAGAGAAAAAATAAAACAAACAAAATACCATTTTCAGATAATCTATACCTAATAATAAAGTGACTATTGCTTCTGGCCATCTGTCCTAAGATTAGCCCTAAAGTTGATAGAAATTACACACTATGCCACAAAATGATTCGTTTTTCCCTCATAAGGGACCATCATCTTTGGTTCATTAGGAAAGACTCCCTTATGTATCACAAGCACATGGGCACCAGGGTGGCTATAACCTCACGGTTTGTCACGGGAGACCCGTTTGAGCCAAGCTACTCCCCTTTTACCTCCCCTTTTTCTTTTTTCGGGCAGATTGAAATGCCTTTCAAAATTTCATAACTTTTAAATTGTAACTCTAAATTTAACATGTTATGTATATGAAAATTCTTCAAAAAATATGTAGATTTCAAATATGCTATTGTCTAGCGTGTTATTCATTTCTACAATTTCGTTTAGGATGCAGTCTTAATTAATATCTTCTTCATATAGGGTATTTTGGAAATGCGTATTATTTTTTATGTCTAATAAATTGGAAACACTCCGAGTACATTTTTTGCGGGAACACTTTGAGTACAATTTAAAAATCAACCCACCTTTTTTGCGCAACACAA
Organism: Secale cereale; assembly: GCA_902687465.1. Lineage (NCBI taxonomy): Eukaryota > Viridiplantae > Streptophyta > Magnoliopsida > Poales > Poaceae > Secale > Secale cereale. Next base: position 551,843,403 of record LR738713.1, on the reverse strand, counting down.
TTTATCATGTGGTTTGTCGTGGGGCATCATGAAAGATTTCAAGGGATTTGCTAATGTTGTCGTGTGCGTGTATAAGGGTGATTTTTTTCTTTCGTATGCAACGCATGAGCATGTTTTGCTAGATAGGACTATATAGTTTATCTTCGTCAGACATTGCATTTATCTTCCTCGGTTATTCTTCTTTGACACTTAAAAATATGTTAGAAAGAGATGCCTACATCATGTGCTACTTTTTTGTATGTGCAATTCGGTACGTCTAGATCCAATAATGCTTCATGACATACCTTATTGATCAAGGTGATAAATCAATATTTTTCTTATGTTTGGCTAATTGTTATGTCTCAAGACCTACAACAGTATTTGTTGTAAGAGACTTGTTAACCTAAGGCAAAGCTAAGTCAAGATAAGGGAACAGGAGATATAGAGGCAGAAGTTGTTAGCAGGTGCTATCAACGCGGAAATGTTTTTATTGATGAATGTGATGTGATGGCATAAATTGTCACCTCTTCATTCTCAATGATAATTTAGTGTATGTTCTATTACGAGAATTTGGCAGAAGTCTGTGCATTGATGTGACAAGTAGGAAGCCGTGTGTGGCATTGGGTTTGCTTGGCGCCTCGAGGACCTTCTCGACACCGAGGTTGAGGTTGCCCCGCCCTACCATCATGTAGAGCCAGCACAATAATGATAGGTGGTCAGCTTCATAGTAGAAGGGTGCATCACTGGTAGGATTGTGGTCAATGTTACCTATACTGTCACGAAAGTGCACGGCATGACGGGTGTCAACATGACAAAGTGAGAAGGTAAAAACACACACACGCACGCACGCACGCACGCACACACACAATATTTTCATGTTTTCTCATTTTTCCTGTTTTCATTACCATGACAACGTGTTAGCAATGTATTCTCCGTTGCAACGCACTGGATTTTTTCCTAGTAAGTAAACAAAAGAGTACCCGGTGCACATGCTTAAGCGGATAGTATAGACTTACGTTATTTTTTTGAGAGGTGTGTGGTATACGTACGTGCTAAAAGCATACGTGTTGGAGACTTGTGAAACTCCCCTCCTCCCCTCCCTGAGCTAGGGTAGGGTTCCTACCCTACTCCCCTCTCGACAATGTCAGCCGCCCTAGCTCCCTCCTCCCGCCGCCGGTCGCCGGTCACGCGCGCTCCACCCCACCTCCCTCCCCCTCCTCCTCCCTCCCCATGCGCTCCCATCGGTGGCAGAGCGCCCCCTCCTCCTTCATCCCCATTCGCCGCCACCGGCGTGCCCGGGTGGCGCTTGCGACGGTGGTCGTCCCTTCCCCGCACGCTTGGAGGAGGAGTCGAGGCTCCCTCCTGCCCGGTGGTGGTGCTGCTCAGCTGCCGGCGGGGTTCCGCGGGCCTCGGGTGCCCTCGACACGGAGCGTGGCCGTTGGCTGCGGGGTGGCTTGGCGGCGGGGTTCCGCAAGCCTCGAGTGCCCTTGACACGGCAGCGTGGCCGTTGGCTGCGGGGCGACGCGGTGCGCGGCTGGCCGGCGGAGCCCGTTCGGCCCATATCTGGGCCTTTTGGGCCCCATCTAGGATGGGGCGGGCAGGCAATTTGGGGCGCGGCAGCGTGGCTCTCTGGTCGTGCGACGAGGCGGCTGTGGCTGCGGTGGTGATGGCTCCGGCGGCCGGCGTGCTGCAGCATGGCAGCGGGGACTGTCTGGACCAGTTGGGGTCCGGTCGGGCCAATGGTGGCCTGGCAGGTCCCTGTCGCTACGTCCGGTCGGCTCCACGTAGCGGTGGAGGTTGTCCCCTCCTATCGGATGCGTTGTGGTTGCCCCCTAGCCGGGTGTCTCCTCGTCTTACCTCCAGGTCTCGTGTTGGTGTCCTGAGTGAGACGGTGAAGTTGGGGAGGTGATCGTGGTGGCACATGCTGGTGGGCGGCATGTTGGGCGGTGCACTTCTGATTGTCTGGGATGACGGTGGTGGTTTTGGGGCGGGAGAAATCTCTGGCGGCTGATACGTCTCCAACGTATCCATAATTTTTTATTGTTCCATGCTATTATTTATGAAGTCTTGGATGTTTAATGGGTTTTATCATTCATTTTTATATCATTTTGGGACTAACCTACTAACCCAAAGGCCCAGTCCAGATTGCTGTTTTTTGCCTATTTCAGGGTTTTGCAGAAAAAGAATATCAAACGGAGTCCAAACGGAATGAAACCTTCGCGAGAGATATTTTTGGAGAAAATCACGCACGCGGAGCTTGAGAACCACGTCAGGGGATCGAGGGATGGCCCACGAGGGTGGGGGCACGCCCCCTGCCTCGTGGCCCCCTCGAGCGTCCCCCGGTGCCCTCCTTCTTCCTATATAAGTCTACATACCCCAGAAACTCCGTGAACAGAGAGAAAACCCTAATTCCACCGCCATACCTTCTGTTCCCGTGAAGATCCCATCTTGGAGCCTGTTCCGGAGCTCCACCGAGGGGGATCCATCACAGAGTTCTTCATCATCATTATCATCGCCCTCACCATGAGTTGTGAGTAGTTTACCACAGACCTTCGGGTCCATAGCTAGTATCTACATGGCTTCTTCTCTCTCTCTCTCTGGATCTCAATACAAAGTTCTCCTCGGTCTTCGAGGAGATCTATTCGATGTAATCTCTTTTTGCGGTGTGTTTGTCGAGATCTGATGAATTGTGAGTTTATGATCAAGGTTATCTATGAAAGATATTCGGTTCTTCTCTGAACTTTTTATGGGTACTCATAATATCCTTGCAAGTCTCTTCGAATTATTGGTTTAGTTTGGCCTACTAGATCTATAGTTCTTGCAATGGGAGAAGTGCTTGGCTTTGGGTTCAATCTTGCGGTGTCCTTTCCCAGTGACAGTAGGGGCAGCAAGGCACGTATTGTATTGTTGCCATCGAGGATAAAAAGATGGGGTTTATATCATATTTCTTGAGTTTATCCCTCTACATCATGTCATCTTGCTTAAGGCGTTACTCTGTTCTTATGAACTCAATACACTAAATGCATGCTGGATAGCGGTCGATGTGTGGAGTAATAGTAGTAGATGCAGGCAGGAGTCGGCCTACTTGTCTCGGACGTGATGCCTATATACAATGATCATGCCTAGATAGTCTCATAATTATTCGCTTTTCTATCAATTGCTTGACAGTAATTTGTTTACACGCCGTAGAATATTGCTATCATGAGAGAAGCCACTAGAGAAAACTATGGCCCCGGGGTCTATTCTCAACATAGCAATCTACCTCTACTTTACTTTTATTGCTTTTATTTGCTGTTCTTATAAACTAAAAATACCAAAACTATAAACTATCATCTCTATTAGATCTCACTTTCGCAAGTGACCGTAAAAGGATTGAGAACCCCTTATCGCGTTGGCTGCGAAGTTCTTATTTGTTTGTGCAGGTGCGAGGGACTCGCGCGTGATCTCCTACTGGATTGATACCTTGGTTCTCAAAAACTGAGGAAAATACTTACGCTACTGTGCTGCATCTCCATTTTCTTTTCGAGGGAATACAACGCAAGCTCAAGAAGTAGCAGCGGCTCATTCGCCACCGGCGCGACTGTGCCCGTGGGCGCCACCGGGCCCTCCCGAGGGGCGTCGGTGATACCCCTTCCCCACTGCCATCACGTATCGGGGGAAACCCCAGGACTTGTCCGGGCAGCAGTGGTGCCGTCGTCGTATTCCTTCCTGAAGGTGCTGCTTGGTACACGAGGCTTCTGAGTGCTAGGCGTGTTGTGGTACTTCTTCAGAGGGTGCAACGGGTGTCGGCCCTCTTCGCTTAGTTGAGCTGCCGGCGTCGGCATTTATTTCTCTTTTCTTTTTCCCCCTTTTCTTTTGGGCTTTTTTGTGTTGCGCCCCAGCGAGCTGGTTGTATCGGTTGGTTGTTGCTTTATAATCTAATAAAACAGGGGGAAGACCATTTTTCTATAAAAAATGCATACGTGCTAGATTCGAACGAGCGAGTCTTTTTCTATCGGGTCGGGGTGAGTAGAAGCCCTGGCCGCCGCCAGTAGTTCCTTCCGCCGCCTTGCTCTGACGGCTCCCCTTCGCTGACGATCTCGGTCGCCGGATCGTCGGTGGTGAGGGAGGTCGCCAGATCGAAGCGTGTGGTTCGTGTAGCTTTAGGTTAAACTCTAGTGGCTTAGCTTTTTCGGACGTTTATAGTCATGGCTTCGGCAACGACGATGGCGACACTGAATAAAGAAGATTCAGATCCTTTCCCAATGAGGTTGAATTTGGAAACCAATATGTTCAAGCAAGCATGTCGTGGCGGCGGTGACATCCTCGTGGTGTACTTGTGTCCTCGGGCTCCGTCGTTGCAATGACGTTTGCTCCAGCGTCGACGCGGAGCTTGGGAGGCAGTCTAGGAGCAGTGTCGGCATTTATTTCTCTTTTCTTTCTCCCCTTTTTCTTTTGAGCTTGTTTGTCTTAGTCGTGATGGGGTGTCAGATCTGAAGTTCGATGACGTGTCCGGGGTGTTGCCCCGGTTTAATTCATTCAATGGCAATGGTTTCGCCTTTGGCGAGCCAGCTTGGAGATCTGCATAGTTGCATATCAGCGATGTAGTCGTGTCGAGCTCAGATGAGGAGGTGATCCATTCTTTTTCTTTGATGGCTACTCTGGTGGTGCCAAAGTTAGGTGATGGACCGTTGGTGTCAAGCTCAGAAAATTCTTCGATCTTAATTATATTTTTACTTCTTGGCTGCCGGTCCTTTTTTAAAGGTTAGCGCTCTTCTATTTTTCGAGTCATGTACTAGGTCATTACTGACTTGTACTATGATCTTTATGCTATATTCTTTTTTTAGAAAAAAATTATGCTATAAATGAGACATGTGTTACCTTAAAAAAAATTATGCTATAAATGAGACATGTGTTACCTTAAAAAAAATTATGCTATAAATGAGACATGTGTTACCTTAAAAAAATGCGTACGTATTTATGGGCCCGATCCATTTAGGGAGGCGCTTCAGGGGCACGTTCCGGTCTCGACCATTATCGGCCCATTAGGATTCGATAGAGATAGCGTGGGCCAGAAAGCCTAATGCGGTGCTGTGACTGGTTCTCTGTCTCTCTTCTCCCTCCTGAAGCGCCGGCGAAACACGACCGCCGCCGCGGCCGGGGGGAATCAGGCGAGCGGTGGTCCTGGGAGCGCGCGGACGGCGACGGCCGCGCACCTCCCCTAAGACGGATCCAATTCCCTGGCCCCGTCGTCCTGTCTAAGTCGCCGGCGGCGTGGACGCAGCGATGCTGCGGACGGTGCTGCGCCGGGGAGGGGCGGCCATGAGGCAGGCCGCGCTGGCCGAGGGATCCACGGGGAACCTTCTGCGGCTGAGCGTGGCCGAGCGGGAGCGCTCTCGGCGGCGTCGGCGCGACCCTGGGCGCGACGAGTTCTTCGTGCCGACGCCGGAGTCGCTTAAATGGCTCGACTCCGTCACCCTTCCCATGATCCTCACCGCCGCAGCCGTCGCCCTCTTCACCAAGCTCCTCATGATGGTATCCTCCACCCCCACTCCGCTGTTCGCTAGGGTTAATTGCAGATGCAGCGTTTATTTAGTTAATCTTCTGATCTGCGTACTGTATACATGTGAAGCGCTAAGGTCGATCATTGTGCGTTAGTGAGTAAGGATTTGTAAGATGTGAGCTTCTAGAAATGTAACTTCTAGGAATGAGCTGAGCTTTGGAGTGGTTGTTAATATTGTGAGCAATGCATCAAATACATTTAGAGATGAGACTTTACGAGAAACTTTTCTTTGGATGAAATGATTCTCTATCCATGGTTGAGTAGTGAGTAGAGCCTCTCTAAATGTTGTGTTATCCAGGTATAGTTATTTTTCTTTGATATTGCAGTTTGACCTTTTGTGTCCCCTTTTAATGGCTTCGTTGAAGAAATGCTCAAACGAATTTATGTTCGTTATCTCATAAACTAATAGTCACTCAGATTTTCATGATAAGATATGTGTGCCCTCGTGTTGTAATCATCAATCCTGATGTTTGCAAAATTATTTACCTACTGCATATTGTATATGTCGATCAAATAGTTTAACTCGGCATTGTTTGCATGTATTCAGAAAATCTTCTGTCTGTTCTGAATTTGGCATGCTCTGAAGCTTCGTTGAATGTTTTTTGGGTAGGAACATGAAGCTACAGACCAAGAAAGGAGGGAACGCAAGATTAAGAATAGTCACCCTGAGCAAGGAACAGTAAGGATGCTTTCGCGTGAAGAGTGGGATGAAATCCAAGAAGTCAGGCCAAGGACCCCTTTTGAATCAAAGTTAGCTCGTCCACATGCCCGCTTAAGAACCGGGGAAAAAGTGCGGTTGGTAAGTAGCAGACATAACTTCCTTGTTATCATCTTGTCGATGCATTTTTATTTAATTCTGCGACAGTTGATGGTATATTACATCTCTGTGGAGTGACTTTACTGGATCCACTGTCTTGCTTCGGTGCTGAAAACAGATGTATTGCTGATTCATAGTATATACTACTGTTCTATGTTTCAACAACTTGGTGCTATATATAACTAGCAGGAGCTATATATAACTAGCAGGGTCACCCGGGCATTTACGGTGCTAGATTTGTTAGATATCATACACATGTTGGGTTTACCTCATGTCCTCATTAGTTATCTGGTTTTGTTCTGCATGATTTGAGTGATTGTTGTAGACATTCACTCTAGAGTATAACAGAACCTGTAGCCAAAGTGCACCTTGAGGAAACAAGCTTGCAGTTTTCGGTATATATATTTTGTTTCATCAGTGTAGTAATTCTGAAGGCATTAGTTATTCACTCAAACATGCCTTCAGTTTAAAAGCAAGGTGTATGATATATCATATTGCTTTACGATATATATGTGGGTAGGCATGCGTCGGATCAATATTGTCTTGTTCTCCCTTACCCGCATCTCTTTTCGCGTCTCCGTGTTGGTAGGGTAGGCAGCAAGTCATCTCTTTTCTAATAATAATGTGGTGACCTTACCTGCATCCTTATCTAACTCGGTGGAGTTACAACCTGCATATGATTTTTAAGGTTTGACCCACCTTTCGCTTTAGAGCTTGATGCTTAAGACTTATCTTGACGTATCTGCCTTGCAGGAGGATGCCAAGGATTGGGCCGTTGATGTGCTCACGGATGCTTTTACTAGGGCGGAAGAAAGTGCTAAGCGGAAGTGATCAAGAAGAAATGCACACCAGCGAACGCATCCACTTTGAAGTTTTGTTTAGAGGAAACACTTTTGGGGTTCTCTTGAATGCACGTTTCATGGTTTCTTTTGAAGCTTGAGTTCCTGACTCCTCGTAAACGCTAACTTGCGTGACGAAGCTGTGTAGAATAATTGTCCTTGCTACTACAATAATAATTACTGTACTCATATATATGAATCTTTGGGTCTGTACAGAAGCTTCTCCCCAACAATTTGATGACTTGAAGTTCGTATCGTTTGTTTGAATGCAAACTAACAGTAGCAGTAGATTATATATATAACTAAGGGGAGGGGCTGTATATATGAATCTTTTGGTCTGGACTAGTTCTTTTTGTTGTTGTTGGCCTAGTAATTTGAAGTAGTGTGCTTTAAACAGTTCCCTTTGACATCCAACTTCAAGTACTAGTGCTACTACCTGCATGCCTTGGTGAAGGCTGATGGGATCCGCTCTCAGCCTTTCATTTTCTGAAAATTTGGTAAATTCAGCAGCATGAGACCTTGAACCGCCTGCAAATAGCCAATACAGCACTCCGCGCAGCCGTGGTGTTTCGGCAGCAGCCGCTACTCTGCGGTCACCATGGATGGACCTGTGAACGAATCTCGCTCGCCAACCCGTCCTTGTTCAAATGTTCACTCACACGACGACCCGGCGGCCTAATTTAGGCAGACATATTCAGGTTGATTTCGCTGCTCGACCTTGCTCCCGATCGCTGATCCCTTGACGTTATACCACTACTGTACGCCTCGATATAGCCCGCCACATGTGCCATGTGGTTCCCAACCGGTGGTCAGTTGCGTCGCCAGTTCGAACAAGCCAAGCAGAGACAGAGTAGAGTAGAGTAGCCACCATGCACATCCGTCCATGGCCCGTTACATTTCCCGTTTCTCCTCCCCGTCGCCTCGCTGCGCGGACGGGCCAATAATAGCACGCCTCGATCGCTTTCTCTCGATCTCGATATATTAATATTACCACCGTTCGCTGTCTAGGCCAGACTAGATGTGTTCCGTTTGGGTTTACCCTTACTAGGGATGTAAACGGATCGGATCGGATCGGATAATGCTTTTACCATATCCTTTACCACATTTTTTTGTCGGATTCGGAGCGGAGCGGATATTGACCGGATGCGGATTCGAATGCGGATGATATCGGACTACGGATTTGGAGCGGATTCGGAGCGGACTCGGACCGGAAACGGACAAAAAATATCGGGTGATGCATGCAAAAAAAGATGAACCTTTTTCTACTATCCAAACAATATGAAATCATGTTCTGATCCAACGGCATTACACTAGAGATTGGCCAATTTTTTTAAGTCATAACTCACACCCATATGGCAACAATAAATAGTACCGGTAAAATGATGGTAGCATTACACACGTCCAAAACAAAGGTCTTACATAAGAAATACTTAATTCGATGTTCTATTGAAGTTTGTATATATTATAAAAGGCAAGTGGTCGGTCAAGTAGAAGCCCATAGCACATCCTTGAATTCTCATCAACATGGTGTTTCTTCCAGTCCACTTGCAACTTCCTGTGAGAATGATAAGAGATATTTAGATGCTATACTTGACAATAAGAAATGATAATTAGTTGTGGACAATTAACAATTAATTAGTTCAAACACACACGCATTATTCTAAGGTGTATGCATCCACATGATTAACCTGCAAATTTTTAGTGTGTGTATATATAAGAGAAACATGAGGCATCACATATCATATGCACGCACTGTATATACATGTATTGATGTATACACACGACATGCATACACTTATGGCTGTTATATCTAGCATGAGATGATGCATGGCTAGTTAAATTGTATTATAAAATCTGATCGGTAAGTAGGAACACACATATTCACTGTCAGGACTAGGGATTGATAACCAGCAAGTATATATATGTGATTGGTAACTAGCAAGTAGCAATGGCAACACACATATTCAAGCAACGAGTAGGTATATATTAGTAAAAGTAATTTGTATGTGCAAAGATGATAAAAGCTAGGTAATATATACTTAATATACATTAGCGGATCGCCGGTATAACTGCTACCTGAATTACTTGCTCATGATGCAATTGATCAGCCACTTATTCAATATCCATTCCTTGATTCTCCTATGTACCAGCAGCATGCAAATTTACGGAAAAAATGTTATAACTTTACATAAATAAAATAGCAGTACCGATCAAGAGATAAAACAGACATACTTGCATAGCTAGCCTCTCCCCTAAAGTTGAAGAACTCATGGTATAATCAGATCTGTCATCATCACTAGCATCTTCTTCTCTTTGCTGCGAAGTCCGGGAAATATATTAGCATTACATCACGTAAATGGCATTAATGATGAAGAATGCAATTCCCTTACAAAAGGAGTAAGAGCGGCAGAGAGAGCGGAACCTTACCTTTTCGTCAAGCTGTTCCTCAAGACTCATATTAGCAACAAGTGTTTCTACCACCTCCAGATCGTGCACAACAGAACCAAGTCTATCCCCTCTTTTATTGCCACCGTTCCTAGATGATGCTATCCAGTCTTTTGTGCATATCAATGCTTCTACCACCTGGGGGTCAAGACGACTACGAAATGGATCAATAACACGACCACCGGCAGAGAAAGCTGCTTCGGACGCAACAGTGGAAACTTGTATGGCCAAAACATCACGAGCAAGCATTGATAACACAGGATATACATCCTGATGTGTTTTCCACCATGATAAGATATCAAAGTTATCAAAAGCAACCTTTGAAAGCCTTACTGTAACTTCTGCCATGTACTTATCCAAGTCAGTGTCACCTTCATTAAACCCATGAGTGGCCTGCTGAGATAGAAAATAATCATCTTCATCTTCCACCATAAAACCAGTATCACCTTCTTGGGAAGTAGTAGTAGAGCTTGGTCCATCAGTGCTCTGAGAATAGTTAGAAGCATATGCTTGGTACATCTGCTTCACAACAACGATCAACTGTTCTACTTTACCACGATACAATAGTTCCCCATGAACCTTTCGCATGTAATGTTCAATTCCACTTCTCTTGTATCTAGGGTCAAGAAAGAAGGCAACCGCAAGAGCAAGATTTGACTTCCTCCAGTACTTATCAAACTTAGATTGCATAGAAGCTGCCATCTTTCTAATAGTAGTGTCACTACTTTTACGCCAATCAGAAATTAAAGCCTTGATTTCGCAAAAGCCTTTATAGAATAAATTTGCTGTTGGGTACTGATTACCTGATAGTAGCGTAGTGAGATCATCAAACTTCTTCAAGCATCTACAAAGAGTAACTGCCTTCTCCCAATCAGCAGATGTTGGAGCAAATTTGTCAAACTTTTTTTTGTCAATCTCATGCAACCTATCAAAGGCCTTCTTATAATATAGGGCATTACTCAACATGTAGTAGGTAGAATTCCACCTCGTTTGGACATCCAGCTGCAGAGCTTTTTCTGTGGACAACCCACATTCAGATGCACACTTATAGAATTCCTCTTCCAATTGAGGAGATGATTTTACTGCCAAAACAAATGCCTTAATACCCGAAACTGCATCTGAAATCTGATCAAGACCATCTCTAGCAACCAAGTTTAGAACATGATTTGCACATCTCACATGAAAGAATTCACCATCACATACTAGAGGGGAATACTCTTTCAGTTTATTAATGACATGTTTAACACAAACTTCATTTGAAGCTGCATTGTCCAAAGTAAGAGAGAACATTTTTTTTTCAATGAACCAACGCAAAATGCTAGCAAGAAATTCTTCAGACATGTTAATACCAGTATGGCGCCCTTCTACATGCATAAATTTGATGATCCTTTTCTGAATAATCCATTCCTCATCAATCCAGTGCACAGTGACACACATGTACCCTTTATTCTGATTAGATGTCCACATGTCCATTGTGGTGCTAAAACGACAGTTAATTGTTTTGAAATACTCATATAGCTTATCCTTTTCTGTTTGAAATATGGCCACTATTTCATTTTTAACAGTGTTACGGTTCTTCATAGGAAATGAAGGGCGTAAGGATTTGATGAAGTCACGGAAGTATTCATGCTCAACAATATTGAATGGATATTCATGCATGATTATTGCCAAGTGGAGCTTTCTCAAGCAAGACTCTTGATCATACTTATAAGCCTCAACAGCAACAGAACCATGTTCTTTCTTTTCTACTTTGAGCAGTTGTTGGCCTGACTTCACACTATGCATCTTAATATGGTTCAAGAAGACTGATGTCCCTTTCTTGCTATTTCTCTTTGCGTCATAAGTGCAGTACTTGCATTTAGCCCATGCTTCCTTAACTTTCTTGCCATCTACCACCACCATCTTGAAAAACTTATCAAAATGGTCCCAACATTCAGATGTGGTTTCTTTTGTTTCTTCCCTATAGGCTCATCTACTCCCGCATCCTGATTCTTGCCCTCCAGATCAATCACTTCATTTGCAACTTCATTGCCACTGCCAATATTCAGCGACTCTTCATCTTGAATTTCAGCCGGGGGTGATACAACCATACTCTGAGCTGCACTTGTTCTTGCAGATGTTGATCTTTTCCCCAATATCATTTTCAGACGATCTATAAAAAGAATAAAAATACATAAGTAATCAGTCACTTTTTACTGATCAAAGCAATTAATAACTTAGAAGCTGCACTGCTGCAGCAAGTAAGACATTAAACTTCATAAATTCAGAGTGTTTAAGTCAGGTTGTGTTCGCAATCGATCTTGTATAAATGTTCAGGACTTTGTTGTACAGAAAAGGCTTACTGAAATTTTAAGAAGGAAAGGGCATGTGTCGCCCGGAACCAAATACTAATGTCTCTGTTTCTCTCCTCTGTTTTTGTCTGAAACTCTAAAGCAAACAATATTTCTGAAGCACAGCAAGAAAACAGACAGATACGAGAGAGACTGACCGTCTGGCGATGGTTAGATCGATTCAGCAAGACGTGCAAGTGCAAGTAGCTAACCCAAGGCCCAAGCAAGCAAGCAGTTGAATTGATTTCTAGCTACTAGATTCGTTGATTACAATCAGGTGAGTGTAGAGGAGTACGTGCATACTACATGCTAGACTGCTAGTAGTCATGTACTCACGTTCCTATTAGATTTTACGGCCGCGCCGATGCAAACCCATGTCAGATCCATGGCGGACCGCCGTCCCGACGTGCGTGGGTCGCACGGGCGGACGCTGCCATCGTCGTATCCGGGCTGCCGAGCATGGCCGCCGTAAGCGTCGGCCACGCCTGTCGGCCGTCGAGGCTCTACGATGTTGGTGTGCCTGATATCGTGGTGCAGGTGTGCGGCTACTCACGGCGTCATCTGACAGCCGGACATGATCACAGATCATCGGGCTCTAAACTTGCGCAGGACTCTATGCATCTACGAAATCACTTACCTCCGTTGTTGGGACGAATAGATCTGCCACGCGCATCTTTGACCATCGTTGAACCGTGAGACTGTCAGAGAGATCAGATATGCAAACGGCGGCCGGGGAGAAGCAACAATGCAAGATGGTAGATGGCGATGGAAAGAAGGATATATACGTTGTACGCACTATCGCCGATATGCTACCAGTTTTGGATGCGGTGATTACGCACGATTATGGTAGTGTATATGGGTGACTGCAAATCAACAATAACTAACCTAAATAGGCATACATATGGATCGGACGTTTGGGCTTATTTTGTCGGATATAATCCGGTTTACATACCTCGGATAATCCGCAAAAAATAGCGGATAATCCACATCCGCCGGATACTAGGGATACCATATCCGCTACCATATCCGCCGGATATCCGATTGATCAAAATCCGTATCCGCATCCATATCCGGCGGATTCACATAATTGCATACCATATCCTCAAAAACGGGTGCGGATGCGGATTCGGAGCGGAAATTATTCGTACCGTTTACATCCCTAACCCTTACTCGCCCGGTCGGCGTGGACAAGCAAGACTCTGCAACAAAAAACTGGACGGATTGGGCTCCTCTTGTCTTGTGCGCGCACGGGGAAGAGAGAAAATTCCAGGCACGAGATTTCACCGGTTTACCGTGCGGCGCGTCTCGCTGTCTGGACTGGAAGCGGCGTGGATCGATCGACTGATTGATTGGTAGCAAGTGAGCGAAAATGCGTCCCTTTCCACCACATTAAGCAAGCCACATGCACGGCGACAGCCAATTACTCTGGCTACGGCGACCGCCCGGAAGCGGACGTGGCCGTGGAGCGTCCGGTGTGTGTGTCGAGATCGTCAAGGCGACCAACAATTTCATACTACTATACGCTGGACGCCTGGAATCAATGGTAGATCCAAGGTCCCCCGGCGGCTAACCGCCGATAAATAAATTACTACTACTATACAGTATTGTACTGGTACATGTAAACAAGTCGGTAACCTGCCACGCTTCAGGGATTCACCGATCACCGGGCCGTAACTCCGGCCGAATGCAGTTGTCTAGTGCCAGTTTCTTTCTTTCTCCGGCCCGGCGTCGCTGTCGCCGCCGAGTTCGTCTTGACTCCGGCCACGCCGGGCGGGTCCACGGCGACTACTGGTACCGGATCGCCCACTCAATTATTCTCCATGGAAAGAGGCGGCTGATACGCATGCATTGCATCCTAGGGAACAAGGATGGATTTGGCATTGGCTGCACGTAGCGACTGCATTGGCTGTAGCCTGTATCACTGTTGGCCACACGCAATCTATCGCCAAACCGCTGAGCTGCTCACCATCTGTCTGGCTCGAGGAGGAATCATACTACGTACACAGTAGCTTTTTTTCTCGAATGTTGGTAGGAGAGCTACCAAATTCATCGATCCGAAAGAGGCATTACAAAAGCATCTCCGAGGAGGAAAGCATAGCAAAAGGCTGGCGCAAAAGAAAAGTAGGTAGTAGCTTTTTTGGGGTGTCGATCGAGAAGGCACGTACTGTATTTACCTTACCACTGGCGCTACGAGAGAAAAGTGGTGTCCGTGGACAGGTGCATCCGTCCTTACCATCTGTCCATACGTGCATCGTCGCTTGGTCCTTCCATCCATCCCACGTTTGCATTTACTCGTTAGACGTGGACGCTGAAACAGATGGAGACGAGGAGTATATACTCCAAAGGATCTTATTTGGGGATTCGGACACTCAGTGCCTTTCTCTTAGCGCCACGAGATTTGCCGGGCACTCCTACAGTGTACACACCCGCCTGAAGCAGGCTCCCACGATTTTGCGGGCACTCCTACAGTGTACACAGCCGTCGTATCATACGACAACTCTCCGACGCTACCTGTCTGTTGGAGAGAGTACGGGAGCGTGGCTAAGCTGCCCCCCCGGAAGCCCCGATTGGGTCACGGTGGTCTCGCTCTCCCTCGGTTGCGTCGCCAACTTAGCCTAGCCGATCCATATCTACCTGTCGCTTACGTACATAATTTGTCTCCGTCCTATCCTATCCCCCCTGTGTGCGTGCTCGACGTAGACGGGCACGGCGCCACAACGACCTAGACTCGAACCAATGGAGTAGGAGACGAGGATCTGATTTCGTTGCTTTCCTTCGCCCGATTATCCTACTACCAGGAACAACAATTACTAGTACTAGGGTTAGTATATACGATCACTGATCCACCTGCTAGCTGGTTAGAGTCGGCGAACGTGGGAGGTCGTCAAGGCGACAAGCAAGCAATTTCATAAGAATGCTTCCTAGATACGCATGGATCGAAGGCCCCCGACTGCTAACTGCCCTGCTGATATACGTAACAATACTGCTAGCTCATCATATATGCAAGTCGCTGGCCAGGCCAGGCACGCTGCAAAGTGGGAGTCCTCGCACATACTGTCCCACGCATTGCGTAATGCAACCTTGTCCAGGGATCCACCAATGATGCATCGACGATACAGTCCGTATCTCCAGGAATGGACCGGCCGGATCCCGATGGCGACTACTACTTACTTGATCGCTCGATCATCAATGTATGCCCTCCACGGACCAAAATTACCGTTCCGACCCTTTGTGCTAACAAAATCCGAATTTGACCTCGTTTTGAAAACATATTCGTTTTTAACCTTTTTAGGTGACGCCAACATCCCTGGCGTCTCGGTTGCGAAGAAGACGCCAGCTACCATGGCGTCTGGCCCTTGGTCCGCACGACCCCCCGTGGCGTTGCCCATGCTGACGTGGCCGGCACCCAGACGCCAGGGACCCTGGTGTTTCCTCCTCGCGATCCAGACGCCACCCTCCTTGGCGTCTGGTTACGGTAAGTGGATAACCCCCCGGGAGAGTGTGTGAGACCCACCCCACTCACTCTCCCCAATCCATCCCGAGCTGCAAAGAGCTTTGCTGCTCTCCTCCTCTCTCCCACCCCTCAAGCTCCCCCTCAAATCCTCTCCAAAGGTGCTTCTCTCAAGTGGATCTTTCCATCACTTTGTTGCTTGTGGTAATCTCCCCCAAATCCCCCAATTTTTTTTTGTCAAATCTTGTTATTTTGGTTGCATTTTTGACATGTGGGTGGAACCCTAGTTTATGTTTCCCCCCTTGTTATAGTGTGGATTTCTTGTTTAACTTTGGAAATATAATGATATGCGTAGTGTGTAGTAGGAATATTTGCTTGTTGAGTAGAAAGATTGGGGGTTAGGGTTAGTTAGTGTTATGGGTAAATTTTGCTTTGCTTAGTGTGTGTTAATTAATGACACCTTTGTGGGCATCCAATAATTTAGTGTTTGATATGATTTGGATATAATGAAATGCTTGTGGACAAACACCATTTCTCATTGATGCCTTAAATGCATTCATGTTGTTTTTAGATGGGGAGACTTGTTAATGTTCATTATATGGACAAGGAGGCATTCTTGAGTAACAATGCCGACACGGGTGAAGAAACAATGGTTTTTGATACAAACCCTAGCTATGAGGATGTTGTTGCAAAAGTGAGACATATCTTAAAGTGGATGGACAACAATGTTGATGGTAAGTTAATAGGAAGGTATGATGTTGGAGTTGGAACCAAATCTCGATTGAAAAGTATGCCCATCACCTCGGATTTGCATTGGGATGTATACAAGGAAAAAGTTTCTCAATCGGAAGATAAGTCACTTGAATTGTTTGCCACCAAGGTTGAATCTCCGCGGTTTACATCTGATTTGGACCTTCATGTCTCTTCCCCAATGAATGACATGACCGAGAGAACAATTGTGCCACTTGTTGAGCAAAGGGTTCTGGTTGATGTCCCCAATGCTTATCGCCAACCACATCCACGTCTACCATTTACTGAAGCAAATGAGGTTGAGTGGTATGCCCCCAATGCTTCAAGCCAACCACCAACTAGCCAAGCAAATGAAGTTGAAGTGATTGATAGTGACAAAGTAATTGAAGAGGATGGAGATGCTCATGATGATGATGAAGAGCAAGAGGAAGGCTTTCAGGGGAATGATGTTGGTGACTTGGATGCGTACATAGCGCAAAAGGATATGGATTGTGAGTTGCCTTTTAGGCGTCAATATGCGTATGACTCGGATGACGAAGGTCTGGGGCAAGATTTGGATGAGGATGGATTCACAAAGGATGAAAATCAAATGCACTTTGAGATGACGGGCTTAGAAAAAAGAACTCACTTGTTTCGAGATCTCAACCTTGCCCATAAAGCCGTAGTTGACGGTGACTTGAGAATGACAGTGATTGAGCCAACACCATGTCCGGATCCAGGCGAACCAAGGGAGGAAAACGAGGACGAGAATTCTTATCTGAAGAAAGGAGTGAAGTTTCTGACCTTGGCTATGCTGAAGATTTGGTTGTCTGACTATGCCATTCGGAACCATAGGCCTTATTATGTTGAGCACTCTGACATTAAGTTGCGTTACACCGTGATGTGTGAGCAAGAAGGATGCCCATGGAAGGTTCGTGCAAGAAAGCTTGAAGAAACTGTAGAATGGGTGTTAAGAAGTTGTGTTGCCACTCATAGGTGCAAACCGCCATCGAAACGACTTAGAAAGACACACCGTCAACTCACGTCTGAGTATCTTGGATACAAATTTATGAAAGACATAGCTGTTGATCCCACTGTGAAAGTGAGGTTTCTCATGCGGACGGTAAAAAAACAGTTTGGTTATGAAGTGAAGTATGGGAAGGCATGGAAGGCAAATGCAAGTGCTATTGGGATGTTGTATGGTGGTTATGAAGAAGCATACAATCAGCTGCCGAGGTTGTTGGGCGCAATTGCACATAGGAATCCAGGTATGTTTCATGTGGTCGATGATCACGAGGGAGTGTTTCACCGTGCCTTCTGGTGTTATGGGAAATGTGTGGCGGCGTTTGAGCATTGTCGTCCGGTCTTGTCTATAGATGGCACATTCTTGACTGGTATCGCACATGCGAGCTTCCTGTGTACACTGTCACTTGTTCCCAATAATACGCAAGTGTAGGGCGCCGATATGGATCAGGATCATGCACCCCGTCATGATTACCCCGTGGGTTTGGCATGCCCGGGTTCTTGAAATCGGGCCGTCCAACCGGGATCCGCTCCCACATCCACACGAATAGGCTCCAAACAAACCCAGACAATGAGGATGTATCTCCCTTCATGCGACACGCCAAGTCAAGCTGCAATCAAACAAACATGTTAGATATGGAGGCGCATGACAAATGCAAGATAGATGGTTGCAAATATCTCTTACCTGACGATACAAATATGCTAGTGCGGCCGAACCCCAACTATACTGGGTATCCTAGTTATTGAGTAGCTCCAGGAACATCCAAAGGGTTGAGTTCCCGGTTGCGTCTGAGAAGACTACCTTGGTTAATACATACCAAAGATAGGCCCGCGCGTACTGCTGCACAACCACGTCATTGGCACCCTTAGGGCACGGATTGGTTGCTCCCCTGACTAGTTTTAGCCAAGAATGCCTCACTTTCGAGGCATCGGCCTTGCCTGGAAGAGGGGCGTCGAGCTGAACACCAATGAAAATGCCAGTCCGTTCTCGCCAATTAACAGCGCTGACACGACCGGTAACAGCTTGTCCGTTGATAGGAAGGCCGCTTATCATAGCCATGTCCTCTAGGGTCATCGTCGTCTCCCCACATGGAAGGTGGAACGAGTGAGTCTCGGGCCTCCAACGATCCACAAGTGTGGGGAAGCGCCGCGTGGTTCATCGGCGGAGCGTGTCGCTTAAACTGCAACACGAATGGGAGAAGACCCAATCTCCGAATGTACGGCTCGTACCGCAGCGGAATGACCCCTCACGCGCATAGCAACTACATGCTGCTAATAAAGTCATGTTTTGATCAATACAAGAACACAAATGGAAAATGACGAAAATTTTGCACAAGTCTTGCTTCTTACCTTTCCGTTCTCAATGGCACGAGCACGATGTTACTTATCCCACTCCACGATTAATCCGTCATACCAAGGTCCATCATCATCCGCCATCCTACCAAACAAATCACAAACATCTATAAATACATAATCTTTCTATCAAATGCATTCTTCTCAAATATGACCACATCATTCTTCTCAAATATACTCACATGATTCTTCTCAAATATACTCACATCATCTTTCAATCAAATATAAATCTCTACAAATATGGTGTCACATGACCATATGCACAATTTCATCATATGCAACATCTCTCTCTCTCTCTCTCTCTCT
>LR738713.1:551749102-551824338 GCA_902687465.1 Secale cereale | reverse complement strand
ACTCATATTCACAACATATGCAAATACATAACATCTAATTTACACAACCCAATCTGTTGAAAAAATCATGTAACATACAACCATCATTTTCATCATCTCTTTTGCAAAAAATATATGCCAATAAGATGATATACATATTAACCAAATCAATTTCGAATTGCATTCATATTCAACAACACATCATCTACTACCTACAAATCAACTACTACTCATCTAATAACTACACAAAAATTAGTAAAACGAAAACAACTACTACTCATCTAACATCTCCCAATGATGAATAATGCAACCAAAAAGAGATGTTCTAACCAAAATAAATTGGAGAGACTGGGGGAGAATACCTCAAGGATGCTTGGGGGTCTCAGATCCACAAATTTGGGTGGAGGATGGAGTAGATCAAGGGGGGATTTGATGTGAGGGAGAAGAGAGGCGAGAGAAAGAAAGCTCTCTGTTCTTGAGAGCGGGCGCCACCAGGGAGAGGTTGGGGATGGGTGGGCTGGGCCCGCGGTCGCTCTTAACCTACGAGGCCAGACGCCAGGAACGTGGCGTCTGGTCCCTTTGCCACGTCAGCAGGTCAACGAGCAGCGAGTCGTGCGGGCCAGGGGCCAAACGCCAGGATGTGTGGCGTCTTCTTCGCAACCCAGACGTCAGAGATATTTGCGTCACCTAAAAAGATTAAAAACGAATATGTTTTCAAAACGAGGTCAAATTCGGATTTTGTTAGCACAAAGGATCGGAACATTAATTTTGCCCCCCTCCACGTACGCCCGCTCTCGTGTGTCCTGTACGTACGTCAGGGAACGGAACCGACCGACGGTTCTTCTCCGTGGACTCGGTGAGGCCGCCAATGATTGATCGGTAATGTATCTACAGCATGACACTGCGTCTGCATGCCTGCGCTGACGTGGCCGTGAAGCTTCCGGTGTGTGTGTCAAGATCGTCAAGGCGACAAGCAATTTCATAGTACTACTACTACGCTGGACGCCTGGAATCAATGGCATGTCCAAGGTCCCCCGGCGGCTAACCGCGGATAAATAAATAATACTGGACGTACATGTAAACAAGTCGCTGGCCTGCCACGCTTCAGGAGTTCACTGACCATTGGCCCGTAACTCCGGCCGCATGCCGTTGTCTGGTGCCAGTTTCTTTCTTTCCCCGGCCGGCCTCGCTGTCGATCGAAGCAGAGTTCGTCTTGAGTCTTGACTCCGGCCGCGCCGGGTGGGTCCACGGCGACTACTGGTACCGGATCGACCGCTCAATTATTTGGCCGCGACCGGCCATGCACGGTGGCGGCGGCGCATACGCCCACGGCCGTTCCACATATATACGGGGCCCGGGGCAGGAAGACAACAAGGGGCCCTTGTTTTTTTTTTCTTGACACACATGAACTGAAAATAATTTTTATGTCAAAACCAAAGTAAATATTCAGTAGATGGAGTTGCATATACTCATTATCTTTGAATTCTAAAACTAACTCTACAATTTATTTATCAACCAAGATAACTTCAAACATTTACTATATATTGCCAGTTGCAGTGATTCCTGAAAGAACTACTCGTTTTGGTAAAAAATTGTCAAACGTTTTTTTTTTTGGGGATTCTACTTGTTCATCTATACATTCTTTTCTCCTATTTTCATCACTACCGCTAGAGGAATGCTTTTGACAACACATGTCATCATATAAGGCACGTAAAAGATGTTGAATACAGATCACAAAAGCACCTGGATATCTTATGGCATAATGTGAATTTGTACGTAGGCCACAATAGTCAGCACAAATGAGAAGCCAACACCATGAATTGAATTAACTTACCCACTTCTCCTAATCTCCTTAATGCTTTCTCAGAACTGACGAAGAGCAGAAGATTATAAGAAGACCCATGTAAGTCAGCAGATCTGAAGGAGTTAGAGCCATAGATGGAGAGCAAAACTATTTGAAATTGAATCATTAAATTAAAGAAGAGAATTACAGGGAGGATGCAGATGTTTGTGATTGGAAGGATTCATGATCATCCGTTAATCGCTTGCCGCGCCCTTGGAATCATAAAGTCACCGAAACGGCGGCGTTGTTCATGGATTGTGAATTTAGGAAAACTTGGGAGGAGAGGAGTCACCGAATACTGAGGAAAACGATGGACTTGTAGATCCAATGGAAACCGGTTTGACATCTCTGTGAGTATTATTGCTCATATGTCCACCAGTTCAATGGACTTTACACTTGCACGGTTGCACCTTGGGCCCTTCTATATTTTTTTCTTCGGCCTGAGACAAAAACACACTGGGTTCTACTACCCGGGCCGGGGCCCCTACTTCCTGAGGGCCCAGGGCGGGCGCCCCGCTGCCCCGGCCTATGGGCCGGCCCTGCATACGCCACGCCAGGAGGAGGGAAGCGCTCCTTCTCTTATCTCCGTGGAAAGAGGCGGCTGGCCCTGGACGGACGGAGCACGTCGTAGCGACTGCATTGGCTCTAGGTTGTAGCGACTGTTCGCCGCACACACTCTATCGCCAATTCGCCACACCACTGAGCTCCTCACGATCCCTCTGGCTCGACGAAGAATCATACTCCCTTCATTCCAAAATAGATGACCCAACTTTATATTAATTTTGACAAAGTTAGTAGTACAAAATTGGGTTATCTATTTTGAAACGAGGGAGTACTTTTTTTTAGCTGTCGATCCGGAAGGCGCAGGCACGTACAAAGTATTTACCTTACCACACTGGCGCTACGAGAGACATGTATAGGTACCTATGTGAAAAGAGGTGTACGTCTCATCAAGAATATAAAGAATGAAGCGAAGCTTTGGGTCATCGCTGGGGCGAAAAAATTAGGGTTTATTATGTCGGGAGAGTAACAACCTAATGTACTGTATTTTTGGGATGGAGTAAATCTTTTTGCCTCCGTCTAAAAAAAAAGGTGTCCATGGGCAGGTGGCAGGTGCAGTATTATTTCCTACCATACGTGCGGGCATACGTGTAGCAGAATCCGCCCCTACCATACGTGCATCGTCGCTTGGTCCGTCCATTCATCGCCTGTTTGCATTTACTCGTTGGACGTGGACGCTGAAACAGACCGGGCAGGTCCAAGCCAAGGAGGCTGATATATATGGAGCGGTACTAAATAAAAGAAAAGATATATATAGAGTGCGTACGAAGGATCCGATTTGAGAATCGGGTGGGCACGCTGGATTACTGTTTATTTTTCTTTTTTCTTTTTGAAATGAGATTACCGTTTCTTTGGTCGATCGTCGAGGCAAACACCACATCGTGATGGTTGCCTTTCTTTCTTTTTTCAGCGTGTCTAGGTCTCAATCGACTAAGAGTTAACCAAGTCTCAGTCAAGTAATATAGTAAAAGAGAAGGAAAAAATGGAAAAACTGAAAATAATTTTTTTGTATGAATCATCATGCAAGATCAAAGAAATATAGCATCGACTGAGACATAACGAAGTCTAAATCGACTGAGACTCAGCAAAACTGTTTTTTTGTCCCAACCTTTTTTTCCTTGTTGCTGCGTATTTGTAGGAGCTTAGATGCGACATTCTTAAAAAAACATCTAGATGTGATATAGACAAACTGCTATTTTAGTGCCATGAGATTTTGCGGGTACAATGTAGACATCCACCCGTCTCCCTCCCTGAAGCAGCCTTCCTGTACAATAAGGCCAACTCCACCGCACGACCCCAAATGGACGTCCGTTTTACCCGGATTCAGTCCATTTAAGGTGACAATGGGTGGCAAAACAGACATGCATGTCCAGGTTCAGTTGGAGGCGCCCACCGCGCAGAACGACCCCAAAACGTCCGCCTCGGCCCCGCGCACCCGCCCACGCCACGCCCGCGCTCTCGCTCCGCCGGTGCAGCTGCCAATGCCGCCGCCGCTGCCGAGCTCGCCCTCACGCCCACTCACCCTTGCCCGCTCGCCGTCGCTGCCCAGCCGCACCCGCCCTCGCCCGCGCCGCGGCCAACTCCTCGCCGTCGTTTGTCGCCGCGCCGCTCGCCGCCCCGTCCGCGCCCGTGCCTCATCGCCCCGTGCACGCCTGCGCCCCGCCCTCCGCGCACACGTCCCGCCCTGCCCGGCCCGCTCGCCGCGCGCCCGCGTGCCCGCCCGTGCGCCGCGCCCTGATGGCTTCTCGTCCCTCGTTGGTTACCCCAAGTGGAAGGTTTGAGACGTAGCGTAGCGGCAAATTTCCCTTGGCAAAGATACCAAGGATCGAATCCCGTGAGACTCCGAGGGTCGACAAGAAGGTGTCAATAGCGCCAGAAACTTGTGCTTGACAGGACCTGCACACAGATACAAATAACTTTGCTCCCAACGAGTACAGAGAGGTTGTCAATCCCTCCGGCCTTGTCGTTTACAAGGATCAAACGCAAGAGATAATAGTGATAGGTATGACTGCAACTAAGAAATAAGAACAGGAAATAAATAGCGGGTGTGATCAGTGATGGTAATATGGACCGGGGTCCCATGATGTTCACTAGTGATGTCTCTCTCCCAAAAGACGATAAAACAGCTAAGCGAGGTAAACAAATTACAGCTGGGCAATTGACAGGATTATGTGCGCAAACCAATGCTAACTATGCTGTAAAGAAAGGTAGAGGCTCAAAAGCATGGACGGTACGCCAAGGCAAGTAGACCGAAATCCATCTGCATCTACTACTAATCATCCACCTTGAGATATCTATTCAGAACATCTCGCTGGTATTAAGTTGCAAGTCCCACCCAAAATGTAAACTCAAAGCAACAGACAACTGCATTAAAAGAACTTTGCGTAAAGTAAACAATCATTGCACCCGCAAGTACAAGCACCGTTGTTTTCCCCCTTGTGGCAACAGCACATCCCCTAGACTCATGTTTCTGTCACTCAAGCTAGTCATCGAGGGGCATGAACCCACAATCAAGCATAACGTTCCCTCTTGGAGTTACTACCTACTACTCGGCCAAAGCAATAAATAACAACGGAGAAAATGCAAGAATTACTCAAGAACATAAATATAAAAGAGGTGAATCAAATATATTACTCACACACAATCTGAACATAATCTCATAATCCATCGGATCCCAGCAAACTCAGCAGAGCAACAACATAAAGATTACATATGTGCCTCGATCATGTAGGGCAGCTCACGAAGTCTAATCGATGAAGAACAAAGAGGGGAGGAAAACATCACATAGCTACTGGTCATAGATCCATGGTCCAAGGGAGACTACTCACAACTCATCCGGGAAGCGTCCATGATGGTGGAGAAGCTCCCGATGGTGGTTCTCCCCTCCGGCAGGGTGCCGGGAAGAGTTCTCCTGGTGCTCCCGATCTTGGAAGCGCGGCGGCGGCGGAACAGAGATGAGATCGCGAAAAAGGGTTCCGTCCTCGAGGGTTTCGGGACGCGTGCAATATATATGCCAAAGGGGGTCACCAGAGGCGGAGGTGGGGCCCCAGGCGCCCCCCTGGCGCGGCCAGGGGTGGGGCCGCGCCAGGTGGCCGCCTGGGCCATCCCAGGCTCCCCTCTGGCCCTGCCTTGGTTTTTCCGGAAGCTCCCGATACGCTGATTTTTCCTGTATTTTTCCCGGAATTTTTAGGGCACTTTTAATATGGGGGAAACCTGAAATAGAAAAACATCAGAAAACAGGAACTGACACTGTGGTGCACTGAGTTAATAGGTTAGTCCAAATATGACCAAAAGTGCATGGAAGTGCATAAATATCATAGCAATATCACACAAAAGAGGCATGGAGCAAGCAGAATATATAGATACGTTTTGGACGTATCAACATCCCCAAGCTTAATTCCTGCTCGTCCTCGAGTATGTAAATGATAACAAGCATAATTGCTGTGGTGACATGCTATCAATCATATAAGAACTTTTAAGTACAACAATCAAGACATGTAATTCAATTCAAGTCATAACAAGCAAGAGTCTATATTAGTATTGTAACAAGTAACATAAGAACATAAAGGTGCAAGAGCTCTCGCTGTCCGTGACTCGAATGTCTCCAAATGGTGTTTGCATGCAGGAAAGGGGATAGGGATATATGAGAGAGTAAAACATAGTTTTTGTATTGTTGAGAACTTAATCTACTAAAGTTTCACACTTGGTCTTCTTTGGAATCTTATCTTGACTTATCCCCAGACCGTCAGCCAGGTACAAGTCAAAATGATCCATTCCCTTTCGATATTTTGAGCACTCATGCAATGGATGAGCGTAAGCAAGAAAGTCGACACTTAGGATGGCAAAGAGAGAAATGATAGAGGGGGAAGACAAAAAAGGTGTGAAAGGCTCACATCAGTGAGGACAATCATCGGCGAGAGAAAACCAAATGATAGATATGATGTGAGGAGTAGGGATTGCCATGCAACGGATGCACATATGAGCTAAGGTAAGCTCTCCAATGGAACTAGTGGGGGTGCATCCAACTTGCTTGCTCAAGAAGACCTAGAGCTCTTTTGAGGAGGCTCATCATTGGAATATACAAGCCAAATTCTATAGTGTGAAGGTCCCCACATAGCTATATGCATAAATGATAATCTCTATGGAGCACAAGGTATAAGATGGAGTACGAGTGTGGATCTCTCAAAAGGAAATAGTAGTGTGCCCCCTTCTCTCTTTTTCTTTCTTTTTCTCTTTTTTTTTCTATTTTTTTATTTTTTTGTGGCCTCAATGGCTCTTTCTATTTATCTCTCATTTGTCTTCTTTGGGATCTTTTGATTTTATCCTCTTTGGGATCTTTTGATTTGTCCTCTTTGGGATCTTTTCCTCACTTTGGGGGCAACACTCTATGTATTACAAGAAGTATAGAAGATCTTTCACACTTTACAAAAGTACTCAACATAAAGAAAATGAAACTATCATGATGTATGCAAGTGTATGCCTCTGCCAGTGTAGCAGGATATGCAATGATACTAGCGCGTCATGTAGCAATGATTAGGGCAAGGCCCAACTAGCATGCGGCTCATCGATCAAGCAAAAAGCATGTATGACATGAAGATCAAGTCATGAGAGGATGGATGTTGCATGGCAATGTATCTCGGAAAGGCTACGGAAATGCCTTGATAGGTAGGTATGGTGGCTGTTTTGAGGAAGGATATAATGAGGCTTATGATGACAGAGCGTATCGTGCCAAGGATTTGGATGCACCGGTGAAGTATGCGCCAACTCTCGAGGTGAGAAAGGGCAATGCACGGTACCGAAGAGGCTAGAAAAATATGGATAGGTGGAAGTGTCAACCTTCGAATACTCACATTAGTCCGAAGAACTCATGCACTTATTATCGGTAACTCTCAATCTAATTAGGAGGTTCACAAAGAGACAAGTACCCCGAGGAGGTGTGTATGGGGGTTTGGTTACCCTTGCGCATCCTCGACCCATGGTACGTGAGTGTACTCTAATATTCGATCCCTCCAAAGATTAGTGATCCATTTAGTAGCTAAAGTTCTCAACTATTTTGTAGGTTTTCGAAAATAAACATGGATTGCCCAAAATACAACATCTATCACTAATAGGCTAAAGCTCTTGACACCAAAAGTTCAGACATTACTCATGGCAATACCTCAAAACTATTGCAAGTTACTACTAAAATTAAATAGCAACCTCAGTTACCTACTTTAAGTTAAGACACACAACTCAGTGCAACAGACAAACTCTCTTAACAAGATAAACATGAAAACTCAAGAGAGTTCAACAACCAACTAAACAAAAGCTCTTTAAAAAGAAAAGCATGAAAACTAAGAGCTAAACATGACAGTAGCTATTGAAAGACAAAGAACACACACAGCAAAGATAAGCATGAAAATCCTATGTTGTGTTCTAGGTTGAAGTGGAGCGTGTTTCTCTCCCACACAAAGAAAGCTGGGTTCTAACTCGTTATGAACAACAAGCAAAGCTAAAGAAAACTAAAAAGGAAACTAAAAGCAAGACGGTCCAAGCATAGCACATAACGCATGAAGTGATTAAAATATAGTGGAACGAAAGACGAACTGATAATTGTTGATGGAGAAGGGGATGCGCGGGGGCATCCCCAAGCTTAGACGCTTGAGTCTTCTTGAATATTTCTTGGGGGTGCACGGGGGCATCCCCAAGCTTGAGCGTTTGACACTCGTGAATCTTTTTATCATCTTCCCTCGCACACTTGAAAACTCCCTTCATACATAACTCATCATAATCTGATTAGCGAGGTTAGTACCCATAATAAAATAACTTTTCCCTGCTGGAAATAAGGATAATCCTGAAGAGCTACTGTTTCTCAAGATTGCCAAAAGGTTTTTGCAAAGAAAAAGCAAGCTCAAGGTTTGCAAAACGAAGAAAAGGCAAAACAGGACAGAATCTGTGAAAAACAGACCAACAGGTAGTAAATAATTTTTTTGGGCACTTCTGCAACTCAAATAAAAAAACTCAGAACAGACGCCCGAAAGCCAATTGTATAGAGCACGCTGTCAAAAAAATTCAGATCAAAAAGATGATCTGGTGATTTTATACGAATTTTTCTGTCCAAGGACAGAATCTGTTTTCTGGACTGCACGTCACAACTTTTGAACTTTCTTGCAATCAGAGGCTAAACTTGGCACAAAGCTGAAAAGAAAAGATACAATGATGATGCTACTGTAGTAACAAACATCAAGACACAACAAAAGCAAAATAAAATTTTATTCGTTGTGGGCTGCCTCCCAAAAGCGCTTTCTTTTATGCCTTTAAGCTAGGCATAATGCAAAAGGAGAAGATCAAGTTTTATCAAGAGTAAAAGAATAGCTAGCCCGTATGACGGACTCAAAAGGTAACTTAATCTTCTTTCTAGGGAAGTGTTCCATTCCTTTCTTGAGAGGGAATTGGAATCTTATATTCCCCTCTTTCATGTCAATGATAGCACCAACGGTGCGAAGAAAAGGACGTCCCAAAATAATTGGACAAGAAGGTTCACATTCAATATCCATAATAGTAAAATCAACGGGAACATAATTATCATTGACAATGATAAGAACATCGTCGATCCTCCCCAAGGGTTTCTTTATGGAAGAATCAACAAGGCGAACACCAAAAGAACAAGGATCAAAATGTTTCAATTTAAGCATATCATATATTCTTTTGGGCATAACGGAGGTACTAGCTCCAACATCACATAAAGCATAGCAAGAGAAGTTATTCAACTTAATTTTTATCATAGGATCCCAACCATCTTCTAGCTTTCTAGGTATGGAGGCTTCTACCCTAAGTTTCTCCTCCCTAGCTTTGATAAGAGCATTAGTGATATGCTCTGTGAAGGCAAGATTAAGCGTGCTAGTGTGGGGATCTCTAGACATCTTGTGAAGAAAACTAATAACTTCAGAAAGGGTGCAATTATCAAAATCAAGGTCACTAATATCAAGTAAAGTGGTAGTGGTGTCCTTTAGGCTCACTTGTTTGGTAGCTTCTATGGTTATAGGACTTTCTACGGTTGAGGTCATAGCATCACCATTAATAGGTCCAATGGGACCAGGAGTGCATTGGGTGCTAAGAGTTTGGATATCCTCAACAACTTGGATAGTAGCAACAGTGTGGTGGATAGGAAGGCTCTTAATTCTATCTTCTTCCTCCTTTTCTCTAGCCCATCTCTCTTTAAGTTTAGCCATCATCCTAATGTTTTCATTAATTTGCACTTGAATAGCATTCATAGGAGTGGTCTTCCTCTCCTCAAGAGGGGAAGTTCTAATTTTAAGCAATTCTACCTCATGGGCTAAATTGTCTACCTTCGAAGAGAGATTATCTAGTTTGGCTAATTTTTCTTCTACACTCTTATTGAAGGCCTTTTGGGTAGTGATGAAGTCTTTAAGCATAATCTCTAGTTCAGAAGTGGAGTTCTTGGTGCTAGGATAAGCATTGTTGTTCCCATAGGAATTAGAGGGGAACGGTCTAGGGCTGCTACCAAAATTACTCCTATAAGCATTGTTATTGAAATTGTTTCTAGAGATAAAGTTCACATCTACTTGATCTTGAGCAATCAAAGAATTTAAAGGAACATCACGAGGATCAATAGGAGATTGCTTGGAAAGTAGAGACATGATAAAGTCAACTTTTTCATTTAGGGAGGAAATCTCCTAGACAGAGTTTACCTTCCTACCTGTTGGAGCGCGTTCGGTGTGTCATTAGGAATAGTTGGTCATCATCTCATCGAGAAGCTTCGTGGCAGCACCAAGTGTAGTTGACATAAAGGTTCCTCCCATGGCCGAATCTAACAAGTTCCGCGAGGTAAAGTTCAAGCCTGCATAAAAAGTTTGGATAACCATCCAAGTAGTCAAACCATGAGTAGGGCAGTTCTTGACAAGAGATTTCATGCGTTCCCAAGCTTGGGCAACGTGTTCATTATCCAATTGTTTAAAATTCATTATGTTACTCCTTAGTTGGATAATTTTAGCAGGGGGATAGTATTTCCCAATAAAGGCATCCTTGCACTTGTCCCAAGAATCTATGCTATTTCTAGGCAAGGATTGAAACCAGATTTTAGCTCCTCCTCTCAAGGAGAAAGGAAAAAGCTTAAGCTTAACAATATCACCATCTATTTCTTGGTACTTTTGCATATCACAGAGTTCAACAAAATTATTTAAGTGCAAAGCAGCATCATCTCCAGCACCGGAGAATTGATCTTTCATAACTAGGTTCAGCAAAGCAGGTTTAATTTCATAAGAAGGTGCTGAAGTGGCAGGTGTAGTAATAGGCGTGCAGATAAAGTCATTGTTGTTATGACTAGTGAAGTCACACAACTTGGTGTTCTCGGTGGAACCCATAGCAGCAGCAAGCAAGATAACTATTTTTGTGATTTTTGGTAAAGGACACTAAAGCAAAATCTGAAAGGTAAACTAACAAGACTAAAAGCAAAGATAAAAGATAGCGTGCAACTCCCCTATCTTGAAGAGTGGAGTCCTCGGCGACGGCGCCAGAAACTTGCTTGATGGCTTCTCGCCCCTCGTTGGTTACCCCAAGTGGAAGGTTTGAGATGTAGCGTAGCGGCAAATTTCCCTTGGCAAAGATACCAAGGATCGAATCCCGTGAGACTCCGAGGGTCGACAAGAAGGTGTCAATAGCGCCAGAAACTTGTGCTTGACAGGACCTGCACACAGATACAAATAACTTTGCTCCCAACGAGTATAGAGAAGTTGTCAATCCCTCCGGCCTTGTCGTTTACAAAGGATCAAACGCAAGAGATAATAGTGATAGGTATGACTGCAACTAGGAAATAAGAACAGGAAATAAATAGCGGGTGTGATCAGTGATGGTAATATGGACCGGGGTCCCATGATGTTCACTAGTGATGTCTCTCTCCCAAAAGACGATAAAACAGCTAAGCGAGGTAAACAAATTACAGCTGGGCAATTGACAGGATTATGTGCGCAAACCAATGCTAACTATGTTGTAAAGAAAGGTAGAGGCTCAAAAGCATGGGCGGTACGCCAAGGCAAGTAGACCGAAATCCATCTGCATCTACTACTAATCATCCACCTTGAGATATCTATCCAGAACATATCGCTGGTATTAAGTTGCGAGTCCCACCCAAAGTGTAAACTCAGAGCAACAGATAACTGCATTAAAAGAACTTTGCGTAAAGTAAACAATCCTTGCACCCGCAAGTACAAGCACCATTGTTTTCCCCCTTGTGGCAACAGCACATCCCCTAGACTCATGTTTCTGTCACTCAAGCTAGTCATCGAGGGGCATGAACCCACAATCAAGCATAACGTTCCCTCTTGGAGTTACTACCTACTACTCGGCCAAAGCAATAAATAGCAACGGAGAACATGCAAGAATTACTCAAGAACATAAATATAAAAGAGGTAAATCAAATATATTACTCACACACAATCTGAACATAATCTCATAATCCATCGGATCCCAGCAAACTCAGCAGAGCAACAACATAAAGATTACATATGTGCCTCGATCATGTAGGGCAGCTCACGAGGTCTAATCGATGAAGAACAAAGAGGGGAGGAGAACATCACATAGCTACTGGTCATGGACCCATGGTTCAAGGGAGACTACTCACAACTCATCCGGGAAGCGTCCATGGTGGTGGAGAAGCTCCCGGTGGTGGTTCTCCCCTCCGGCAGGGTGCCGGGAAGAGTTCTCCTGGTGCTCCCGATCTTGGAAGCGCGGCGGCGGCGGAACAGAGATGATATCGCAAAAAAGGGTTCCGTCCTCGAGGGTTTCGGGACGCGTGCAATATATATGCCAAAGGGGGTCACCAGAGGCGGAGGTGGGGCCCCAGGCGCCCCCCTGGCGCGGCCAGGGGTGGGGCCGCGCCGGGTGGCCGCCTGGGCCACCCCAGGCTCCCCTCTGGCCCTGCCTTGGTTTTTCCGGAAGCTCCCAATACGCTGATTTTTCCTGTATTTTTCCCGAAATTTTTAGGGCACTTTTAATATGGGGGAAACCTGAAATAGAAAAACAGCAGAAAACAGGAACTGGCACTGTGGTGCACTGAGTTAATAGGTTAGTCCAAATATGATCAAAAGTGTATGGAAGTGCATAAATATCATAGCAATATCACACAAAAGAGGCATGGAGCAAGCAGAAATTATAGATACGTTTTGGACGTATCATGCCCCGCCTGCGGGCCACGCGCGCCCCGCCTAGCCCGCTCGCCGCGCGCTCGCACACACGTCACGCCTCGCCCGTCCCGCCTCGCCCCGTGCACGCCCGCGCCCCGCTCGCCGCGCGCCGCGCCCTGCCAGCTGGCCGCGCGCGTGCGCACGCCCAGCCCCGTGCACGCCCCGCCCGCCCGCGCGCAACGCCACACCCAGCCCCGTGCCCGCCCCGCCCCACCGTGTGCATGCCCGAGCGCCGCGCCGCGCCCGCTCGCGGCGTCCCGCCGAGCCGCGTACATGCCACGCCCCGCCCCACCCCACCCGGCTCTCCCTTGCGCGCCCAGGGCTGCTCCAGCGCGGGCTAGCCGCTCTCCCGCGCCTGCGCTCCGCCGTGCGAGGCCTCCTCGCGGCGCGACGCGCTCGCCCACGGCTGCAGCACGGCTCGCCGATGGTGTGCACCGGCATGGGGAGGAGCAAAAGAGAGAGAGAGAGAGAGAGAGAGGAAAAGGTGGAGAGAGAGGATGGTGGGTGGGCATGGTGGGCCACGTGAGGGAGAAGAGGGGAGAGGATGATAGGCGGGCCAGGGTCACATGCAAAAGGGACACAGCCGGACGAGGACGAGCGAGAGAGTGTCTATTTCAGACGCAAACCCAGACCAACTTTGCTCCGAGGATGGGTCGAGGCGGACCAGAAACATACATTTTTTAGGATGAGGTCGCGCGTTGGGACGTCTGATTTGTCCGTCTTTCCTCAAACGGACAGACCCGGACTATTTGGGGTCGTGCGGTGGAGTTGGCCTAACTATCTGACGACGACGACCTGCTGGAGAGAGTACGTGAGCGTGGCTGATCTCTCTGGTGATCGTCAAGGCAACAAAGGGACAAACAATTTGGTACGTACTACTGCTCAGTCAAGTGCCCGGCCCAGCCCACGCTGGAAAAGCCGGGACCTGACCAGGACACTCCAGTGTAGCACTACACTACAAAAAAAGACACATCCGTGACATTTTGGGCCGAACGAAACTTTTTTCTATCATACTTATGACACTTCTATGACAATAATTGTGACAAAACACGGTATCATCATAGATGTGGTGGGGTCCTACTTCTATGACAAAAAATTATGACATAAAATGAGCTTTTCGTCCTGGGCGGGCAGGAGACGCAGCTGCATGACATTCTTTGGACCGTCCATGATGAAAAAAACCGTGGTAGAAGCGAGGGCGAGGAAAATATCGGGGTGTTCCCGGTTACGGTGGGTGGTCGGGGCCGAGCGATGCGCGTTTCTCTCGTACACGCACGTGCGTGGGTGTGAGGCGTTGGGCTCTAACTGAACCCGAGCGAGGCGTTGGGCTCTAATTGAACCCGAGCGATTGCACTGCAGGCTACGTGTTACTGAACCTGAGCGATGGATCAATGGCTGTTAACTGAACCCGATCGAGCGATTCATTCGCTACTGCTGCTAACTAAAGCCGATCGATGCTGCCTCTGCATGAACAGTGAGCGTTGCTAGGGGGGTGGATGAACAGTTCCCGGTGGGGGTGGCTGAACAGGACCCCGTGGTGTTGCCTCTGCATGAACAGGATCCCGTTCGATCGAGCCGGTTGGGGCTGCATGAACAGGACCCCGTGGAGGGCTGCATGAACAGGACCACCCCGTGGAGGGCTACATGAACAGTAGACGGTGGAGGGCTGGATGAACAGTAGCCCGTGGAGGGGTGGTTGAACAGGAGCCCATGGAGAGGGCTGGTTGAACAGTAGCCGGTGGAGTAGCGCGCGGTGGAGGCTGAACAGTCACAGGTGAAGGCTGGAGGAGGTCGACGGTGGATGAACAGTAGCCCGTGGAGGCTAGAGGGGGTCGACGGTGGTGATGAACAGTATCCCGTGGAGTCCCATTTTGTGGTACGCCACACCCCTCCCGATGAACAGGACCCCCATTTCGACCGTAGCGCTCCAACACAAGTCCGTTTCCTCCGTTTTGCAGTACGCCACACCCCTCCCGATCAACAGGACCCCCGTTTCGACCGTAGGAGGTCCGTTTCCTCCGTTTTGCAGTACGCCAGACCCCTCCCGATGAACAGGATCCCGTTTCGAACGTGGCCAGTCGAACACAAGGCCGTTTCCTCCGTTCTGCGGTACGCCATGCCTCGTTTCCATCGGTTGATCCGTCCAAGCCCTCCCGATGAACACGACGACGCATTCCGTTCCGACCCAGCCGGTTGGCTCCCCATGAACACGACGACGATGTTGTTTCTCCGTTCCGACCCAGCCAAGTACACGAGCCCTGGCCGTACGTATGCATGAGTAGGTGTCCGAGACCCTGCCCGTATGTACGTACGTGGCCGTATTTTCTTTCTTGCACACTTGCCGCTGTACGTACATGTACATGCTACGTGTGCGCCTCTACTATGACACGTGCACGCCTCTACATCGAACAGTATGTACGTACACGTTCGCGACCAGAATGACAACACTATGTACGCTTCGACCAGGTGGGTCCCGACTATTAGGCACTTCCTTGCCTGCGAAGATGTAGCTGGTGGGTCCCAGCAGTCAGGGGGGCGAATCGTTTTTTTTCGGATGCACTTACTTGCGTGCGAAGATGTAGCTGGTGGGTCCCAGCAGTCAGGGGGGCGAATCTCTTTTTTTTTTGCCCGGACGTACTTCCTTGCGTGCGAAGATGTAGCTGGTGGATCCCAGCAGTCAGGGGGAAACGTTTTTTTCGCGAAATACGGTGGCCCGTTGATAACCCTCAACCGTAAGGGATCGAGATAGTCTTCGCGGGTAAGAATAACCCAATTTATAGATTCGACACACGGGGAGCCAAAGAGTATTTATAAGCTTTGACAGTTGAGTTGTCAATTCAACCGCACCTGAAATATACTTACTTGCAACAAAAGATAAGTGGTAACGGTGATATGATAGTGATGGTGGTGACAGCAAAAGTAAACAGCAAAAGTAACAACTAATAACCAGCAGGATTGAAACACTGTAGGCTAGGGAGATGGATGGTTGGGCGCTGCATAGATGAGATACATCATGAATCTAACTTGGGGCAAGGCACACAGAAAAGTAATGATCATCTAGGCAAATATCAAACATTAGGCATGTATCCCACAGGTAGTTGTATGTGCTTGCAATAAGAACTTGCACAACATCTTTTGTCCTACCATCCCGCTACGAACGGGGCCAAAAGGAACTTATGGAGATTAAGGTGCTCCTGTCAAAGAGCACCGGAACAAAGCAATAAACTCAATGGATACATGGAATCCTCAAATTATGGACCATCCCCTTTGGTGTCCCAAGCTGTCACCTTTGGGATCACCGGTTCCGAACCATAATAGGTGCAAACAACTCATAGATATGATCAAGAACACACATATATTCATGCAAACACATAGGGTTCAGATCTGAAAACATGGCACTCGGGCCCAAAGTGACAAGCATTAAGAGCAACAAGTTGAAGCAAAGATGATAAACACCAAAGTAGATGATAGGCAACATGCCCCCAATAATCTGATAAACAATTACATGATCTAACTCATCCAATCCCTACCATCCCCTTTGCCTACAGCAGGGAATTACTCACACATGGAAGGAGAAGTCATGGAGGGAGGATGGAGTGGTGATGATGATGACGATGGCGACGATATCCCCTCTTTGGAGGCCAAATCAGCCTCCAGATAAGCCCTCCCGAAGAAGAACAGAGGATGGCGGCGGCTCCGCGACGGAAACTGGAAAAACGACTTCTGTTCTGGGGTTTCCTCGCCACGGGAATAAATAGGAGCCAAGGTAGGGCACCAGAGGGGGGAGGACCCTCCCAGGCGGCCTCCTGGCGCGGCCAGGGGTGGGGCCGCGCCAGCAGGGCGCCTGGGCCCCCCCTGGCTGCCCTCTGGCCCCACTTCTGGCACAATGGCCCTTCGGGTGCGTGGATTTTCTGTGATTTTTCTTGGAATTTTCCGAGACACCTAAAAATCCATTTTCCTGCACACAATAAAACCATACAGGCAGCTCTGCTGAAAACAGCGTTAGTCCGGGTTAGTTTAGTTCAAATCATGCAAGAATGAGGGCAAAACAATAGCAAAAGTGTTTGGAAAAGTAGATACGTTTGAGACGTATCAACTCCCCCAAGCTAAGCATATTGCTTGTCCTCACGCAATTCAGTTCAATGAACTGGACGCGACAAAGAAAACTTTGACAAACTCTTTTGCTTCATTAGATGTATATAAGCATGTACTACGAAAAGAGTCTAGCAAGTATTGAAACAATGCTATGAGGACAATGCACGAAGCAATCCTTTTTTCAAGTGACCAATCACAAATAACTAAAAGTAAATAATATGCTACTGAAAATCAAGACAAGATTACATTGCACATAGCTTGAACATACTAGAGTGGTATCTCGCTAGCCTCCATGAGTGAAGCAAATCATAAATGCAGAAGCTCCTCTAGAGTTTTAAAGGAGACTAGAACTAAGAATTTCAGAATAAATAATACCACAAGCATGCAGAAGATAATGTAATACTTTGGGACAATGCACATTACAGTCAGAATGACAACTATGCTCTCCTAGTTGGTGCTTTGAAGAAAGAAGGTGGAGACTCTCGAACCGTGGAATTTGATGGCGAGGTTGAAAACCCGTGGTTGGAAGCAAAGACTAAACATGTACCAGAGCTCTTGGTTTTGAAAACAGAGGTAAAAATGATTTTGGGAGGTGCATATTTCGTCAACGAATGCTAGTAGACAACCCAATCACTTCTTATGCTAGACATGTTTCAAGGAACGGCTCCCAAGATGGGGACGATATCATCCCCTTAATCTCCTTTGTTTATCACTATCAAAGTTTTCTGATTTCTCATAAACAAAGCGTGAAGGAGGGTTTGTTGGTTGTGATTATCTTTTGTGAGCTGGGCGCACTCATGCCAGTCCCTCCTCGTATTAGGGGTTTGCAGATTAGACATGCAATCCCGGGATAAAACATGTCCAACATAAGAAGATCATGAATTACCTACTACTTCCTCATGAGCTAAACAGAGGCACAAAACAGGAGTAAATTTGAATAATTTCGAGATGGTACAAGAAAGTCTTCGGTAGGATGGCCGGTAAATACCACATAGGACGGTATGGTGGACTCATATGGAATAACTGGCTTGAAAGGATTTGGATGCACAAGCAGAATTCCGCTTAGTGCGAGCGAAGGCTAGCAAGAGACTGGGAAGCGACCAACTAGCACTAGTAGATAAAGGGGATTTAGCCCCGGTTCATTTGGCCTTTTAGCCCCGGTTCTGGAACCGGGGCAAGAGGGTCGGTACTAATGCTCTGACCCTTTAGTCCCGGTTCAATCCAGAACCGGGGCAAAAGGGTGTCCACGTGGCCTGTGCACCGAGTCCAGGCAGGAGGGGCTTTAGTCCCGGTTGGTGGTACCAACCGGGACCAAAAGGCATCCACGTGTCAGCATTTCTGTGGCTGTGGTTTTTGTTTTTTTTGAAAGGGGAGGGGGGGTTTTAGGTTTTGGGGGTTAATTTAGGTGTTTCATATATTGTGTTAGCTAGCTAATTAATAGAGAGAAGTGTTCTCTCTTATGTCCGTGCTTGGTCGACGCTACATACTACACATACGTATATGGAGAGGACTAGAGTCAGGCTAGCTAGCTAGCTAGCTGCTAGCTATACTAAGCAAACGAAGGAACAGAAGATCTCGTATATATAATCAACATATATATATATATATATATATATATATATATATATATATATATATATATATATATATATATATATATGCATACAGAGAGAAGTAATATCGACCACCTCTCCTTCTCCGAGAGATTGGTCGAACAACAAGTTCTCGTATATCGTCTATCCCGACACTACCGGGCACATATATACAATAATTATCTCTTACAAAAATAATCTCCTAACACATGGATGCATGGTCCACATAGTATTCTCCGTCTTCAGCGATCACGTGTTCAAGGAAGAATGCCGCCAATTCCTCTTGAATTGCTCGCAGACGATCTGGTGTTAGGAGTTCATCCCGCATCCGAAACATCTAATTTGAAGTAGGGGGTCAATACATGAAATGATGCTATAAATTTGTGAATATTATTGATTGCTTACGCACTTCAAATTGTTCATCAGTGTAGCCCCACTCACAGGTCGTGTGGCGGATGGACTCGCAAATGTAGTATCCACAATAATCATTCCCGGGTTCCTGCCACAACCACTTTACAAGAAATAGAGCTCAGTCAAACTGATCATAAGCAAGAATGCCAAATTGGTATTGATGAAACTAGCGCTTGAATCAAGATATAGGAGATGCGCGCGCGGAACATGCTACTATATAGTACTTACTTTCGGGTATCTAAATTGTAGCTTCTTCGGCAGTCCCGGAGCTTTTTTGGTGAATTTTTTCCAAGCCCTGCCAGACAAAGAAAACAATTAGTTGATATCAGAAATGAAGTTGCTGATATATATATATATATATGCATGGTGGATAATATTGATCGATTTAACTTACCTGGCTAGCATTTGAGTCATGTCTGCATACTCCTCGGGATCTTTACGTTTAGAGTCGAAGACAGTTACTACTCCCTTCTCAAGCTTAATCTCTAAGAGAATATAGTGGAAGCTGCACACGAATGCATGAGATCATCAATTACATCACTATAACCTTGACTGATATATAAGGGAAACCAAATATGCACAAGACATTAACACTCACTTGAAGTTGTAAGGAAAGAGTATTATATCTTTGTTTTCATTTACCACCAACGATCGTAGCAAGTTGGTCTCGGTATCGTCGGGACGCAATTTAACCTCGGTTGCATCTATGAGGTATGTGTTAATAAACCCAATATCACCTACTTGTCTTTTCTTCAATTCGACGATCTTCAATCTGCATAATATAGTGAGGATAATTATAAATACATGCAATGAAGATCAGCTATATAGAGAGACTTAATGACAGAAGTAGTACTACTTACAGACAGTAGCAGGTGACCGTTGCTTTATCGAGGGCCAATTGATTGAAAAACTGATAGAACTCCTCAAATGGAACATGCAACAGGTCAATTCCAACGAGGTCATGCTCCGGTTTAACTGTCAAATACAAGTTATTCCTCCCCCCAGACTCTCTGCAGATTTTCAAGTACCAATCATGCAATCTTCGCATATTCGTTGATAGAGATCTTTCATTTTTGACGAGAGGCTTCCCGTACTCGTATCTTTGCATCTGCACTTCCATGAAATCATAGTGGACATCGTCGGACGCGTAATCTGCAAGATTGGTATAACCGGGCACCATCCTCGGATCATTAGCGACCATGTCGCTAGACACCTTGAGCGGGGGGCACGATTGGTTCGCTTGTTCGCCGAGCTGGGCAATTTGTTTCCCAGCTCGCCCTTCTGCTAACCTCTGATCACTTTTTATACTTCCGGACCACTTGGCATCTTGAAATGTCTTTTGAATAATGCGGTCATAGTTGCCCTTCGGCTTACTTTTCGCTGGTTGCTTCAGGGCAGCAAGAGTGCGCTTTGCTTTCACCGCATCTATCTTCTCCTCCGGAGGTGGATGTCTCTGTGCTTTCAACCCTTCAAAAAAGTCCTTCACTTCGCCTTCAGCGATCTTCGTGTTTTCCTCGTCGGACCTCTCGTACGGTAACTTCTCTAGAGGCGTGAGAGAAGGACCGAATCTGCATCGCCTCCCGCCTCTGGCTGTACTGGTAGACGTCGCCGGACCAGACGAAGCGGCTGTCTTTTTTACTTGCTTAGGCGCCGGAGCAGGAGCAGCCGGAGCGGCGGCAGGTCTCTTCCGCCCTTGCTGATTAGGCGAAGGAGGAGCTGGCTGTCTGCTCGGGCGCGCCGGCGGCGAAGGAGGCGGTGTGCCGCCACGCGCCGGAGAAGGAGCCGGAGTGCCCTGATGGTCACTCGCCGGAGTGCCCTGATGGTCACTCGCCGGAGGAGGAGGCGGTGGAGGAGGCGGAGTGCCCTGACTCGTCGGAGGAGGAGGAGGAGGCGGAGGCGTCCAGTTCAGAATGTTGATTAGGTCCTTCCGCCATAGGCATGGAGTCTTCAGTGAAGAACCCAGCCGAGTCTCCCCTTCACCGGTAGGGTGGTCAAGCTGGAGCTCCTCAAATCCCTCCGTTATTTCGTCGACCATCACCCTAGCATATCCTTCTGGAATCGGCCGGCAGTGAAAAGTGTCGTCTGGTCCAGAAGGATAAACAGAGCCAGCAGCCGCCTTGACCTTCAGATTCATCCACTGTGCCATAAGGTGGCAATTTTGTGCCTGCGTGATAGCATCCACAGGATTCCTGGCAGTAGCCATCAAGGCAAGCTCTGGCTGAAGCAGCTCGGTGGAAGCCACGCTGCTTCTCCGCTGAGATGGCGGGGTAGCTTCGGGGGAAGCTTCGGCAATTCTTTCCCGATCTGCTTCCCGTTCCTCTATCGCTTGTATTCTGGCCCGCAGCGCCTGGATTTCGGTCATCTCCATTTTCTTCCTCCTGTCGTGGCATTTGTAGCCTCCTGTGTCCGGAAACCCAGCACGCCACGGAAGGGAGCCTGGCGTGCCTCGTGTCCGTCCAGGGTGCTCAAGATTCCCGAGGGCCATTGTCAGCTCGTCGTTCTCTCTGTCGGGGATGAACGTCCCTGCATGCGCTGCTTTGATATACTGCCGCATCTTCCTGAGTGGTGTTTCCAATTGCTTGTCCGTCCAAATGCACCACCCTGTTACAGGGTCCAAGGATCCGCCAGCCCCGAAGAACCAAGTCCGGCAACGTTCTGGCCAGTGCATTGTCTCTGGTTCGATCCCTTTCTGAAGCAGATCATTCTCAGCCCTGGCCCACTTAGGCCGGGCTACGAGGTAGCCGCCCGACCCCGTGCGATGGTGATGCATCTTCTTTGCAGCATTTATCCGGTTTGTCTCCGACATCTTCTGACTCTTTTCCGACTTCTTATGGGCCACAAATGCGGGCCAGTCATCTTTGATCTTCTCATATATGCCCACGAATTCTGGAGTCGTTTTCTCTCTGACAAACGTATTCAGTTTTTTCTTCCATGCCCTGAATTGGTCTGCCATCTTCGAAAGTGCATAAGACTTGATTAAGTCCTCTATAACTGGCTTCGCCGGATCAACATCTCGCGGTAGGACGAAGTTTGACTTCAGCTCAGTCCAAAGATCTTTATTCTGCATATCTGTGACATAAGTCACCTGAGCGTCGTTTGCAGCCGGCTTTAACCATTGATGGATGCTGATCGGGATCTTGTCCCTAACCAGAACCCCGCACTGATTAACAAATGCGTTCTTTGTGCGGATGGGTGCAATCGGCTCGCCGGAGCGCGAGATTTCTGAGCTCTCAAACTTTTCATCTGGCCTCAACTTTTTCTTCGCTCCTCGTCTCTTTACCGAAGATTTGCTCGATCCAGAGGGCTAGAAAAGGAACAAAGACGAGAGTTAATGAATGAATCAATTAACTAGTCAGCACATGCTTAACTAACATATATACCTCTTGGCCGGACTCGGTTCGGTCACCGGAGCCAGCATCACGGTCTCCTTCTTGCACCGGCATTGGGTCACCGGAGCCGTCCTCACGGTCTTCTTCTTCCATGTGCATTGGGTCACCGAATTCATAAATATCATAGCCTAGATCTTCCAGCCGCAGCTCTTGTTCGACCTGCTCATCGGTGTCGTTGAGATACGACCTGACGGCATTTTGTCCGTCTGCGATTATGTCCATCAACATCGCTTCTTGTGCTAGGTCTCGGGTGTTGTCGTCCATTGTTTCTACAAATATTTACAACATGCCAATTATTATTCAAACATGACAGATGGATATATTAATGGCAAACGTAGAACTAGCTTCAACCCTCGACTGCTCGGCGATCCACAAACCCTAGACCCCCTCATGTCACATTTTGTCTAGCTAGTGTCAAAGGATTCAACAAAACCAATACTTCATCATTAGGCAAAAGTAACAGTAGAATGATGGTACGAAGCTCTCCAAAGTTGTTTTGGAACGGAGTCCCAGATAAGATAATCCGTAACAAAAGACGGATTAACCTATCAGGAACTCCGTTCCAAAACATCTTTGCATAACTTCGTACCAACATGCCCCGGTTACTTCTGGCAAATGATGAAGTCATGGAATTTTTCAATACTTTGTCACTAGCTAGGCAACCTCTCTCGACCCCTCGACCCCCGACTGCTCGGCGATCCACAAACCCTAGACCCCCTCATGTCACATTTTGTCTAGCTATAGTGTCAAAGGATTCAACAAAACCAATACTTCATCATTAGGCGAAAGTAACAGTAGCATGATGGTACGAAGCTCTCCAAAGTTGTTTTGGAACGAAGTCCCAGATAAGATAATCCGTAACAAAAGACGGATTATCCTATCAGGAACTCCGTTCCAAAACATCTTTGCATAACTTCGTACCAAAATGCCCCGGTTACTTCTGGCAAATGATGAAGTCATGGAATTCTTCAATACTTTGACACTAGCTAGGCAACCTCTCTCGACCCCTCGACCCCCGACTGCTCGGCGATCCACAACCCTAGACCCCCTCATGTCACATTTTGTCGAGTGTCAAAGGATTCAACAAAACCAATACTTCATCATTAGGCGAAAGTAACAGTAGCATGATGGTACGAAGCTCTCCAAAGTTATTTTGGAACGGAGTCCCCGATAGGATAATCCGTAACAAAAGACGGATTATTCTATCAGGAACTCCGTTCCAGAATATCTTTGCATAACTTTGTACCAAAATGCCCCGGTTACTTCTGGCAAATGATGAAGTCATGGAATTCTTCAATACTTTGACACTAGCTAGGCAACCTCTCTCGACCCCTCGACCCCCGACTTCTCGGCGATCCACAACCCTAGTCCCCCTCATGTCACCTTTTGTCTAGTGTCAAATGATTCAACAAAACCAATACTTCATCATTAGGCGAAAGTAACAGTAGCATGATGGTACGAAGCTCTCCAAAGTTGTTTTGGAACGAAGTCCCAGATAAGATAATCCGTAACAAAAGACGGATTATCCTATCAGGAACGCCATTCCAGAACATCTTTGCATAACTTCGTACCAACATGCCCCGGTTACTTCTGGCAAATGATGAAGTCATGGAATTCTTCAATACTTTGACACTAGCTAGGCAACCTCTCGACCCCCCCGACTTCTCGGCGATCCACAACCCTAGACAACCTCATGTCACATTTTGTCTAGTGTCAAAGGATTCAACAAACCAATACTTCATCATTAGGCGAAAGTAACAGTAGCATGATGGTACGAAGCTCTCCAAAGTTGTTTTGGAACGGAGTCCCAGATAAGATAATCCGTAACAAAAGACGGATTATCCTATCAGGGACTTCGTTCCAGAACAACTTTGCATAACTTTGTACCAAAATGCCCCGGTTACTTCTGGCAAATGATGAAGTCATGGAATTCTTCAATACTTTGACACTAGCTAGGCAACCTCTCTCGACCCCTCGACCCCCGACTTCTCGGCGATCCACAACCCTAGTCCCCCTCATGTCACCTTTTGTCTAGTGTCAAATGATTCAACAAAACCAATACTTCATCATTAGGCGAAAGTAACAGTAGCATGATGGTACGAAGCTCTCCAAAGTTGTTTTGGAACGAAGTCCCTGATAAGATAATCCGTAACAAAAGACGGATTATCCTATCAGGAACTCCGTTCCAGAACATCTTTGCATAACTTCGTACCAACATGCCCCGGTTACTTCTGGCAAATGATGAAGTCATGGAATTCTTCAATACATTGACACTAGCTAGGCAACCTCTCGACCCCCCCGACTTCTCGGCGATCCACAACCCTAGACCCCCTCATGTCACATTTTGTCTCACTAGTAGATAAAGGGGATTTAGCCCCGGTTCATTTGGCCTTTTAGCCCCGGTTCTGGAACCGGGGCAACAGGGTCGGTACTAATGCTCTGACCCTTTAGTCCCGGTTCAATCCAGAACCGGGGCAAAAGGGTGTCCACGTGGCCTGTGCACCGAGTCCAGGCAGGAGGGGCTTTAGTCCCGGTTGGTGGTACCAACCGGGACCAAAAGGCATGCACGTGTCAGCATTTCTGTAGCTGTGGTTTTTGTTTTTTTTTTGAAAGGGGAGGGGGGTTTTAGGTTTTGGGGGTTAATTTAGGTGTTTGATATATTGTGTTAGCTAGCTAATTAATAGAGAGAAGTTGCTGATATATATGCATGGTGGATAATATTGATCGATTTAACTTACCTGGCTAGCATTTGAGTCATGTCCGCATACTCCTCGGGATCTTTACGTTTAGAGTCGAAGACAGTTACTATTCCCTTCTCAAGCTTAATCTCTAAGAGAATATAGTGGAAGCTGCGCACGAATGCATGAGATCATTACATCACTATAAACTTGACTGATATATATAAGGGAAACCAAATATGCACAAGACATTAACACTCACTTGAAGTTGTAAGGAAAGAGTATTATATCTTTGTTTTCATTTACCACCAACGATCGTAGCAAGTTGGTCTCGGTATCGCCGGGACGCAATTTAACCTCGGTTGCATCTATGAGGTATGTGTTAATAAACCCAATATCACCTACTTGTCTTTTCTTCAATTCGACGATCTTCAATCTGCATAATATAGTGAGGATAATTATAAATACATGCAATGAAGATCAGCTATATAGAGGGACTTAATGACAGAAGTAGTACTACTTACAGACAGTAGCAGGTGATCGTTGTTTTATCGAGGGCCAATTGATTGAAAAATTGATAGAACTCCTCAAATGGAACAGGCAACAGGTCAATTCCAACGAGGTCATGCTCCGGTTTAACTGTCAAATACAAGTTATTCCTCCCCCCAGACTCTCTGCAGATTTTCAAGTACCAAT
This sequence comes from Secale cereale, assembly GCA_902687465.1. NCBI lineage: Eukaryota > Viridiplantae > Streptophyta > Magnoliopsida > Poales > Poaceae > Secale > Secale cereale. The sequence goes on along the minus strand of LR738713.1, from coordinate 551,798,913 downwards.
CATGCAATCTTCGCATATTCGTTGATAGAGATCTTTCATTTTTGACGAGAGGCTTCCCGTACTCGTATCTTTGCATCTGCACTTCCATGAAATCATAGTGGACATCGTCGGACGCGTAATCTGCAAGATTGGTATAACCGGGCACCATCCTCGGATCATTAGCGACCATGTCGCTAGACACCTTGAGCGGGGGGCACGATTGGTTCGCTTGTTCGCCGAGCTGGGCAATTTGTTTCCCAGCTCGCCCTTCTGCTAACCTCTGATCACTTTTTGTACTTCCGGACCGCTTGGCATCTTGAAATGTCTTTTGAATAATGCGGTCATAGTTGCCCTTCGGCTTACTTTTCGCTGGTTGCTTCAGGGCAGCAAGAGTGCGCTTTGCTTTCACCGCATCTATCTTCTCCTCCGGAGGTGGATGTCTCTGTGCTTTCGACCCTTCAAAAAAGTCCTTCACTTCGCCTTCAGCGATCTTCGTGTTTTCCTCGTCGGACCTCTCGTACGGTAACTTCTCTAGAGGCGTGAGAGAAGGACCGAATCTGCATCGCCTCCCGCCTCTGGCTGTACTGGTAGACGTCGCCGGACCAGACGAAGCGGCTGTCTTTTTTACTTGCTTAGGCGCCGGAGCAGGAGCAGCCGGAGCGGCGGCAGGTCTCTTCCGCCCTTGCTGATTAGGCGAAGGAGGAGCTGGCTGTCTGCTCGGGCGCGCCGGCGGCGAAGGAGGCGGAGTGCCGCCACGCGCCGGCGGCGAAGGAGGCGGTGTGCCGCCACGCGCCGGAGAAGGAGCCGGCGTGCCCTGATGGTCACTCGCCGGAGAAGGAGCCGGAGTGCCCTGATGGTCACTCGCCGGAGGAGGAGGCGGTGGAGGAGGCGGAGTGCCCTGACTCGTCGTCGTCGGAGGAGGAGGCGGAGGCGTCCAGTTCGGAATGTTGATTAGGTCCTTCCGCCATAGGCATGGAGTCTTCAATGAAGAACCCAGCCGAGTCTCCCCTTCACCGGTAGGGTGGTCAAGCTGGAGCTCCTCAAATCCCTCCGTTATTTCGTCGACCATCACCCTAGCATATCCTTCTGGAATCGGCCGGCAGTGAAAAGTGTCGTCTGGTCCAGAAGGATAAACAGAGCCAGCAGCCGCCTTGACCTTCAGATTCATCCACTGTGCCATAAGGTGGCAATTTTGTGCCTGCGTGATAGCATCCACAGGATTCCTGGCAGTAGCCGTCAAGGCAAGCTCTGGCTGAAGCAGCTCGGTGGAAGCCATGCTGCTTCTCCGCTGAGATGGCGGGGTAGCTTCGGGGGAAGCTTCGGCAATTCTTTCCCGATCTGCTTCCCGTTCCTCTATCGCTTGTATTCTGGCCCGCAGCGCCTGGATTTCGGTCATCTCCATTTTCTTCCTCCTGTCGTGGCATTTGTAGCCTCCTGCGTCCGGAAACCCAGCACGCCACGGAAGGGAGCCTGGCGTGCCTCGTGTCCGTCCAGGGTGCTCAGGATTCCCGAGGGCCATTGTCAGCTTGTCGTTCTCTCTGTCGGGGATGAACGTCCCTGCATGCGCTGCTTTGATATACTGCCGCATCTTCCTGAGTGGTGTTTCCAATTGCTTGTCCGTCCAAATGCACCACCCTGTTACAGGGTCCAAGGATCCGCCAGCCCCGAAGAACCAAGTCCGGCAACGTTCTGGCCAGTGCATTGTCTCTGGTTCGATCCCTTTCTGAAGCAGATCATTCTCAGCCCTGGCCCACTTAGGCCGGGCTACGAGGTAGCCGCCCGACCCCGTGCGATGGTGATGCATCTTCTTTGCAGCATTTATCCGGTTTGTCTCCGACATCTTCTGACTCTTTTCCGACTTCTTATGGGCCACAAATGCGGGCCAGTCATCTTTGATCTTCTCATATATGCCCACGAATTCTGGAGTCGTTTTCTCTCTGACAAACGTATTCAGTTTTTTCTTCCATGACCTGAATTGGTCTGCCATCTTCGAAAGTGCATAAGACTTGATTAAGTCCTCTTTAACTGGCTTCGCCGGATCAACCTCTCGCGGTAGGACGAAGTTTGACTTCAGCTCAGTCCAAAGATCTTCTTTCTGCATATCTGTGACATAAGTCACCTGAGCGTCGTTTGCAGCCGGCTTTAACCATTGATGGATGCTGATCGGGATCTTGTCCCTAACCAGAACCCCGCACTGATTAACAAATGTGTTCTTTGTGCGGATGGGTGCAATCGGCTCGCCGGAGCGCGAGATTTCTGAGATCTCAAACTTTTCATCCGGCCTCAACTTTTTCTTCGCTCCTCGTCTCTTTACCGAAGATTTGCTCGATCCGGAGGGCTAGAAAAGGAACAAAGACGAGAGTTAATGAATGAATCAATTAACTAGTCAGCACATGCTTAACTAACATATATACCTCCTGGCCGGACTCGGTTCGGTCACCGGAGCCAGCATCACGGTCTCCTTCTTGCACCGGCATTGGGTCACCGGAGCCGTCCTCATGGTCTACTTCTTCCATGTGCATTGGGTCACCGAATTCATCAATATCATAGCCTAGATCTTCCAGCCGCAGCTCTTGTTCGACCTGCTCATCGGTGTCGTTGAGAAACGACCTGACGGCATTTTGTCCGTCTGCGATTATGTCCATCAACATCGCTTCTTGTGCTAGGTCTCGGGTGTTGTCGTCCATTGTTTCTACAAATATTTACAACATGCCAATTATTATTCAAACATGACAGATGGATATATTAATGGCAAACGTAGAACTAGCTTCAACCCTCGACTGCTCGGCGATCCACAAACCCTAGACCCCCTCATGTCACATTTTGTCTAGCTAGTGTCAAAGGATTCAACAAAACCAATACTTCATCATTAGGCAAAAGTAACAGTAGAATGATGGTACGAAGCTCTCCAAAGTTGTTTTGGAACGGAGTCCCAGATAAGATAATCCATAACAAAAGACGGATTAACCTATCAGGAACTCCGTTCCAAAACATCTTTGCATAACTTCGTACCAACATGCCCCGGTTACTTCTGGCAAATGATGAAGTCATGGAATTTTTCAATACTTTGACACTAGCTAGGCAACCTCTCTCGACCCCTCGACCCCCGACTGCTCGGCGATCCACAAACATTTTTTGCTGTATTTAGAGTTGCTTTATTTATTTTACTTCCTTTATTTATTTTCTTTGTTGCTTTATTTATTTTATTTTGTTTATACTTAATTACAACAAAATACTTATTGTTGCTATTTATTTCTAAGTTGTTTTTTGCTGTATTTAGAGTTGCTTTATTTATTTTATTTTCTTTGTTTATTTCTAAGTTGTTTTTTGCTGTATTTAGAGTTGCTTTATTTATTTTACTTTCTTTATTTATTTTCTTTGTTGCTTTATTTATTTTATTTTGTTTATACTTACAACAAAATACTTATTGTTGCTATTTATTTTTCAAGTTTGTTTTGTTTTGTTTTGTTTTGTTAGTGCAAGTAGTATTGAAATTTGAATAGTACAAACGGACAATGGTATCATACTCGTTTGTTACAAAGTTGGCATGGTATCATCATAATAGTTGCGGAAATAACTCTTCACTTTTTCTTCGCTTGTGTCATTTGCTTATTGCGCCGTAACCATGGATAATCTTCATCGTTTATCAGGATGCATGGGTCAGCCTTGACTTTGAAGGGCGGAATTTCATGAAACTTTTCATAATCTTCAGACATGTCTGTCTTGCCCTCCACTCCCAGGATGTCCCTTTTTCCTGAAAGAACTATGTGGCGCTTTGGCTCATCGTATGATGTATTCGCTTCCTTATCTTTTCTTTTTCTCGGTCTGGTAGACATGTCCTTCACATAGATAACCTGTGCCACATCATTGGCTAGGACGAACGGTTCGTCATTGTATCCAAGATTTTTCAGATCCACTGTTGTCATTCCGTACTGTGGGTCTACCTGTACCCCGCCTCCTGACAGATTGACCCATTTACACTTAAACAAAGGGACCTTAAAATCATGTCCGTAGTCAAGTTCCCATATGTCCACTATGTAACCATAATATGTGTCCTTTCCCCTCTCGGTTGTTGCATCAAAGCGGACACCGCTGTTTTGGTTGGTGCTCTTTTGATCTTGGACAATCGTGTAAAATGTATTTCCATTTATCTCGTATCCTTTGTAAATCAATACAGTCGAAGATGGTCCCCTGGACAACAAGTACAACTCATCACAAACAGTATTGTCACCTCTGAGACGTGTTTCCAACCAACTGCTGAAAGTCCTGATGTGTTCACGTGTAATCCAGTCGTCGCACTGCTCCGGGTGTTTGGAGCGCAGACTGTTCTTGTGTTCATCGACATACGGGGTCACCAATGTAGAGTTCTGTAGAACTGTGTAGTGTGCTTGAGACCAAGAATAACCGTCCCTGCATATTATTGAGTCCCTTCCAAGCGTGCCTTTTCCAGTCAGTCTGCCCTCGTACCGCGATTTAGGGAGACCTATCTTATTAAGGCCAGGAATGAAGTCAACACAAAACCCGATGACATCCTCTGTTTGATGGCCCATGGAGATGCTTCCTTCTGGTCTGGCGCGGTTACGGACATATTTCTTTAGGACTCCCATGAACCTCTCAAAGGGGAACATATTGTGTAGAAATACGGGCCCCAGAATGACAATCTCGTCGACTAGATGAACTAGGACGTGTGTCATGATATTTAAGAAGGATGGTGGGAACACAAGCTCGAAACTGACAAGACATTGCGCCACATCACTCCTTAGCCTTGGTACGATTTCTGGATCGATCACCTTCTGAGAGATTGCATTGAGGAATGCACATAGTTTCACAATGGCTAATCGGACGTTTTCCGGTAGAAGCCCCCTCAATGCAACCGGAAGCAGTTGCGTCATAATCACATGGCAGTCATGAGACTTTAGGTTCTGGAACTTTTTCTCTGCCATATTTATTATTCCCTTTATATTCGACGAGAAGCCAGTCGGGACCTTCATACTGAGAAGGCATTCAAAGAAGATTTCTTTCTCTTCTTTCGTAAGAGCATAGCTGGCAGGACCTTCATACTGCTTCGGAGGGATGCCGTCTTTTTCGTGCAAACGTTGCAGGTCCTCCCGTGCCTCAGCTGTATCTTTTGTCTTTCCATACACGCCCAAGAAGCCTAGCAGGTTCACGCAAAGGTTCTTCGTCACGTGCATCACGTCGATTGAAGAGCGGACCTCTGGGTCTTTCCAGTAGGGTAGGTCCCAAAATATAGATTTCTTCTTCCACATGGGTGCGTGTCCCTCATCGTCATTCGGAACAGCTAGTGCGCCGGGGCCCTTTCCGAAGATTACGTGTAAATCATTGACCATAGCAAGTACGTGATCACCGGTACGCATGGCGGGCTTCTTCCGGTGATCTGCCTCGCCTTTGAAATGCTTGCCTTTCTTTCGACATTGATGGTTGGTCGGAAGAAATCGACGATGGCCCAGGTACACATTCTTCCTGCACTTGTCCAGGTATATACTTTCAGTGTCATCTAAACAGTGCGTGCATGCGTGGTATCCTTTGTTTGTCTGTCCTGAAAGGTTACTGAGAGCGGGCCAATCGTTGATGGTCACGAACAGCAACGCCTTTAGGTCAAATTCCTCGTGTTTGTGCTCATCCCACGCACGTACACCGTTTCCATTCCACAGCTGTAAAAGTTCTTCAACTAATGGCCTTAGGTACACATCAATGTCGTTGCCGGGTTGCTTAGGGCCTTGGATGAGAACTGGCATCATAATGAACTTCCGCTTCATGCACATCCAAGGAGGAAGGTTATACATACATAGAGTCACGGGCCAGGTGCTGTGATTGCTGCTCTGCTCCCCGAAAGGATTAATGCCATCCGCGCTTAGAGCAAACCATACGTTCCTTGCGTCCTTTGCAAACTCCTCCCAGTACTTTCTCTCGATTTTTCTCCATTGCGACCCGTCAGCGGGTGCTCTCAACTTCCCGTCTTTCTTACGGTCCTCACTTTGCCATCGCATCAACTTGGCATGCTCTCTGTTTCTAAACAAACGTTTCAACCGTGGTATTATAGGAGCATACCACATCACCTTCGCAGGAACCCTCTTCCTGGCGGGCTCGCCATCAACATCACCAGGGTCATCTCGTCTGATCTTATACCGCAACGCACCGCATATCGGGCATGCGTTCAGATCATTGTATGCACCGCGGTAGAGGATGCAGTCATTAGGGCATGCATGTATCTTCTGCACCTCCAATCCTAGAGGGCATACGACCTTCTTTGCTGCGTATGTACTGTCGGGCAATTCGTTATCCTTCGGAAGCTTCTTCTTCAATATTTTCAGTAGCTTCTCAAATCCTTTGTCAGCCACAGCATTCTCTGCCTTCCACTGCAGCAATTCCAGTACGGTACCGAGCTTTGTGTTGCCATCTTCGCAATTGGGGTACAACCCTTTTTTGTGATCCTCTAACATGCGATCGAACTTCAGCTTCTCCTTTTGACTTTCGCATTGTGTCCTTGCATCGACAATGACCCGGCGAAGATCATCATTTGGTTCCTCTTGATCTTCAGCAGCTTCACCCATTGCAGCATCATTGGGCACATCGTCTGGTTCCTCTTGATCTTCATCAGCTCCCCCCATTGCAGCATCACCGTATTCAGGGGGCACATAGTTGTCATCGTACTCTTCTTCTTCGCCGTCTTCCATCATAACCCCTATTTCTCCGTGCCTCGTCCAAACATTATAGTGTGGCATGAAACCCTTGTAAAGCAGGTGGGAGTGAAGGATTTTTCGGTTAGAGTAAGACATCGTATTCACACATTGAGTGCATGGACAACACATAAAACCATTCTGCTTGTTTGCCTCTGCCACATTTAGAAACTCACGCACGCCCTTAATGTACTCGGAGGTGTGTCTGTCACCGTACATCCATTGGCGGTTCATCTGCGTGCATTTATATATAATTAAGTGTGTCAAAAACCATTACAGAACATCATAAATAGATAATTAAGTGACCAAATGGATAAAAGTTCATCATCACATTAAAACAAAAGTACATACATATATAGTTCTCATCTAACAACATATATAGCTCTCCATACACATCGAAACTATGTAAAACATTTCAACGCGAAAACAAATGCTATCATAATCGCAACCAAGGTAACAATTGATCCAACGGCATAATGATACCAAGCCTCGGTATTAATGGCATATTTTCTAATCTTTTTAATCTTCAACCGCATTGCATCCATCTTGATCTTGTGATCATCGACGACATCCGCAACATGCAACTCCAATATCATCTTCTCGTCCACAATTTTTTTTATTTTTTCCTTCAAGAATTTGTTTTCTTCTTCAACTAAATTTAACCTCTCGACAATAGGTTCCATCTTGATCTTGTGATCATCGATAACTTCCGCAACATGCAACTCCAATTCCATCTTCTCCTCCTCCATTTTTTCCAATTTTTTCTTTAACGAAATGTTTTCCTCTTCAACTAAATTTAACCTCTCCACAAGAGGGTCGGTTGGAATTTCCGGTTCAACTACCTCCTAGACATAATAAAACATCTATGCATGTCAGGTTGGTCGGCATAACTATCATAAGCAATAAAACAAATAGTTATAAATTAAAGATAATATACCACATCCGAATCGTAGACCGGACGAGGGCCCACGTGGGCGGATATCAAAACCATCGCACTATATAATAACAAGCAATAATAAACGTAAGAAAATTAGACAAATATCTATCTAAAGCAATAATAAAAGTAAGAAAAGCATGGACATAACAAGAGGCTCACCACGGTGGTGCCGGTGACGAGATCGGCGGGGGCGATCGACGGCGGCGAAGACGGGGACGGGACGTGACGGACCGCTAAACCTAGACAAATCTCGGAGAAAATAGAGCTTCGAGAGGAGAAAAGCTTAACTAGTGTGGCTCGGGCATTCCACCGAACATGTTGTGTGCATAGGAGGTGAGCTAGAGCACCACTAACCCCTCTCCCCCTCGGCCAGAAAAAAAAACAGAGCAGTGAGCTCTGCTCTTGAGTGAGGGGGTTTATATAGGCAACTCACTGGTCCCGGTTGGTGCTACAAACCGGGGCTAAAGGGGTGCCTTTGGTCCCGGTTCATAAAACAAACCGGGACTAATAGTGGTGGGCCAAAAGCAAGAGCCATTGGTCCCGGTTTTTAGCTCCTACCGGGACCAATAGGTCCAGACGAACCGGGACCAATGGCCCACGTGGCCCGGCCGGCCCCCTGGGCTAACGAACCGGGTCCAGTACCCCCATTGGTCCCGGTTCTAGATTGAACCGGGGCTAATGGGCTGGACCAATGCCCTGTTTTCTACTAGTGTAGAGAGCAATAACGGTCATAATCATGCAGAGCGACAAAGCAACATTGAATTGGGCATGAAAGTGATATAACTATTCTGAAACTCAAAGATCATCAAGGCAAAGCAGACTTTTTAGTCTTAAACATGTGCCAAGTCAATCCAAGAATTCTCCAAAGGGAAATACCACCTTAGTATACCAAACTATGAACAATGCAATGCATGTAAATCATTTCAATAACACATTATATACTCTAGCTGTTTGAGATTAGCCACAAGGAAAGCATGAACCACTGGGAAAGCATTGTAAACATAGCACTATGTCGCTACAAGCTGGTCTCTAGATCATAAGTACATGCATATGTACAAAAGTAGAAACAAGAAGAGTTCATACCGGTTTTCCTTGTTGCTTCCCTTCCGTCGATCTTCGTCATTACTGCCTTGTCACTTGCACGATCGAACGTAGGAAATATAATTAAATGCCATCACGGACTCGAGCTGAACTCTGAAAACAAAGCAAACTAAAGAGAGAAAGGAAATCTTTTTGGGTTTTTTCAAAGGTTGAACGAAAGCAAAAGAAAGAGAAAATCTTTTTGTTGTTTTTGCAAAGAAAGAACAAAGAAGAACGGGCAAAAACTTCGAAAAGATCAAAGCGAACAAAAATAAAACGGATAATACAATGGAAAAGTGAGAAGGGCACGTACTCCCCCAAGCTTAGGCTTTTGGCCTAAGTTGGTAGTAGCTACTGCCCCCAGGAGCCTCCTGCTTCGGGGTGGTACTAGTGAGTCCAAGGGTCGTATAAGGATTCCGGCGTGTACACCGAAGTCCTCGGGTCCTCCCATGAAGAAGGGTCCGCACTCCAAGCAGAGGAAGACCCTTCACCAAATTGGGTGACGGTCTCCCCCTGAAAAGGTGGTAACTCACCGTGCTCCTCCTCGTCGGGCACAACCCCCTCCATGGGGTTATGAAACTGATGCTGGACCATGAACTCATCGAACTGGATAACATCAAAGGACCATCCGTTCCTGCGAGAAAAATCAAACAAAAGAGGTGCAGGTAGACGGATCTTGCGTTCCGCGGTAGTTCCGAAACGCAAGTTATAAACAAGGTTACCAAACTCAGAATTCATGGTAACAAACTTATGCCTTTTCATAGCAGCAAGATCAAAATTTAAATAAGTAAGAGGCTTATCATCAGGGTGTGGGGTGCCTTTAAGATACTCTAAGATAAGTGTGGCATAAACGCCACCAAATAAATTTCCCTTGTTACCGTTCATAGCAAGGCGTCGAGCAATTAAGGCACCCACATTATAATCAAACCTCCCTGAGAGGGCGGTTGCCAGGATAGCAATATCCGGTGCAGAAATGTTGCTCGTGTTGTCACGAGCTAACACCCCTCTAGCAACATAATACGCAAAATACCTGAGGTGAGGGAATATGATGCTGGAGATTTTTGACCGATGAATATCCCTCGTATCCATGCTGCAGAGAGAGTTGAAGACGGTTCTCAACTCGGAGGGCTGAGAGGTCATCTTCGCCGTCCGCCCAACGTTTGGCACACCTATTATTTCACAAAACTTTTCCAAGGGCATGGTCAAAAGATTATTGTAAATTTTAAACTCAATAGAACTAGTATCAAGGTTATATCTAAAACTGTTAATGAAACCGGAGGTGAGTTTTTGATACTGAGCAACACGGCACGTGACGAGCCGTGTCAGACCTGCATTAGCACAAAGATTATAAAACTCATCCTTAATTCCTGCAGTTTCAAGGAATTCATCACATGGGAACATCATCGCACGTGCTGGATTTGTGTCTTCCAACAACTCTAGGGGCACATGATCTTCATTGTAGCTCACCCTAGCAGTCGAGGGTGAAGCTGCGGCTCTATTAACTCGATCGGAGCGCGCGGGCTTCTTCTTCTCAAGCCACCCCTTTGCCCTTCCTAACAAACTCATTTCTGAAATTTTTGGCAAATTACAAAAACAAGGATTTAAACAAAGTGGGTTAAGGCAAACTACTCAACTCACTTACCTAAGGCATAAACTTGCATCAAAACTTGGAAAATAAATTTCTACACATGCATGCAAGCTCATCTACACAGCACCAAGAACTACTAAATACTCACAAATGAAGCCACCAACCAAAAATCTAATTGGAGGGGTGGAGGAGTTACATACCAGGGAGTATTTGTTCAAAATCTCAGCTCGAATGATAGGCTGTAGAGAGAGATCGAAAATTGCCTCCAAGAACAGCAAGAACGCAAGAACAGGTGCAGAACTCGTGTTTTCGGAGAGAAAGAGAGAGAGAGGAAGAAGACTCACCTGGAGGCGGGACCTGTGGGCCCCAGGCGCCCTATGGGCGCGGCCAGGGGGCAGGCCGCGCCAGCTAGCCGCCTGGGCCACTGGTGGCCCCCCTGGTCAGCCCCAGGTGCCTCTGGGTCACTCCCGGCATGGAAATTTTAATTTTAATTTTTCTGGAATTTTTCTGAAAACTTCACTGTTGAAATTTTTTCGAAGTTCAAAAAGCTGCAAAACTTTCTGAGAACTTAAAGCAGTGATTAGTATTGTGAAGCTTCAAAAGCACAAACACTTGGTACAGCAAGGATAACAAAAGCTAAAACAAATGAAAACATAACAAGCTCAACTTTTTACCTATATAAAACATGCTCACTAGTAAGGTTGATCAAGTCTTACCAACAAACCGGCGATATATAGAGCAAAAAGTCCCACCTCTTACGAAGTGATCATTGCACCTTTACTTTAATGGACATTGTCCCCACCATAATAGTTTTGTATTTGCGGTGCACATGTAGTGGATAGTCCCATTCTCCAATCTTCACGGTCTCGATATTTTCTATAGAGTTGAGGCCATGCATCTTGTCGGTCTTCTTTGGAAAATACACCGTGTGTTCTTTATCATTCACATTGAAGGTAACCTTTCCTTTATTGCAATCAATAATAGCACCTGCGGTGTTAAGAAAAGGTCTACCAAGAATAATGGACATGCTCCCATCCTCGGGCATGTCAAGCACGACAAAATCAGTAAGGATCAAACAATTAGCAACTTCTACGGGAACATCCTCACAAATACCTATCGGGACGGCTGTTGACTTGTCAGCCATCTGAAGAGAGATATCTGTAGGAATTAGTTTCTCTAAACAAAGCCTCTTGTAAAGAGAGAAAGGCATAACAGTCACTCCTACTCCAAGATCACATAAAGCAGTTTTGACATAATTATTCTTTATGGAGCAAGGAATGGTGGGTATTCCTTGATCACCAAGCTTCTCAGGAATCTTGCCACTGAAAGAGTAGTTAGCAAGAATAGTAGATATTGCTTCATTAGGAACTTTTCTTTTATTAGTAACAATATCTTTCATATATTTTGAATAGGGAGGTAACTTAATAGCATCAGTCAAAGGGATTTGAAGAAAAAGAGGTTTCATCCACTCACAAAACTTATTGTAATGTTCTTCTTCTTTAGATTTGAGAGACTTACCTGGAAAGGGCATGGGTTTCTGTATCCATGGTTCTCTTTCCTTCCCATGTCTTCTTGCGATGAAGTCTTCTCTAGTGTACTTCTTGCGTTTGTCAGGCGCTTCTTCTTCTCGAACTTCAGGCGGATCATTCTTCTCCTTATCCTTATCTTCAGGTTCGGCACCGTCTTCAGTCTCAGCATCGGAGGTAGATATACTGTTGGGATCAACAGCTGGCTCTTCACTTGTAATAGGATCATTGGAATTGTCAGCCTCCTTGTGTTTCTTCTTCTTCTTCTTTGGAGAGCCAACAATTTCTTCTTCCTGCATTTGAGAATCTTGCTCGATTCTCCTCGGATGCCCCTCTGGATAGAGAGGATCTTGAGTGCTAGTTCCTCCTCGGGTCTTAATCCCGAAGGCCTGTAAATCATCTTGTTTGGTATTGTTAGCAAGCAAATATTTTTGCACATTAGAAATTTGTTCAAGCTGAGTTTGAACCATATGAAAATGCTTCACAAGACATTTAACATCATTAACTGTTCTACCTAGAACATCAAGCAAACTTTTGATAGCAAGGGAATTATCATGCAATTGACTTTGTATCCTCTCATTAAAATGACTTTGCTTCATAATATAATTATCAAGCTCATCTAAACATTGACCAGGAGGCTTACCATGAGGGATGTCACTTGCGTTGAAATCTAAAAGAGAGTGTACCTCTACCATAGGAGGGTGAGTGGTAGGCTCACACAACTTCTCAATAGGGGGTAGATTCTTCACGTCTTCAGTTTTAATACCCTTCTCTTTAATAGACTTCTTTGCTTCTTGCATATCTTCGGGGCTTAGAACAAGCATGCCCCTCTTCTTTGGTGGTGGAGGTGGTTCAGGGACGGATCAATCTTCATGGTTTTTGGCAATCCTGCCCATCAATTCTTCTGCATCGTCCGATGTTCTTTTCCTGAAAACACAACCAGCACAACTATCCAAATAGGACCTGGATTCATCAGTTAGACCAGCACAAAATATATCGATTAATTCATTCTTAGGGACTCCATGTCCTGGTCTAGCCTGGATCAGACTACAGTACCTCCCCCAAGCTTTAGGGAGGTGCTCATCCTGCAACTGTTTAAAGTTATAAATTCTTTGTAAAGCAGCATGTTGCATATGAGCAGGAAAGTACTTATCAACAAAAGAGTGAGCTAAGTCTTGAGGACTCTTAATGGAACCACATGGTAGTGCATCATACCATGTTTTAGCACCTTCCTTCAAAGAGAAAGGAAGGAGCTTAGTCACATAAAAGTTTCGTATCTTTTCATTCGTGGTAAACAAGCCACCCAACTCAGTGAGTTTGGTCAGGTGTGCAATAGCATCATCATTTTCTCTGCCATAAAAGGGGTCAGCTTCAACCATAGATATAAGTGAAAGATCAACAGAGAAATCATAATCAGGATCATTGATGCATATAGGAGATGTAGCAAATTCAGGATCAGGAACAATCTTGTTCTTCAAGGAGTGTTTTTCAAGCAGCTTCTTAATAGCTTCAGGGTCAGAGTCGGCAAACTCTGTCAGTTCCCTGCATAAATCATCATCAAGCATAATGTAATCATCATCAAGGAGTCTCTCCTTGAGTTTACTCAAATCAGGATAATCATAAGTTCCACCAATAGGGTAGCGAGTAACAGGAATTTCAATTCCAGATTTTTTTGCAGCAGCAGTGATCTGTTTCTCAAGAGCATAACCAAGTGAACCAATATCATCAAGAGTAGTAGAAGCATCATCAAAAGTATCGGACATAGTAACAGATTCAGTAGAAGCATCATGTGGTGGTGGTGAGGCAAACTTACTCATAACAGAAGGTGAATCAAGTGTTGCACTAGTGTTCAGAACAGTACCTCTTCTTGTAGTGGATAGTAAGATCGGAACCTTGGGGTCTCCTTTCTTACCCATAGCGGATGAAGTGCAGCAGGTAGGATACTTCAAGTAGACTTGTAAATATTGCTATGCTCCCCGGCAACGGCGCCAGAAAACGGCACTTGATAACCCTCAACCGTAAGGGATCGAGATAGTCTTCGCGGGTAAGAATAACCCAATTTATAGATTCGACACACGGGGAGCCAAAGAGTATTTATAAGCTTTGACAGTTGAGTTGTCAATTCAACCGCACCTGAAATATACTTACTTGCAACAAAAGATAAGTTGTAACGGTGATATGATAGTGATGGTGGTGACAGCAAAAGTAAACAGCAAAAGTAACAACTAATAACCAGCAGGATTGAAACACTATAGGCTAGGGAGATGGATGGTTGGGCGCTGCATGGATGAGATACATCATGAATCTAACTTGGGGCAAGGCACACAGAAAAGTAATGATCATCTAGGCAAATATCAAACATTAGGCATGTATCCCACAGGTAGTTGTACGTGCTTGCAATAAGAACTTCCACAACATCTTTTGTCCTACCATCCCGCTACGAACGGGGCCAAAAGGAACTTATGGAGATTAAGGTGCTCCTGTCAAAGAGCACCGGAACAAAGCAATAAACTCAATGGATACATGGAATCCTCAAATTATGGACCATCCCCTTTGGTGTCCCAAGCTGTCACCTTTGGGATCGCCGGTTCCGGACCATAATAGGTGCAAACAACTCATAGAGAGGATCAAGAACACACATATATTCATGCAAACACATAGGGTTCAGATCTGAAAACATGGCACTCGGGCCCAAAGTGACAAGCATTAAGAGCAACAAGTTGAAGCAAAGATGATAAACACCAAAGTAGATGATAGGCAACATGCCCCCAATAATCTGATAAACTATTACATGATCTAACTCATCCAATCCCTACCATCCCCTTTGCCTACAGCAGGGAATTACTCACACATGGAAGGAGAAGTCATGGAGGGAGGATGGAGTGGTGATGATGATGACGATGGCGACGATCTCCCCTCTCCGGAGGCCAAATCAGCCTCCAGATTAGCCCTCCCGAAGAAGAACAGAGGGTGGCGGCGGCTCCGCGACGGAAACTGGAAAAACGACTTCTGTTCTAGGGTTTCCTCACCACGGGAATAAATAGGAGCCAAGGTAGGGCACCAGAGGGGGGAGGACCCTCCCAGGCGGCCTCCTGGCGCGGCCAGGGGTGGGGCCGCGCCAGCAGGGCGCCTGGGGCCCCCCTGGCTGCCCTCTGGCCCCACTTCTGGCACAATGGCCCTTCGGGTGCGTGGATTTTCTGTGATTTTTCTTGGAATTTTCTGAGACACCTAAAAATCCATTTTCCTGCACACAATAAAACCATACAGGCAGCTCTGCTGAAAACAGCGTCAGTCCAAGTTAGTTTAGTTCAAATCATGCAAGAATGAGGGCAAAACAATAGCAAAAGTGTTTGGAAAAGTAGATCCGTTTGAGACGTATCAACTCCCCCAAGCTTAGCATATTGCTTGTCCTCAAGCAATTCAGTTCAACGAACTGGACGCGACAAAGAAAACTTTGACAAACTCTTTTGCTTCATTAGATGTATATAAGCATGTACTACGAAAAGAGTCTAGCAAGTATTGAAACAATGCTATGAGGACAATGCACGAAGCAATCCTTCTTTCAAGTGACCAATCACAAATAACTAAAAGTAAATAATATGCTACTGAAAATCAAGACAAGATTACATTGCACATAGCTTGAACATACTAGAGTGGTATCTCGCTAGCCTCCATGAGTGAAGCAAACCATAAATGCAGAAGCTCCTCCAGAGTTTTAAAGGAGACTAGAACTAAGAATTTCAGAATAAATAATACCACAAGCATGCAGAAGATAATGTAATACTTTGGGACAATGCACATTACACTCAGAATGACAACTATGCTCTCCTAGTTGGTGCTTTGAAGAAAGAAGGTGGAGACTCTCGAACCGTGGAATTTGATGGCGAGGTTGAAAACCCGTGGTTGGAAGCAAAGACTAAACATGTACCAGAGCTCTTGGTTTTGAAAACAGAGGTAAAAATGATTTTGGGAGGTGCATATTTCGTCAACGAATGCTAGTAGACAACCCAATCACTTCTTATGCTAGACATGTTTCAAGGAACGGCTCCCAAGATGGGGACGATATCATCCCCTTAATCTCCTTTGTTTATCACTATCAAAGTTTTCTGATTTCTCATAAACAAAGCGTGAAGGAGGGTTTGTTGGTTGTGATTATCTTTTGTGAGCTGGGCGCACTCATGCCAGTCCCTCCTCGTATTAGGGGTTTGCAGATTAGACATGCAATCCCGGGATAAAACATGTCCAACATAAGAAGATCATGAATTACCTACTACTTCCTCATGAGCTAAACAGAGGCACAAAACAGGAGTAAATTTGAATAATTTCGAGATGGTACAAGAAAGTCTTCGGTAGGATGGCCGGTAAATACCACATAGGAAGGTATGGTGGACTCATATGGAATAACTGGCTTGAAAGGATTTGGATGCACAAGCAGAATTCCGCTTAGTGCGAGCGAAGGCTAGCAAGAGACTGGGAAGCGACCAACTAGCACTAGTAGATAAAGGGGATTTAGCCCCGGTTCATTTGGCCTTTTAGCCCCGGTTCTGGAACCGGGGCAAGAGGGTCGGTACTAATGCTCTGACCCTTTAGTCCCGGTTCAATCCAGAACCGGGGCAAAAGGGTGTCCACGTGGCCTGTGCACCGAGTCCAGGCAGGAGGGGCTTTAGTCCCGGTTGGTGGTACCAACCGGGACCAAAAGGCATCCACGTGTCAGCATTTCTGTGGCTGTGGTTTTTGTTTTTTTTTTGAAAGGGGAGGGGGGTTTTAGGTTTTGGGGGTTAATTTAGGTGTTTCATATATTGTGTTAGCTAGCTAATTAATAGAGAGAAGTGTTCTCTCTTATGTCCGTGCCAGCTAGCCGCCTGGGCCACTGGTGGCCCCCCTGGTCAGCCCCAGGTGCCTCTGGGTCACTCCCGGCATGGAAATTTTAATTTTAATTTTTCTGGAATTTTTCTGAAAACTTCACTGTTGAAATTTTTTTGAAGTTCAAAAAGCTGCAAAACTTTCTGAAAACTTAAAGCAGTGATTAGTATTGTGAAGCTTCAAAAGCACAAACACTTGGTACGGCAAGGATAACAAAAGCTAAAACAAATGAAAACATAACAAGCTCAACTTCTTACCTATATAAAACATGCTCACTAGTAAGGTTGATCAAGTCTTACCAACAAACCGGCGATATATAGAGCAAAAAGTCCCACCTCTTACGAAGTGATCATTGCACCTTTACTTTAATGGACATTGTCCCCACCATAATAGTTTTGTATTTGTGGTGCACATGTAGTGGACAGTCCCATTCTCCAATCTTCACGGTCTCGATATTTTCTATAGAGTTGAGGCCATGCCTCTTGTCGGTCTTCTTTGGAAAATACACCGTGTGTTCTTTATAATTAACATTGAAGGTAACCTTTCCTTTATTGCAATCGATAATAGCACCTGCGGTGTTAAGAAAAGGTCTACCAAGAATAATGGACATGCTCCCATCCTCGGGCATGTCAAGCACGACAAAATTAGTAAGGATCAAACAATTAGCAACTTCTACGGGAGGTATCACCCGTCCGGCGGGTTCCCGCTTTCAGGTGGAGGAATAATTATTTTGCGCGTAATAAGGAGGCACTTCCTTGCTGCGGTCGTGGACCCAGTTGTCAGCCTCTCCACGTACAGTCCATGTCCGATGTAAGCCGTTCCTTGACCATGTTGACCACGCGGCGCCGAGAGCACCAATGCGGTGGACGACGGCGAGGCCTAGGAAGGGGACGACACAGAGCCGGGGAAGACGCGGCAGTGGATGCCCACGCGTAGAGGAGTATGAGGGTTCACTGGTTCGCTGCGGTGTGAGGCTGCCGTCGCCGCAGAATAACAGGGGGTGTCGATGAGTAGAGGGATGGCCTGGCCAGCGGTGGGAGTAGTAGGGGCTGTGCGGCCTCCGCCGCATAGCAGCCGGCCATGGGAGGCAGGAGCACGAGGCACGACTGACGCTGGTTTGGCCGGTTGGAGCAAGAAGACCAGAGGTTGAAGAAGCACTACGGCCGTTGGATGGACATCGTACGGTCACTGGAGCTAGAATCGTGCATATTGACTAAGTTGACAAAGCCCTTCGTCCCCGTCAACTTAGTAGGCCCACAAGTCAGCCTGCCACTATACTGGGTCCCAGCTAGCAGGGGGAGTATTCATTTTTTTGTGCGTAATAAGGAGGCACTTCCTTGCGTGCGAAGATATAGCTGGTGGGTCCAAGCTGTCAGCGGCGGTAATGTTTTTTTCAAGAAATACAGAGGCCCTTTTGGTGGGTCTCAGATGTCAAGTGGAGGAATCATTATTTTGTGTGTAACAAGGAGGCATTTCCTTGCGTGCGGCCGTAGACCCAGCTGTCAGCCTCTCCACGTACAGTCCACTTCAGATGCATGTCGGTCGTTGACCACGTTCACCAGGCCGCGCCGAGAGCACCAGGGCGGTGGAAGACGGTGAGGCCTAGGAAGGGAACGACACGGAGGCAGGTAAGACTCGGCAGTTGTTTCCCACGCGGAGGGGAGTACGACTGTTCGAGGGTTTACTGGTTCGTGTGCCGTCGCCGGAGAATAACATCAGGTGTGGGTGAGTAGAGGGATGGCTTGGCCAGTGATGGGAGTACGGTGTGGCGGTGAGGCTTGCACGACAGCACAGCCGGCCGCGGGGAGGAGGGAGCAGGCAGTCCCGCCGGCGCTTGGTTGACCGGCTGGAGCAGGAGGAGCAGAGATTGAAGAAGCACGACGGCCGTTGGATGGAAATCCAACCGTCACTGCTTGTGCGTCAACTTTTCTTTTAGGAAAGCCTCAAATCTGTGGAAAACAGCATACAACCCATGTGCCATTATTTCTAATAATTTACGGCCCATTTGCTAATTGTTAAGGTTTTTTGAGCCCATATTCTTTTTGTTAGCATTACAGCCCATATTGTGGCCACGGTTAAAAAATGGGAAAATTTTGTTTTCGCCACTCTAGATTTTGCCAATTTTCCTTATGCCACTCTAGATTTTGACATTTCACTCTTGCCACTCTTAGTTTTTGACAATTATCACAAAATGCAAGAGTGAAATGTCAAAATCTAGAGTGGCATAAGGAAAATTGGCAAAATCTAGAGTGGCAAAAACAAAATTTTCCCTTAGAAATTTTGCATATTTTGGTGCGGTCCGAACTGTTTTTAATCCCGAAATTTCGAGTCACATTCTAACCGATTAAAAAAATAAATGTATATCAATATAAAATCCAACAAATTGTCCACGCATAAAAATCAATGCAATTTAAAATATTGAAATGAATTTTTTTTGAAACTAATTGCCGGTTTGATCTGTTTTAAAAATGTACAACCCATTTCTCATTACTGATAGGGCATTTTCTCGGCCAGCCGAATGAAGCTCTCCTCGTCTTGAAAGATTTGCAGCCCAATAGGCCCGACAAAGCGACTTACTTGGCAAATCACAAAGAAACTAGGATGTGGCCGTGGACCCAGCTGCGGCCGTGGACCCAGCTGTCAGCCTCTCCACGTGCAGTACTCTTCAGATGGAAGTCGGTCGTTGACCACATTGACCACGCCGCGCTGAGAGCACCAAGGCGGTGGACGACGGCGAGGCCTAGGAAAGGGACGATGCGGAGCCGGGAAAGACACGGCAGTGGATGTCCATGCGGAGAGGAGTACGAGGGTTCACTGGTTTGGCTGCGACGTGAGGCTGCCGTCGTCGCAGAATAACAGGGGGTGTGGGTGAGTAGAGGGATGCCTTGGCCAGCGGTGGGAGCAGTAGGGGGCGGTGAGGCCTCCGCGGCATCACAGCTGGCCATGGGAGGCAGGATCACGCGGCACGACCGGCGCTGCTTTGGGCGGTTGGAGCAAGAAGACGAGAGGTTGAAGAAGCACTATGGCCGTTGGATGGACATCGTACGGTCACTGGAGCCATAATCGTTCATAATGACTAAGTTGACAAAGCCATCCGTCCCCGTCAACTTAGTAGGTCCACAAGTCAACCACCCACTTTGGTGGGTCCCAGCTAGCAGGGGGGTATTCATTTTTTTGTGCGTAATAAGGAGGCACTTCCTTGCGTGTGAATATATAGCCGGTGGGTCCGACCTGTCAGCAGGGGGGACGTTTTTTTCGCGAAATACAGAAGCCCTTCCCATGTACAGTCCACGTACAGTGCGTAATAAGGAGGAACTTTCCTTGCGTGCGACCATGGACCACGTGGGTCCCAGCCGTCACGCTCTCCACGTACAGTCCTCTTCCGATGACTCTCGTATGTTGACCACGCCGCGCCGAGCGCACCGAGGTGGTGGACGACGGCGAGGCCATGTCAGCCAGTCCATTAGTTTTTTAGTCCATTTGGTGGGCTGGGTGAAACAATGATGTAGCATCTATGCAGCCTGGTTATATATATGGTAGAATTTAAAGCCCATTTGCATTTTTCTCGAAATCCGCGGACTTGTTGGGCTGGGTGAAAATATCATGTTGGGCTAGACGGAGAAATGTTAAAAAAAACATAAACACATGATTGCACGTCTATTACTGCATTGGTCAGTAAAATCTTTGCAAGCTTATGTACGCAATCACTAGGAGTTAACTTGCCAAGTTATATATAAACAATTATTATTATTACTTTGTAAGAAACTTTGAACTTACGAAATAAAATAAAATTCCTCGCAAAAAAACTTACAAAATAAAATATCATTTAAATTTGATGAGTTAATAGTACGTGGGGTATTATTATTTTTTAGGCTAGACGTGGGCCAGTTGAGTTAGTTCTAGGGAAAAGTACCGGGAGAAAACTCAGTTTACATCCAAAAAGAAAGTGGGAGAAAATTCAGATATAGGATTAATGAAAACGAAAAATAGAACTGAGCTATGCGTCGTCTTGAAAAAACAAACATAACTTGGGCTGCTGATGTTATAGACAAGCTAGGTTGGGAGGCCCAGATGCCGCTTGATACCTGCTGGATCCAAAAAATGTTGAAACATGTCGTGGGCTGCCCATGTTAAACAACAAAACCTATGCCATGGATCTGGTGGGCCCGGGACTATCAGCCTCTCGACAAACAGTTGTCTCCCGATTCCTCTTGTTTTGCTGACCATGTTGGGAACGACAGACGGCGGCGCCGCAGCTAGAGCACCAAGGCGGAGGACGACGTCGAGACCTCAGACTGAATGAACCGGAGCGGGGAAAGACACAGTCGGAAGGGAGTACGAGGGTTGACTTGTTCGGGTGCAGGGTGGATTCAGAGGTACCTCCCATGCCCTCCTGGCCGTGTAGGTTATGTAGGCTAGATTCAGAGGTACCTCCCACGTGTTCAGGTCATTGGTATCGTTGTCTTCTTTCATGTTGGCGTATCAAGGGTCGATGATGGTCTCGGCGAGGTCAACCACAGAGTCCTTCTCCTTCCCGTTGCTAATGATCTTGTATTGCTTCTGGATGTGGACAAGCTTGTTGCACGAGATGTCCGAATCGTCGCGTTCTTTCTTCTCTCCACCGTAGCGAAGGTGCACTCGGCGCTGCCGATGAAACGGGCGAATGCTCCATAACCTCTGATGGCCCTACAGAAGTGGTAGATGAGAACTTCGTCCCGCACACATACCTTGGCCACGGCGATCCGCTGTTCCATGTCAGGAGACGAATGGATGGGCACAAGGTCTAGTCCCGCAACCTTGTACTTTCTCGTCCTGTAGGTACCGCTTGAACTCAGCGAGGCAGAGCTTCACTGAGTCCAGATCGTTGGTGTACATCACATTCAACTTGGTGCAGCTATAGGACTGAACGACGAACTCAAAGGGGAACTCCTTGCTAAAGTCCATATCTGATACGTCTCCAACATATCTATAATTTTTTATTGTTCCATGCTATTATTTATGATGTTTTGGATGTTTAATGGGCTTTGTTATAAACTTTATATTATTTTTGGGACTAACATATTAACCCAAAGGCCCAATCCAGATTGCTGTTTTTTTTTTGCCTATTTCAGGGTTTTACTGAAAAGGAATATCAAACGGAGTCCAAACGGAATGAAACTTCGGGACATATATTTTTGGAGCAAAATACGCACGGGAGACTTGAGAACCACGGAATTGGGCTAACGTGGCATCCACGAGGGTGGGAGGGTGCCCCTCCCCTACAGGGCGCGCCCCCTGCTTCGTGGGGTCCACGTCTGGCCCCCAGTGCCCTCCTTCCTCCTATATATACCTACGTACCCTGAAACCATCAGAAACAGAGAGAAAACCCTAGTTCCACCGCCGCAACCTTATGTTCCCGTGAGATCCCATCTTGGGGCCTGTTCCAGAGCTCCGCCGGAGGGGGGATCTATTACGGAGTGCTTCTGCATCATCATCATCGCCTCACCATGAGTTGTCAGTAGTTTACCATAGACCTTCGGGTCCATAGTTAGTATCTAGATGGCTTCTTCTCTCTCTTTGGATCGCAATACCAAGTTCTCCTCGGTCTTCGAGGAGATCTATTCGATGTAATCTCTTTTTGCGATGTGTTTGTCGAGATCCGTTGAATTGTGGGTTTATGATCAATATTATCTTTGAGAAATATTTGGTTCTTTTCTGAACTCTTTTATGTATGATTATAATATCCTTGCAAGTCTCTTCGAATTATTGGTTTGGTTTGGCCTACTAGATCTATAGTTCTTGCAATGGGAGAAGTGCTTGGCTTTGGGTTCAATCTTGCGGTGTCCTTTCCCTGTGACAGTAGGGGCAGCAAGGCACGTATTGTATTGTTGCCATCGAGGATAAAAAGATGGGGTTTATATCATATTGCTTGAGTTTATCCCTCTACATCATGTCATCTTTCTTAAGGTGTTACTCTGTTCTTATGAACTTAATACTCTAGATGCATGCAGGATAGCGGTCGATGTGTGGAGTAATAGTAGTAGATGCAGAATCGTTTCGGTCTACTTATTTCGGACGTGATGCCTATATATAATGATCATGCCTAGATATTCTCATAATTATTCGCTTTTCTATAAATTGCTCGACAGTAATTTGTTTACCCACCATAGAATCATGCTATCATGAGAGAAGCCACTAGAGAAACCTATGGCCCCGGGTCTATTCTCAACATATCAATCTACAATCTACTTTACTTTTCTGCTTTACTTTTTGTTCTTATATCCAAAAATACCAAAAATATCAAACTATCATATCTATCAGATCTCACTTTCGTAAGTGACCGTAAAGGGATTGACAACCCCTTATCGCGTTGGATGCGAAGTTCTTATTTATTTGTGCAGGTGCGAGGGACTCGCGTGTGGTATCCTACTGGATTGATACCTTGGTTCTCAAAAACTGAGGGAAATACTTACGCTACTGTGCTGCATCACCCTTTCCTTTTCGAGGGAATACAACACAAGCTCGAGAAGTAGTGCTAGGTGGCTTCTCACCCCTCGTTGGTTACCCCAAGTGGAAGGTTTGAGATGCAGTGTAGCAGAAGATTTCCCTTGGCAATACCAAGGATCGATTCCCCTGAGACTCCCAGTTTCAATAAGAAGGTGTCAACTGCTAACAGCACCGGGTATTAGCAATCAACGTGGACCTGCACACAGATACAAATAACTTTGCTCCCAACGAGTACAGAGAGGTTGTCAATCCCTCCGGCCTTGTAGTTTACAAAGGATCAAACGCAAGTGATAGTAGTGATAGATATTGCTGCAATAGTAAGTAAAAGCGTAAAGTAAATAGCGGATGTGATCAATAATGGTAATATGGACCGGAGTCTCATGATGTTCACTAGTGATGTCTCTCTCCCAAAAGAAGATAAAACTGCTATGTGAGGTAAACGAATTATAGCTGGGCAATTGACAGAACCATGAACGCAAACCAATGCTAATTACATTGCAAGAAAGGTTGAGGCTCAAAGCATGGGCGGTACGCCGAGGTAAGTAGACCGAAATCCATCTGCATCTACTACTAATCATCCACCTTGAGATATCTATCCAGAACATCTCGCTGGTATTAAGTTGCGAGTCCCACCCATAGTGTAAACTCAAAGCAACAGACAACTGCATTAAAAGAACTTTGCGTAAAGTAAACAATCCTTGCACCCGCGGGCACAAGCACCGTTGTTTTCCCTCTTGTGGCAACAGCACATCCCCTAGACTCATGTTTCTGTCACTCAAGCTAGTCATCGAGGGGCATGAACCCACAATCAAGCATAACGTTCCCTCTTGGAGTCACTACCTACTACTTGGCCAAAGCAATAAATAACAACGGAGAACATGCAAGAATTACTTACGAACATAAATATAAAAGAGGTAAATCAAATATATTACTCAAGCGCAATCTGAACATAATCTCATAATCCATCGGATCCCAGCAAACTCATCATAGCAACAGCATAAGGATTACATATGTGCCTCGATCATGTAGGGCTGCTCACGAGGTCTAATTAGTGAAGCACAAGAACGGGAGGACAACATCACATAGCTACTGGTCATGGACCCATGGTCCAAGGGAGACAACTCACAACTCATCAGGGAGGCGTCCATGGTGGTGGAGAGGCTCCCGGTGGTGATCCTCCCCTCCGGCAGGGTGCCGGGAAGAGTTCTCCTAGTGCTCCCGATCTTGGAAGCGGCGGCGGCGGCAGAACAGAGATGAGATCACGAAAAAGAGTTCCCGTCTCGAGGGTTTCGGGAGACGCTTTAAATATCTGCCAAAGGGGGGCATCAGCGGAGCCTCGGGGGGCCCAGGCGCCCCCCGGCGCGGCCCAGGGGGGCGCGCCGCCAGGGCGCCTGCAGCCCTGGTGGCCCCCCCGGTTGTACTTCGGGCGCAAGGTAGCTTCTGGAACGCTGATTTTTTATATAATTTTTCTGGATTTTTCCTGGCAGTTCTCGTAACGTGAAAACCTGAACTACAAAAACAGCCGAAAACAGAAACTGGCACTGGGGTGCACTGAGTTAATAGGTTAGTCCAAATATGATCAAAAGTGTATGGAAGTGTATAAATAACATAGAAATATCATCCAAAAGAGGCATGGAGCAAGCAGAAATTATAGAGACGTTTTGGACGTATCAAGTAGCAAGAAGAATTTCTGGCGCCGTTGCCGGGGAGGCTTACGCGAAAGTCATATACCAAGTACCTATCACAAACCCTTATCCTTCGCATTAAATTTATTTGCCTCTCGTTTTGCTCTCCCCCACTTCACCCTTGCCGTTTTATTTGCCCTTCTTTTTTCCGTGTGTTTATTCTTCACTTGCTTCTTGTTTGCTTGTGTGTTGGATTGCTTGCTTGTCACTATGGCTCAGAACAATTCCAAATTGTGTGACTTCTCCAATACCAACAATAATGATTTTATTAGCACTCCGATTGATCCTATTACCGATGCTGAATCTTGTGAGATCAATGCTGCTCTGTTGAATCTTGTCATGAAAGATCAATTTTCCGGCCTTCCTAGTGAAGATGCCGCTACCCATCTAAACAACTTTGTTGATTTGTGTGATATGCAAAAGAAAATGGATACGGATAACGGTATTGTTAAATTGAAGTTATTTTTGTTTTCGCTTAGAGATCGTGCTAAAACTTGGTTTTCCTCTTTGCCTAGAAATAGTATTGATTCGTGGAATAAGTGCAAAGATGCTTTTATCTCTAAGTATTTCCCTCCTTCTAAGATCATCTCTCTTAGAAACTATATTATGAACTTTAAGCAACTAGATCATGAGCATGTTGCACAAGCTTGGGAGAGAATGAAATTAACGATACGTAATTGCCCTACACATGGTTTGAACTTATGGATGATTATTCAAAACGTTTATGCTGGCTTGAATTTTGCTTCTAGAAATCTTTTAGATTCGGCCGCAGGAGGCACTTTCATGGAAAGTACCTTAGGAGAAGCTACCAAACTCCTAGATAATATTATGGTTAATTATTCTCAATGGCACACCGAAAGATCTACTAGTAAAAAAGTGCATGCTATTGAAGAGATTAGTGTTTTGAGTGGAAAGATGGATGAGCTTATGAAATTATTTGCTGCTAAGAGTGCTTCTTCTAATCCTAATGATATGCCTTTCTCCACGTTGATGGAAAATAATAATGAATCTTTGGATGGGAATTTTGTTGGTAGGAATAATTTTGGTAACAATGCTTATAGAGGAAACTTTAATCCTAGGCCTTTTCCTAGTAATTCTAATAATTATGGTAACTCCTACAATAACTCTTATGGAAATATGCCTTCTGAATTTGAAACTAGTGTTAAGGAGTTTATGAATTCGCAAAAGAATTTCAATGCTTTGCTTGAAGAAAAATTGCTTAAGATTGATGAATTGGCTAGAAGTGTGGATAGAATCTTGATGTTGATTCTTCGAAACTTAGATCTATCCCACCTAAGCATGATATCAATGAGTCTCTCGAAGCCATGAGAATTTCCATTGATGAATGCAAAGAAAGGACCGCTAGGATGCGTGCTAAAAGAGAGAATTATATAAAAGCGTGTTCTTCTAGTTATCATGAAAATAAAGATGAAGATGGGATTGGAGATGTGTCTCCTCTAATTAAAAGGTGTTCCAATGATTCGGAGTTTTTAGATCTTGATGCTAAAATTGTTAAAAGTGGGATTGAAGAGATTAAAACTTTGCATAGTGATGAACCCACTACTTTGGATTTCAAGGGATTCAATTATGATAATTGCTCTTTGATTGATTGTATTTCCTTGTTGCAATCTGTACTAAACTCTCTGCATGCTTATAGTCAAAATAAAGCTTTTACCAAACACATAGTTGATGCTTTGATGCAATCTTATGAAGAAAAGCTTGAATTAGAAGTTTCTATCCCTAGAAAGCTTTATGGTGAGTGGGAACCTACTAGTAAAATTAAAATTAAAATTCATGCATGCTTTGCTTTGTGTGATTTGGGTGCAAGTGTTTCCACTATCCCAAAAACTTTGTGTGATTTGTTAGGCTTCCATGAGCTTGATGATTGTTCCTTAAATTTGCATCTTGCGGATTCTACCATTAAGAAACCTATGGGAAAGATTAATAATGTTCTTATTGTTGCCAATAGGAATTATGTGCCCGTAGATTTCATTGTTCTTGATATAGATTGCAATCCTTCATGTCCTATTATTCTTGCTAGACCTTTCCTTAGAATGATTGGTGCAATTATTGATATGAAGGAAGGAAATATTAGATTCGAATTTCCGTTAAGGAAAGACATGGAACACTTTCCTAGAAAGAAAATTAAATTACCTTATGAATCTATTATGAGAGCCACTTATGGATTGCCTTCCAAAGATGGCAATACCTAGATCTATCCATGTATCGTGCCTAGCTAGGGGCGTAAAACGATAGCGCTTGTTGGGAGGCAACCCAATTTTTTGTTGTTGTTTTTCTTCTGTTTAGGATTAAATATTGCATCAAGCTTCTGTTTAGATGTGGTTTTGTGTTTTAATTTGTGTTTGTGCCAAGTAGAACCTTTGGGAAGACTTGTGTGAAGTTTATATGATCATGCTGTGAAAAACAGAAACGTTAGCGCTCACTAGAATGGTCACCAGATTTTACTGGAGTGTGCTATTTAGTTGATTCTTTTTGCAGATGATTAATAGACAAATTCCTCACGTTTACCAATTTATTTCAATTTTTTTGGATTTACATAAGTATGCGAAAGTTACAGATTACTACAGACTATTCTGTTCTTGACAGATTATGTTTTTCGTGTGTTGTTTGCTTATTTCGATGAATCTATGAGTGGTATTGGGGAGTATGAATCATAGAGAAGTTGGAATACAGTAGGTTTAACACCAATATAAACAAAGAATGAGTTAATTACAATACCTTTAAGTAGTGGTTTGTTTTCTTATACTAACAGAGCTCACGAGATTTTTGTCTAAGTTTTGTGTTGTGAAGTTTTCAAGTTTTGAGTATTGCTTTGATGGACTATGGAACAAAGAGTGGCAAGAGCCTAAGCTTGGGGATGCCCAAGGCACCCCAAGGTAAAATGCAAGGACAACCGAAAGCCTAAGCTTGGGGATGCCCCGGGAAGGCATCCCCTCTTTCGTCTTCATCTATTGGTAACTATACTCGGATCTATATTTTTATTCACCACATGATATGTGTTTTACTTGGAGCGTCATGTAAAATTTGAGTCTTTGCTTGTTAGTTTGCTACAACTATCCTTGTTGGACATACCTTTTTGAGAGAGATAAATATGTCCTAGGAATTGTTAGAACACTCTTATGTGCTTCACGGATATCTTTTGAGCTAAATAGTTTGCTCTAGTGCTTCACTTATATCTTTTGGAGCACGGTGGTAATTTTATTTTGTAGAAATTGTTGATCTCTCATGCTTCACTTATATCTTTTTGAGAGTCTATTAAAACAGCAAGGTAATGTGCTTTGGCTATAAAAGTAGCCTTCACATTATAGGCATCCAAGATCAATGTAGTAAAAACTTTCATACTAAGTGCATCGAATACGATGAGAAGTTGGATGCTTGATAATTGTTCTGAGATATGAGGATAGTGATATTAGAGTCATGCTAGTGGAGTTATTATGAAAATGAGAAATACTTGTGTTAAAGTCTGTGATTCCCGTAGCATGCACGTATGGTGAACCGCTATGTGACGAAGTTAGAGCATGAGGTATTTGTAGAGTGTCATCCTTTGTGTGGAGGTCGGGGGCGTGCGATGGTTAACTCCTACCAACCTCCCCCCTAGGAGCATGCGTCGATTGATTTGTTTTGATGACTCGTAAATTTCTGCAATAAGTATATGAGTTCTTATGACTAATGTTGAGTCCATGGATTATACACACTCTCACCCTTCCACCATTGCTAGCCTCTCTCGTACCGCCCAACTTTCGCCGGTACCATACACCCACTATATACCTTCCTCAAAACAGCCACCATATATCTTCCTCAAAACAGCCACCATACCTACCTATCATGGCATTTCCATAGCCATTCCGAGATATATTGCTATGCAACTTTCCACCGTTCCGTTCATATGGCACACTTCATATTGTCATATTGCCATGCATGATCATGTAGTTGACATCGTATTTGTGGCAAAGCCACCATGCATTGTTTTTCATACATGTCACTCTTAATTCATTGCACATCCCGGTACACCGCCGAAGGCATTCATATAGAGTAATACCTTGTTCTAGTATCAAGTTGTAAATCAATATAAGTGTGATGATCATCATTATTAGAGCATTGTCCCATGTGAGGAAAGGCCAAACAAAAGAAAAGGCCCCTCTAAAAAAAGAAAAAAAAAGAAAAAGGGACAATTGATACTATATTTTTCCGCACTTGTGCTTCAAAGTAGCACCATGTTCTTCATGATATAGAGTCTCATGTTTAGTCACTTTCATATACTAGTGGGAATTTTCATTATAGAACTTGGCTTGTATATTCCAACGATGGGCTTACTCAAATGCCCTAGGTCTTCATGAGCAAGCAAGTTGGATGCATACCCACTTAGTTTCTTTTGTTGAGCTTTCATACATTTATAGCTCTAGTGCATCCGTTGCATGGCAATCCCTACTCACTCACATTGATACCTATTGATGGGCATCTCCATAGCCCGTTGATACGCCTAGTCGATGTGAGACTATCTCCCTCCTTTTTGTCTTCTCCACAACCACCACTCTATTCCACATAGTGCTATATCCATGGCTCACGCTGATGTATTGCGTGAAAGTTGAAAGGTTTGAGAGAATAGAGTATGAAAACAAGTGCTTGGCTAAAACCGGGGTTGTGCATGATATGAATATTTTGTGTGATGAAGAGGGAGCATAGCCAGACTATATGATTTTGTAGGGATAACTTTCTTTAGCCATAGTATTTTGAGAAGACATGATTGCTTTGTTAGTATGCTTGAAGTATTATTATTTCTTATGTCAATATAGACTTTTGTCTTGAATCTTTCAGATCTGAACATTCATGCCACAATTATGAGAATTACATTGAAAATATTGTTGGTTAGCATTCCACATCAAAAATTCTGTTTTTATCATTTACCTACTCGAAGACGAGCAGGAATTAAGCTTAGTGATGCTTGATACGTCTCCAACGTATCTATATTTTTTTATTGTTCCATGCTATTATTTATGATGTTTTGCATGTTTAATGGGCTTTGTTATACACTTTTATATTATTTTTGGGACTAACCTATTAACCCAAAGGCCCAGTCCAGATTGCTGTTTTTTTTGCCTATTTCAGGGTTTTACAGAAAAGGAATATCAAACAGAGTCCAAACGGAATGAAACTTCGGGAGAGATATTTTTGGAGCAAAATACCACGGAATAGGGTTGACATGGCGTCCACGAGGGTGGGGGTGCGCCGCCCCTACACAGCGCGCCCCCTGCCTCGTGGGGCCCACGTGTGGCCCCCAGTGCCCTCGTTCCTCCTATATAAACCTACGTACCCCGAAACCATCAGAAACAGAGAGAAAACCCTAGTTCAACCGCCGCAACCTTCTGTTCCCATGAGATCCCATCTTGGAGCCTGTTCTGGAGCTCCGCCGGAGGGGGGATCTATCACAAAGTGCTTCTGCATCATCATCATCATCATCGCCTCACCATGAGTTGTGAGTAGTTTACCACAGACCTTTGGGTCCATAGTTAGTATCTAGATGGCTTCTTCTCTCTCTTTGGATCTCAATACCAAGTTCTCCTCGGTCTTCGAGGAGATCTATTTGATGTAATCTCTTTTTGCGGTGTGTTTGTCGAGATCCGATGAATTGTGGGTTTATGATCAAGATTATCTTTGAGAAATACTTGGTTTTTTTCTGAACTCTTTTATGTATAATTATAATATCCTTGCAAGTCTCTTCAAATTATTGGTTTGGTTTGGCCTACTAGATCTATAGTTCTTGCAATGGGAGAAGTGCTTGGCTTTGGGTTCAATTTTGTGGTGTCCTTTCCAAGTGACAGTAGGGGCAGCAAGGCACGTATTGTATTGTTACTATCGAGGATAAAAAGATGGGGTTTATATCATATTGCTTGAGTTTATCCCTCTACATCATGTCATCTTGCTTAAGGCGTTACTCTGTTCTTAAGAACTCAATACACTAGATGCATGCTGGATAGCGGTCGATGTGTGGAGTAATAGTAGTAGATGCAGGCAGGAGTCGGCCTACTTGTCTCGGATGTGATGCCTATATACAATGATCATGCCTAGATATTCTCATAATTATTCGCTTTTCTATCAATTGCTCGACAGTAATTTGTTTACCCACCGTAGAATTCTGCTATCATGAGAGAAGCCACTAGAGAAACCTACGGCCCCCGGGTCTATTCTCAACATATCAATCTACAATCTACTTTACTTTTCCACTTTTACTTTGTGTTCTTATATCCAAAAATACCAAAAACATCAAACTATCATATCTATCAGATCTCACTTTCGTAAGTGACCGTAAAGGGATTGACAACCCCTTATCGCGTTGGCTGCGAAGTTCTTATTTGTTTGTGCAGGTGCGAGGGACTCGCGTGTGGTCTCCTACTGGATTGATACCTTGATTCTCAAAAACTGAGGGAAATACTTACGCTACTATGATGCATCACCCTTTCCCCTTCGAGGGAATACAACGCAAGCTCGAGAAGTAGCAATATCCAGCAGACTCACCCCTCGGATCGCCATTGGAGTCTCTTCAAGTGAACGAGTGTGTAGGTGGCGGATGCAGTTCGTTTTTCGGCTCTTGGGGAACTGGATTCAACAGTAAACTGAGTGTGTACAGGCGACAACAGTTACTACCCCTCCCTCGTCCGCTGCACGCCCGGTAGAAGATGCACCCTCGGCGCATTCAAACGCCTCCATTAAGAAACACCTACTGCGGCCACACGTTGGTTCACGAGCGGGTCTATATTGGTACTGTAATAACAGGAGTTAGTGGCCACTTTACTTAAATTTAATTAGCTTTAATAGAAATTTGTACTTAAAACAAGCAATGCATTGGCTCGTTCTATCAGTGCCACATGATCAACATGCACAACAATTAGAATTATTATTCTCAGGACGCACACGATCATCACATTTGTCGCACTTTCACAAAGATTATACTACCAAGTTTGAACTGTTTGTTATGGTTGTTGTCCTCTGCATCATCATGCCGTGTTTCCTAGCTTGCAAGATTCAGAACCAACAAATATGATCCAAATAATAAGTACAACAAAGATGCCTACACATCTCATTGATTCCCAGCTTGCATGATTCAGAACCAACAAATAAGATCCAAATAATAAGTACAATTAAGATGCCTACACATCTCATTGATTCCCAGCTTGCAAGATTCAGAACTAACCCATTAGAGCCTTTTGATAAAGTGAATATCGGGATTAAATCCATCTTGGCTAGCCGTGTCATACAACCCAAGAACTTGGCGAATGCTCTTGACCATCACAACATCTGTAATTGAGCATTCCTGTTTGCACAGATAAGAAGGGGCATGATTACTATAATGGTGGCACTAGTTGAAGCAAACTTTATTTCCAAAATGAGAAAAGATTGCGATAGAATAGCTTTAATTAAAAAAATAGAACATTAGCACAATATGACAAAGCACAATCATGTTGACAAAGGATAGTACTGACCGGTGTGAGGGGCCCTATACCGCCACGACTTGATGTGGTGAACCTGCAAATCCACTCGGATTAGGCCAACCTGCAGATAAATGATTCAATTCATGTGCCTTTTTCTGCAGTTCACCTGAAATGAAGCAAATATTGCATCATTGAGCTAGCAAGAAGTACTTGCTCTTGTGAGATGGCAGGTTCTTATTTAGTAGTTACACCAAAATTGAGCAACATTATGGTTGGTTGTCCTGCTCATGTAAGGTGCAACAATAATTTGCTTATCCTTTTGTGCAGTTCCACTAAAATAAAGTGCCATTGTGGTGACAGTGATCTTGCAAAGACTAATAAAATGTTGCACGAGATTACCGGCAAAATTTGACTGATATTTTGGAAACTCCAATCACCATTTTGTGCAGTTCCACCAAAATTGAGAGATTTTGCCCACGTGACATTTTAGTTGAACTGCACAAGACACTCATTCCAAAAAAAGTGTTTTGTGCAGTTCACCAAAAGGTCACAATAGCAACAAGGTGAAATGGATATCCCTATCTGCACAAAAAGATCAAAAGTAAACAATTACTAGTCAATAAGAATATACGAAACATATACGAAATGAAAAGAAGCATCTTAATTATGTTCATGGCAATCACGCAAGGACAGTAGAAATTTTAAAACGTCAGCAATGCTTCATGTTAGCAGAAGCATTACAATCAACAATGAGATTCCTCAAATATGGGATTACTTTAATGGTGGCATTGCTTGTTTACCAGATACAGTAAATCAACAAGAGCTAAAGAGTTGGTTTAAGGGCATGGGACCGTAGGGACACCAGGACACTCAGCAGCGTAAAGGAGCAACTTACTTATCATACTGGGGGAAACAGCAGGAGTGCCATTTGTAACACAGTTTAATTGCATCTTATCATCGGAGTTATTAGATTAACATTAACACTGGTTAGACATGTCCCTAAGGTAACAGTGTGATCGCTTCATTTTACATGCGCCCTTACATTAACAATAGCAAAAGGTTGGTATAAGGACATGCGACAGTGGACGCATCAGCACAATGTACCTACAAGGAGGCATAAAGTGGTGATGCCGAGTTTGTTCATGCTATGTGAGGGCAGCAAATCTAATCCTGGAGACCTTTTACTATGTGAGGGCAGCAAACCTAATCCTGGAGACCTTGTACTATGTGAGGGTAGCAAATCAAATCTTGGAGACCTTTTACTATGTGAGGGCAGCAAACCTAATCCTGGAGACCTTGTACTATGTGAGGGCATCAAATCTAATCCTGGAGACCTTTTACTATGTGAGGGCAGCAAACCTAATCCTGGAGACCTTTTACTATGTGAGGGCAGCAAATCTAATCCTGAGACCTTTTACTATGTGAGGGCAGCAATTCTAATCCTGGAGACCTTTTACTATGTGAGGGCAACAAATCTAATCTCGAGACCTTTTACTCTGTTGACTTGTCCACCAGCCGCCACTTTCTATCCTTTTTTCAACCAATAATAGATATGTTCCTTATCCAGTTTGTACTACGTTTTCCCATTATTTCCCTTTTCAACCAAGAGACCGGTTGCGTATCCGGTCTCTACTACTTTAACCATATTATTTCCTCTTTGAATCAAGTCCTAGATTCATGCTACAACTTTCCCCCCTTTCTTCATTGTTTGAACAAAGTCCTAGATTCGAATGCATGAAGTAGCTTTACATCTAATAATACTAAAATTTTAGGTGGCTTTGGAAGAGCTGATGGGAGTACAAAAATATGCACATGCAGACACGTGGGGAGCTGGGGCAGTAGAGCAAGGCTGATTTCGAAGAACTTATACCTGAGGGTCATCGGGATGTCGACGGCGGCAGGTCGGATCTGCGGACAATACGGCAGGGAGGAAGAAGGGTCGGAGGACCTCCCGAGCTGGCGCTGTGTCCGAGAGAACGGCACGGGCAGATGATCGGGCCCCTCCGGCAGCTGTGGGTTTCCTCCCTCGCCGGCGATGACGGCACGAACGATGCACCTTTTAGTCTTCTACACACACCGGTCGAAGGGATCTGGCCGGATCTGTGACCAGCGGTGAGCAGAGAGAAAATGTCGCTACCGCTGTCTTGTTTAGATCTGGAGAGGATAAGAGAATGAAGAGAGCAACGCTAGTAAAGCAAGCGCTCAGGCCCCTGCGTACATATATAGTGGAGTGATTATCTATTTCTCTCCATAACAAGCGTTTCAATTTGTGTACGTGGCATTAAAGAAAAGAAACTCTCTATTTAAGGTGACTACCTATACGACTCCTACTTACTACTAGTAGTAGTATTGTTCACTTGTGCTCCCCGGCCCTCCATTCATTGAACAACCCCACGAGTGAATAAAGATACAGTGCTAGTATTTATGTATAACGAACAAGCTCGAATTATTTTCGCGTAGTTAAAAGTTGACGGCGGGGTTTTCCCGGGCAGTACACGCGGCAGTTTTCGCGTAGGCGGTTTGACAGAGAGGCGAGGAGGGTGAGGGGGTAGCGGATTAAACTTACTTACTGCTGGAAAGGTCGAACTACGCGATTTGACGACGCGTTACTGTTTGGATCCATGTGTTAGAGTTAGTTTGGGTTAGTTTGAACTCAACTAACCCAAAAATATCCAAACAGGAGGGTTAGTTTGGGTTACTGTTTGTATCTTTGTGTTAGAGTTAGTTGGGTTTAGTTTGAACTCAACTAACAAAAAAAAATCTAACTCTAACCTTTAACTGGGTTAGAGTATCCAAACAAGGCCAGGCGGTACGACCGGGGTGATGCCCCCATTCCGTTCCGCACTCTAATCTGGTGCATGACACGTATTACGTCGACCCGGATGTTGCTGGTTGTCCCACATGTAGGTAAAGTAGTACGTAGTAGTAAGAAGAAGCAAAGAATCATGCGGTATAAGTCTTTCTAGAGATTCCAATAAGTGACTACACCGCGTGCAATATCTCAAATCTCAAATCTCCCTTCTGGTTTATAGGGCTCAAATCTTAAATCTCATCAACCAAGGCATTTTGCGATTGGAGGAATGTATCTCATACTTTACAAAACTACCCTAATTAAACTGATGCATTAATTACGTAGTTCTCTCATTTTCCTCTCCGCCTTGGTCGCGGTGCACAATATTGACCACTCCTATATGACTAGCCGCTCTATCTACATGCAGGACATCAAAGCATCCGGGCCCGCGTGCCATCCACCAAATCACAGCGAGGTGCTACAGTCGAAACTCACCGGTCACCCCGGTGCGGCCGTCATGACCCGTCATATCACAAAATCCACACCTTTACCAGCAACGGTAAAGTGGCCTCGAAGATGGACTCAACGAAGCAACCATCATTTCACTGGAACGCTCGTTGAAGCCCTTTCTCCCCTTTCTTGAAGAAAACCTCACTCCATGCTACTCAGTTTTGCCATTTTTCTTCTGTACCGACGAAGGAAAGGTGGGCGAATCAGTGATGCTGCTATATTTTCATTACAAGAATCTTCTTTTTGGGAAGCACCGACCGATTCTCACATCCTATTCTTTTTCCGTTTTCATTGCGATTGTGGTTTCCTTTCAATTGCTTTTTGTTTGTCAGTTCATTGATGGATCCTGGAGCACTAGGCAAAGAGTTGCCGGCGGACAACCCACTAGAGACAGCGATCTCCAGGAAGCAAGCACCAACCAACGAGTTGACCATGTTGGCGGGCCAACCCATGGAGACGAAGATCCAAGAAACAAGCACTGGCTAAAGAGTTGACGACGTTGGCGGACGAAATCCTCAAAGAAAATTGGAAGAACAGCAAGGGCCCCACCGTGCCTACCCCAGAAACTCTGATGGCCACCTATGCGAGGCTCAAGGCCGAGTTTGAGAAGATAGTCGCCGTTGAGAAGCAGTATTACCCTGGCAAGGTGATGGCCCCCATCGAGGACGAGGAGATGGCCCCCGGAGGGATGGGATCCCCTGGTGAGCTGCACAAGGTAAAAATTAATGGCTTATTACCGAAAGTTGTGGTTTTTGATTATTTGCAATGTCCTTGCTAATATGTTAGGGTTGTGCAGGTGCCAGTGGACGTCCTTGATGATTCTGATGTCGCGGCCCGTCCTGTGGACAACGCCCCAGAGATCGTTTTCGATGTCGCGGTACGTCCTGTTGGCATCGCCCCGGAGATTGATTCTGATGCCGCTGTCCATCCCGTGGACATCGCCCCAGAGATTGATTCCGATGTCGCGGTCACTCCTGTGGACATCGCCCCGGAGATCGATTCCCATGCCGCTGTTCGTGCTGTGGTCATTGCCCGAGAGATCGATGACAAGAAATAGTTGGTCGCGCTAATCCTTCAGGGTAGTTTGCATTGCCCTGTGTTTAATTACCAGAACGATGCATGTTATCATACCATCTTAGGGCTAGTGCACTGTCTTGTGTGGGCGGTACTTGCTACTTTTGTTTGATAGTGAATCATGCGAACCCTCTCCGAGTTATGGAAACAGATGTATCCTCACCAGCTTTTGATGTAATATATGGCATGCTTAGATGTAAGTTTGAACTATTTATCATATCAGCAGGGCTTATTTGATGATTCTTGGTGTTAGTAGGCTAGTGATGGCTTCTCGCCCCTCGTTGGTTACCCCAAGTGGAAGGTTTGAGATGCAGTGTAGCGGTAGTTTTCCCTTGGCAAAGATACCAAGGATCGAATTCCCCTGAGACTCCAAGGTTCAACAAGAAGGTGTCAACTGCTAACGGCGCCAGATATTAGCAATCAACCGGACCTGCACACAGATACAAATAACTTTGCTCCGAACGAGTACAGAGAGGTTGTCAATCCCTCCGGCCTTGTCATTTACAAAGGATCAAACGCAAGAGATAATAGTGATAGGTATAGCTGCAACTAGTATGTAAAAATAGAAAGTAAATAGCGGATGTGATCAGTGATGGTAATATGGACCGGGGTCCCATGATGTTCACTAGTGATGTCTCTCTCCCAAAAGACGATAAAACAGCTATGTGAGGTAAACGAATTACCGCTGGGCAATTGACAGGATTACGTGCGCAAACCAATGCTAACTATGTTGCAAGAAAGGTAGAGGTTCAAAGCATGGGCGGTACGCCAAGGCAAGTAGACCGAAATCCATCTGCATCTACTACTAATCATCCACCTTGAGATATCTATCCAGAACATCTCGCTGGTATTAAGTTGCGAGTCCCACCCATAGTGTAGACTCAAAGCAACAGACAACTGCATTAAAAGAACTTTGCGTAAAGTAAACAATCCTTGCACCCGCGAGTACAAGCAACGTTGTTTTCCCCCTTGTGGCAATAGCACATCCCCTAGACTCGTGTTTCTGTCACTCAAACTAGTCATCGAGGGTCATGAACCCACAATCAAGCATAACGTTCCCTCTTGGAGTTACTACCTACTACTCGGCCAAAGCAATAAATAGCAACGGAGAACATGCAAGAATTACTTAAGAACATAAATATAAAAGAGGTAAATCAAATATATTACTCAAACACAATCTGAACATAATCTCATAATCCATCGGATCCCAGCAAACTCATCATAGCAACAGCATAAGGATTACATATGTGCCTCGATCATGTAGGGCAGCGCACGAGGTCTAATTAGTGAAGCACAAGAAGGGGAGGAGAACATCACATAGTTACTGGTCATGGACCCATGGTCCAAGGGAGACTACTCACAAATCATCCGGGAGGCGTCCATGGTGGTGGAGAGGCTCCCGATGGTGATCCTCCCCTCCGGCAGGGTGCCGGGAAGAGTTCTCCTGGTGCTCCCGATTTTGGAAGCGCGGCGGCGGCGGAACAGAAATGAGATCGCGAAAAGGGTTCCGTCCTCGAGGGTTTCGGGACGCGGTGTAAATATATGCCAAAGGGGAGCATCAGCGAAGACCTGGGGGGCCCAGGCGCCCCCCCGGCGCGGCCAGGAGGGGGGCCATGCCACCAGGGCGCCTGGAGCCCTGGTGGCCCCCCTCCGGCCCTACTTTGGCCGCAAGGAAGCTTCCGGAACGCTGATTTTTTATATAATTTTTCCGGGATTTTTCTGGCAGTTTACGTGATGGGAAAACCTAAAATACAAAAACAACAGAAAACAGAAACTGGCACTGGGGTGCACTGAGTTAATAGGTTAGTCCAAATATGATCAAAAGTGTATGGAAGTGTATAAATATCATAGCAATATCACACAAAAGAGGCATGGAGCAAGCAGAAATTATAGATACGTTTTGGACGTATCAACATCCCCAAGCTTAATTCCTGCTCGTCCTCGAGTAGGTAAATGATAACAAGCATAATTTCTGTGGTGACATGCTATTAACCATATAAGGATTTTTCATAGTCACATGACAAAAGCTTACTGAGACAATGAATCTGTAGTAATTAAGTTGCCTCATGAGAAAATCACAAAGAACTGAAAGTTTTACAACATGATACTGAAACATCAAATAGATTTGCAATGAGCATGGTGTGCAAATATGATAAAGTGGTATCTCGCTTGCCCCCTTTAGTGAAGCAAAACATAAATGCAGGGGCACCTTCAAGGTTTAAGTGACGACTAGATACAATGATTTCAGAATAAACGATATCATAATAATGCAAAAGACAATGGTACTTTGGGACA
Organism: Secale cereale; assembly: GCA_902687465.1. Classification (NCBI taxonomy): domain Eukaryota; kingdom Viridiplantae; phylum Streptophyta; class Magnoliopsida; order Poales; family Poaceae; genus Secale; species Secale cereale. The sequence continues at coordinate 551,759,953 of LR738713.1, read as the reverse complement.
ATGCACATTACACTCAGAATAACAATCATGCTCTCAGTAGTTGGTGCTTTTAAAGAAGGTGGAGACTCTCGAACCGTGGCATTTGTTGGCAAGGTTGAAAACCCGTGGTCGGAAACAAAAACTAAACATGTACCAGAGCTCTTGGTTTTGAAAACAGAGGTAATAATTATTATTTTTGGATATGCATGTTCCGTCAACGAATGCTAGTAGATAACTCAATTACTTCTTGAGATGGACAAGTTTCGAGGAACGGCTCCCGAATGAGGACGATCACATCCTCTTAATCTCCTTTGTTTATCACTGCCAAAGTTTTCTGATTTCTCATGAACAAAGCGTGAAGGAGGGTTTGTTTTTTTTTTAATGAGCCGGGCGCACTCTATGCCAGTTCCTTCTCGTATTATGGGTTTGCACATTAGACATGCAATCCCGGGGTGAAGCTTGTCCAACTTAAAAATATCATGAATTAACGACTACTTCCTCATGAACTAAAACAGGGGCACAAAATAGAAATGCTTTATTTTGAATAATTTCGAGATGGTACATGAAAGTCTTCGTTAGGAATGGCAGGTAAATACCATGTATAGGAAGGTATGGTGGACTCATATGGCATAACTGGTTTAAAGGATTTGGATGCACAAGCAGTCAGTCCGCTTAGTATAGGCGAATGTTAGCAAAAGACTGGGAGCGACCAACTAAAAGAGCAATGACGGTCATAATCATGCAGAGCGACAAAGCAACATTGAATCAGGCATGGAAGTTATATCGCTACTTAGAAATAAAAGATCATCAAGGCTTGACAGACTTTCTTTACAGTCTTAAATATGCGTGAGCATACACCAAGTCAATCAAAATAAATTCTTGAAGGAAGATATCACCAAACCATACCACATCATAGGCAAACAAATCATGTTGGTACTCCAATAACACATTGGGAACCCCCCAGCTATTTGAGACTAACCATAAGAAAACATGAACTACTAAGCACCATTATGCACGTAGCATTTTATCATAGACATATCAACCAATGCGACAGAAGCCAACTCTCTTAATAAGATAAGCATGATAAATAAAGAGAGTTCCAGCGACCAACTAAACAAAAGCTCTTTAGAAAGATAAGCATGAAAACTAAGAGCTAAGCATGATAGTAGCTATTGAAAGACCAAGACCATACACAGCAAAGATAGACATGAAAATTCCATGTTGTGTTCTGGGTTGAAGTGGAGCGTGTTTCTCTCCCACACAAAGAAAGCCGAGTTCCAACTCGTTATGAAAATCAAGCAAAGCTAAAGAAAACTAAAAAGGAAACTAAAAGCAAGACGCTCCAAGCATAGCACATAACACATGAAGTGATAAAAATATAGTGGAACGAAAGACAAACTGATAATGTTGATGGAGAAGGGGATGCACGGGGGCATCCCCAAGCTTAGACGCTTGAGTCTTCTTGAATATTTCTTGGGGGTGCATGGGGGCATCCCCAAGCTTGAGCGTTTGACACTCCTGAATCTTTTTATCATCTTCCCTCGCACACTTGAAAACTCCCTTCATACATAACTCATCATAATCTGATTAGCGAGGTTAGTACCCATAATAAAGTAATTGTTCCTTGCTGGAAATAAGGATATTCTTGAAGGTCTACTGTTTCTCAAGATTTCCAAAAGGTTTTTGCAAACAAAAAGCAAGCTCAAGGTTTGCAAAATGAAGGAAAGGCAAAACAGGACAGAATCTGTGAAAAACAGACCAGCAGGGAGTAAATGATTTTTTCGGGGCACTTCTGCAACTCTAATCGAAAAACTCAGAACAGACGCCCGAAAGACAATTGTATAGAGCACGCTGTCGAAAAAATTCAGACCAAAAAGATGAACTGGTGATTTTATAGGAATTTTTCTGTCCAAGGACAGAATCTGTTTCCTGGACAGCACGTCACAACTTTTGAACTTTCTTGCAATCAGAGGCTACACTTGGCAAAAAGCTGAAAAGTAAAGATACAATGATGATGCTACTGTAGTAACAACATCAAGACACAACAAAAGCAAAATAAAATTTTATTCATTGTGGGCTGCCTCCCAAAAGCGCTTTCTTTTATGCCTTTAAGCTAGGCATAATGCAAAGAGGAATCAATAATCATCATAATAATCGGAGTTATAAATTGCTTCAAATGGTTCCTCAACAAGTTCACTCTTGTTCCTTCTAGGAAAGGGGTACACACCTTTTGCCTTCCCGCGTTAGCGGATTTGTCCCTTACCTATATCGATGAAGCCTTTTACTGCTCGGAGGAAGTCCTTTCCAAGCACTATATTTCCTTGGTTTGGCTTCATGATGAAGAAATCAATCATTGCAATCCCTTTAAGGAATTTAACTGACACGTCTTTTATTCTTCCCTGGATATCAGAAATATCTCCATTGGTGTGTTCATGATAAGATGATAATCTATCCATGTTAAATTTTAAAGAATCATGAACAATTTTTGGCATAGTAGAAACCATAGATCCAATATCACAATAAGCAAGGAAGTCTTGATTAGAGATGCTAATCCTAACAAAAGGCTCCCAATCATTGTCTATTTCCAAAATATCTCTCTTATTGGGTTTGGGTTTCTCTACCTTCATCAAGTCTAGAGCATCCATTCTCTTCTCAATAGTAGCAAGTCTATCTATGACAATATCGAAGTTATGATCATAAACAAAGTAACTAGATAGACCATGTATAATTTCAAGAGCTCTAGCTTCATCACACTCTAGGAAATCTCCTTCAGCTATAATGTCAAGGGAGTGTTTACACCATTTAAAAAGACCATGATAAAAATTTCTAAGCACAATTTTTATGGGTATCCAAGGCATAATTCTCCTATGTGCATCAGAAATTCTGTCCCATGCGTTCTTCATATTTTCTCCATTCCTTTGATGGAAATCTAGAACTTCTGATTCCCTCAAAGAACCAAATCCTAACATGCTTGACTAAACAGAAAGGACTACTAGCAAATAATTAATTTTTTTCGTGATTTTCGATAAAAGATACTAAAGCAAAACTGAAAGGTAAACTAACAAGACTAAAAAGCAAAGGTAAAAGATAGCGTGCAACTCCCCTATCTTGAAGAGTGGAGTCCCCGGCAACGGCGCCAGAAAACTTTGCTTGATGGCTTCTCGCCCCTCGTTGGTTACCCCAAGTGGAAGGTTTGAGATGCAGTGTAGCGGTAGTTTTCCCTTGGCAAAGATACCAAGGATCGAATTCCCCTGACACTCCAAGGTTCAACAAGAAGGTGTCAACTGCTAACGGCGCTAGATATTAGCAATCAACCGGACCTGCACACAGATACAAATAACTTTGCTCCGAACGAGTACAGAGAGGTTGTCAATCCCTCCGGCCTAGTCGTTTACAAAGGATCAAACGCAAGAGATAATAGTGATAGGTATAGCTGCAACTAGTATGTAAAAATAGAAAGTAAATAGCAGATGTGATCAGTGATGGTAATATGGACCGGGGTCCCACGATGTTCACTAGTGATGTCTCTCTCCCAAAAGACGATAAAACAGCTATGTGAGGTAAATGAATTACAGCTGGGCAATTGACAAGATTACGTGCGCAAACCAATGCTAACTATGTTGCAAGAAAGGTAGAGGTTCAAAGCATGGGCGGTACGCCAAGGCAAGTAGACCGAAATCCATCTGCATCTACTACTAATCATCCACCTTGAGATATCTATCCAGAACATCTCGCTGGTATTAAGTTGCGAGTCCCACCCATAGTGTAGACTCAAAGCAACAGACAACTGCATTAAAAGAACTTTGCGTAAAGTAAACAATCCTTGCACCCGCGAGTACAAGCACCGTTGTTTTCCCCCTTGTGGCAACAGCACATCCCCTAGACTCATGTTTCTATCACTCAAACTAGTCATCGAGGGGCATGAACCCACAATCAAGCATAACGTTCCCTCTTGGAGTTACTACCTACTACTCGGCCAAAGCAATAAATAGCAACGGAGAACATGCAAGAATTACTTAAGAACATAAATATAAAAGAGGTAAATCAAATATATTACTCAAACACAATCTGAACATAATCTCATAATCCATCGGATCCTAGCAAACTCATCATAGCAACAGCATAAGGATTACATATGTGCCTCGATCATGTAGGGCAGCGCACGAGGTCTAATTAGTGAAGCACAAGAAGGGGAGGAGAACATCACATAGTTACTGGTCATGGACCCATGGTCCAAGGGAGACTACTCACAACTCATCCGGGAGGCGTCCATGGTGGTGGAGAGGCTCCCGGTAGTGATCCTCCCCTCCGACAGGGTGCCGGGAAGAGTTCTCCTGGTGCTCCCGATCTTGGAAGCGGGGCGGCGGCGGAACAGAGATGAGATCGCGAAAAGGGTTCCGTCCTCGAGGGTTTCGGGACGCGGTGTAAATATATGCCAAAGGGGGGCATCAGCGGAGACCTGGGGGGCCCAGGCGCCCCCCCCCCCGGCGCGGCCAGGAGGGGGGCCATGCCACCAGGGCGCCTGGAGCCCTGGTGGCCCCCCTCCGGCCCTACTTTGGCCGCAAGGAAGCTTCCGGAACGCTGATTTTTTATATAATTTTTCCGGGATTTTTCTGGCAGTTTACGTGATGGGAAAACCTAAAATACAAAAACAGCAGAAAACAGAAACTGGCACTGGGGTGCACTGAGTTAATAGGTTAGTCCAAATATGATCAAAAGTGTATGGAAGTGTATAAATATCATAGCAATATCACATAAAAGAGGCATGGAGCAAGCAGAAATTATAGATATGTTTTGGACGTATCAACATCCCCAAGCTTAATTCCTGCTCGTCCTCGAGTAGGTAAATGATAACAAGCATAATTTCTGTGGTGACATGCTATTAACCATATAAGGATTTTTCATAGTCACATGACAAAAGCTTACTGAGACAATGAATCTGTAGTAATTAAGTTGCCTCATGAGAAAATCACAAAGAACTGAAAGTTTTACAACATGTTACTGAAACATCAAATAGATTTGCAATGAGCATGGTGTGCAAATATGATAAAGTGGTATCTCGCTTGCCCCCTTTAGTGAAGCAAAACATAAATGCAGGGGCACCTTCAAGGTTTAAGTGACGACTAGATACTATGATTTCAGAATAAACGATATCATAATCATGCAAAAGAAATTATAGATACGTTTTGGACGTATCAGCTAGCTACTGTGCGAGCTATAGTACTTGCAAAAGTCAACTTTGTACTACTAACTTTGAAATGGAGGGAGTGCAAATCCTAGGTGGGTTTATTTGGCCTAGTGGGTTTTAGTGATATGACGTGGTACAGTGTCGTCCACTCTTCGCCTGTGGTAGCAGTACTGCGAGTAGAGTAACTTTGTGGAACCATCATGACTTCGTTGAATTCCGCTTCTTCATGAAAACTGGACGGCACTGTACCACGTCATATCACTAAAACCCACTAGGCCAAACTAGCCCGCCTAGGATTTGTACTCCCTTTGTTTCAAAGTTAATAGTACAAAGTTAACTCATCTACTTCGAAGCAGTGCGGACTCCCACATGGCCCACCTCACATTATAACCATATATTTCTTGGATTCCCTACACGGCGGGGGGGGGGGGGTGATCTCTTCTCCCTCCCCCGTCTCTCTCCTCTCAGCCGACGCCCGCCGAGCGATTAAATTTCGCCTATCGACGATTTATTCAATTGCAGTCCCACATGTCAGTGAAAATGCAAGACAACGCGTGTCCCCTCTGGTGAGCGGCGTGCGAGCCGGACTGTCGGGGGTGTGACATGAACGCGACACGTACGAGTTGTAAGTGTGCCGCCTTTTCCTTTTGAACTTGCAAAGCGTAACATTTTCGTGCAATCGATTGATAGAAATCTAGAACAAAATGACAAGGGCGGTGCTTTCCCGTGCGTTAGGCGGGCTAGTTTGAGTGATATGACGTGCTACAATGCCATCCACTTGCTCCATTTTTGTGTAAGCAAGAGTCTACACTCTTACGTGGGAGGAGTGCAAAACACGGCGGATCTGATTTTGATCGAGGGATAACTGTTCCCTGCGAAATAATGGAGCACTGTTAGCGATTATAGCATGATAGTTAGGGCATCTCCAGCGCTGGCCCTCAAATTTACACCGGCATCTATCTGAGGACACTGATGGATGCCATCCAATGCTGCCTGCATACCTTTCGACAACTATATGAACTAACCGGACGAAATTCGTGCAAACAAAGCAAATTTCAAATTGACCAGATGAAATTCATTACATTTCGAGCACTTTTCCTAAAAACTGGACGAAATTCTTTACATATTTCGCAAAAACCATACTAAAACCTACTGTAAACCTAATCTAAATGATCGCCGGGCCCCGACCACCATGTCCGGCCATGAACCCAAGAAAGCCGGCCATTGCCTTTGCCTCCTCCTTATCCACCTCGATAACCTCCTCCTCCGAAGCACAAGGTTATGAAGATTTCTGCCTCCACATCACCGTCAAGCGGCTAATCGACCGCCGATTTTTATCCCACCAAGCTTGGCGTCGACTGAGTGGAGGAGCGGTGGCGACCTACTGTGTACTACTCTTCCTCGTTGCCGGCTGTGCCCGCGCACGCGCGCCGGCTTCGTGGTCGTGGTGGCGGAGGGCGGCCTGGGGGGGAGCCGGCGATCTCCTTCGTCTGCTCCTGTGAGAGTACGTCCAAGAGAGATTTGGAGCGCGCCCGGAGCGGAGCCACCGATGTCCTTCGTCTGCTCCTGCGACAGTATGTCCAAGAGAGCTTTGGAGTGCCCGGAGGCCATGGTTGGAGTGGTGGCAACAGAAGGAAGGGATCGGAGGAGAATGAGTGTGGGTCTTTGGCTATGGCTGGGAGCTGGGGCTCAAGTTAATATAGCGGGCCAATGGCAATGAGCCGCGGCAGATGGATGGACGGCTGGCACCGGAGTAGGTTCGTCGGCAGCCGTGGTGTCATTAACGCGGAGTAGTCGCTTGCACCGGGATGCCGCGCGGGTGGCGCTCTCTCGGCCGTCGCGCTGCTGCAATCCTGGCGCCAGTGAGAGGTCGCGTCGGGCGTGAATGCGGACGCTGCTTTAGTGACTTAACCGCAGGTGCGTTGTCTCACTGACATGTGGGCCCAACGGGCATCAGGCCCACATGTCAGTGACACACCAAATGCACCAGCTATTAAGGCCGGTGAATGCGGCATTGACGTTCTGGAGAGACGGTGATCGTTTCAGGCGAGAGGCGCGCGCTAGCGATGGAAGGGGTTTTGGTAGGCCAGGGCGGTCAGACGCTGGCATGGTGGGAAAATGTGAACTCATAGATGACGAGCCTTTGAAGCATATGTGGCACGTATTGACAACCAGGCGTCCATGCAACCGCTCTTGTCGCCAGCTAGCATTCGACGACCACCACACAACCATACATAAATTACGAATAATTGACGAATCGATCAGACACACACTCGTGTGCAGTGGCACCATGATTGGTTGCTCACGATAGTACATGGAGTACTCCGCACCATAGTACCCTCTCTAGCTAGGCTATTTTATAGCTTGTCGTTGTGATGGACGATATACATGAGCAAGGCACCGAGTCACGAGTATGACCGGGTGTTGAGCCAGGTGAATACATGCTCGGTGTTCGCGGAGGCCTCCAGCAAACGTCTAAACAGTAATGCCACATACGCATAATATTGGTTTTTATTTCTTTCTCCACTGACAGGTACGCCCACATAGATAGATAGATAAAGAACACGAGCTGATGAGGCGCATGCGGACTGTTTTACTGGTGAACTAGACAAATACAGAGCTATACGCTGAGCCAGTGACCATATAATCACCATATCTCGTATACAATGATCAAAGTGAGCTATCAAGACAAGTTCAATGACCGCCAATGCATTTTACTCGATAATAAATGACCAGGATTGAAGGGGAATCCAAATTTCCTTCGTCTTCTGTCCTTGAGCTCTTGACAAACCAATGCACTTTACGGTTGTCCGGTCACTCCACCCCAGAGCTGTTACCACTTGTCGTTCATGCCACCGCACCGCACACTAACCGGTAAGGAAGTGATGGCATCCCGCCGCGCCGAGTTCCTCGCCACCAACGACTGCACACAGAATGGTAGGCAAGCGGTGGCATCCCGCCATGCTGAGTTCATCGCTGCTCGCGACCTCACACCTATGTGGGCGGAATTTGAAGCTGCTAAGGCCGAATGGGCGGTAGAGAAAGAGGCGGCCAAAGCCGCACAGAGGGAGCGGAAACGTCAGAAAAATTGCAAGAAAAGAGAGGCCCGCCGCCGCAAGAAAGAAGAGGACGCATGCGCTATTGCGGAGAGGTAGACGGAGATCCAAGCACGGTGGGGTGTCGCCGACAAAGCCGGGAAGGAGAACGACGGCGTCTGGCCAGCATGTGAGAAGTAGTAGTACTAGTAGTTAGTGTGTGTGTGTCTGTGTCACCCGTACGTTTGTTTAATTAATTACGAGCATGTAACAGTACTACTAGTTACTACTGTAGTTTTTAGAGCAAATTACCAGTACATTAGCCTAGACTCAATGGAAAAATTCATATCCTATGCATCAAATGGCATCTCTTTCTCTATAGGAATTGAGTTTGAGATGCATGTCATCTCACTTCCTATGATTTTCATATTCCTATAGAATTCCTATCCTATATGTACCAAAGGAGGCCTCTGCTGGAGTAACTACTGTAGCTAGCAGTACTGCTGGTACAATAGTTTTCTTCAAGAAGCGGAATTCAATGAAGTCATGATGGTTCCTTTGTCCGAGCAACTTCACAGTGGGTAAGGTTGGGCCTGTGATTTGACAGCTCATTAGTAATTACTGCGGCACGACGGCCGGGGTGACTCTCCCTTGGAGTTCTGCGGGCATGGCAAGTGGACCAGGATGGTCGACGTCCCACATGTCGGCGAGCGAAAGTATTCTTTCTGATATCAAGTAGCAAGGAAACCGCGTGGTATAGTATCACTGGTGATTTATATTCATTTTTTATTTCCAATGAATGCTAGTGTTTCAACTCTTACGACGAAGGAGTGCCAAACACACGGCACGTGCTGGATGTCGCACACGTCAGCGAAAGGAGTGGGACATGAACAGCGTGGTAGAGCGTCTCCACTTCTGGGTCGGAGACCACACGTAGTAGTACTACTGTACTAGTGGTATGAACGATACAAAGTGCGACCCGGAGAGAAAGACACGTCTAGTTGGAAGGTCTCGGGGCATACACGTAAACAAATATAAAACCTAATATGTGCCGCCAATTAATATAGTAGTAGTAGAGTACTTAGTCACGTACTCCATAACATCACCGGGCATTGCACGTATAACATTTAGTGGTAGTAAGAGACAAATGCCTATATGCCACGCATGTTCATACTATTTGTGCCTTTCTACTTCACTTACTGTGCTACGTTACACAGGTTCGCACGTCCACTCCTGGGTACATGTCCGTCTCGTAGTTCCAGCCTCACGTGTTCTTCATATAGATGGAACGATCCTTGCATGACACGTGCACCTTGATGCTAGATGTGCTGCGTGTTGGCAAAATGATGAACAAAGCTCACGTAAAAAAAATAGAGTGCAAGAACATAGATTCCCGATGACCGAGAAGGAGCAAGGAACCTCGGGGTGGAGCGTCTGCACTCATAATATTTTATATTAGCGATATAAAATCAACCAATCATCTCCACAGTGGACTGGAAGAGTACGAAACACGGTAGCCCAGTGTAGTTACATCATACTAGTAGATGGCTAACCCACGCTATCACCATATTTCTTGGTTTTCGTGCGACGGCGACCAGAGAAGAGGCGGCGGGAGGGGAATGAATGCAGCTACTGTTTGGGTTCGCCGTCCGGCTTAAATAAATGCGCAGCATCACGTGTACCCGCGGGTGCACAAATTGTAACATACGTGTCTGCTTAAGTGGGCGTCACGTAACTGGTGTGTGTGTGAGAGAGAGATTCTGAGAGACAGAGTGCGTGTGTGCGACTCTACTCTTCGGACATGTACTCAACCTTTTGCATCGGGATCTAAGTATAATGGTATTTACATTAGCTAGTAATTTACGTGGCCATGTTTTTTTTGCGGGTGATTTACGTGGCCATGTTAACGTGGTCGTGTAAAAAAATGTCACTTCCTGCTCGTGATTTGCGTTATATAATTACAAGCAAGATGCTCGTGCATTGCACGGAACATTAATATGCATTTTTTACAAAACACATGTTGTGATTTACCCATGCAGGAGTAATCCCATGTGTAAAAACTAATGATATTTCGATAATTTTATCGGAAAACTAGTATCTCGAGAATGTCATAAAAAAAAGAAAGATGAGAGATAAGGTGAGGAGGAGTGGAGCGTGGTGGTGACTGGTGGTCGGAATGGGCGGAGGCATGGGGATGGACGGCGCCGACAGGCGGCAGCCGCCACCATGCTAGATTGTTCCGGAGAATTTCTTTTTTAATTGTTGAGCAATGAGGTGTGGGAGATAAGGATGTGGAGAGAGGTACGGCTATCTTTTGTAAAATTATCATAGTTTGCATTCTATTCGTCAGATATAGATCAGACGGTCTATATTACAAGATGGCAGGCACACCATCATCGTCAACTCGGTTTTTTATAAGGGTACAGATGATAAGTTTGCTAACCACTCAAGTAAAGTGGAATTTGTCCATGTTATACAAGTAAATTAAGGTGATTGTTTATCATACGGGTAAGGGTGGATGAAGGGTGGTAGGAACAAATGCTCCGCATAGAGCATGTGTGTGTGAGATGGAGTCTCAGTGTGTGTGGGGGGAGAGAGAGATAGAGTCATAGTGTGTGTGTGTGTGTGTGTGTGTGTGTGTGTGTGTGT